>OX456524.1:13021748-13266748 GCA_949748255.1 Eustalomyia histrio
TGAGTGTATAAAACGTTATCATAATCAAGTTATCAATTATTTACTCCTCTTGATGCTTTAGACCTATGTATGCAAGACATCCACTTTTTGACAGTATTTACGGTGTAAATAGAGAAAAAATCAATGTCTTACCATCCTATTAAAATTATTTAGGAATTTAAAATATGTTTTCCCGTCCTACTAAACAAGTGAGCCCTTCCAAACTAATGGAGCTATGATTTTGAAATTTGTGGGTTGCTTTTCCTGTGTAGGTTTAGGTTGGTGTACTTTCCTTGCGAGTGCTTAAATATATCAAATGAAGCTGCTGCCAGCAGTAAAACTTGTTTTTCTCATGTATTTTATATGAAAAGCAAAATGTTACCAATTTAACAGACAGGCGCAAATGTGTTGCTGCCAATGAATAACTAGAAGCGGTTCATTACATTTTTCAGTGTCTGTTTTTGCAACGAAATCGTTAAAAAATATTGTATAAAAATCATTGAAAAACCAAAAAAAAAAAAATTGTAATCTAATACAACTATTGTTTTAACTTATTCATCTAATTTTAATTATTTTGTTACTAAATTATCTTATAGAATTAAATAAAATTATATAAATATTTCTTTTTATAACTATAATTTCTTATTAGCTTTCATTTTCATTTATAATCATATTTTAAATTCTATTACACTTTATCCTGTAATAATAACGATAAATAACCATTGAAAGTAGGAAAATGCGATTTCATTGATAATTCCTTACAATAAATCTCCCCTGGGGAAAAAATAATAAGTTCTTAAAATAATACAAGTAACAACAAATAATAGAGGGGTCATAGTATATGAGGCTTTTCATATTAACTGCCCTGCTACAGGAAAAATTTTGTTGTATCAATATCAAACTTACAGTATTTTTTAAGGACTAGAGATCTGGCTGATACCGACACTTGTAGGTTCTCGACAGAAATTTTGACATAATATTGTTTGATAGGAGCATGTGGACCAACTGATCTTGGGAGCCTGAACTGGGAGCCCAGGTATGGTACCCGGATGACTCAAAGCGGGAGAACATGGACACGGGTGCGGGCGTTTTTAGACCCGGATTCCATCGTGCTCTTCCTGAAATCTTCGCCATATGTGTTTGCGCGGCGGAGTGTCTGCCGAGGCGCACAGTTAGATCTTGTATCTACATTCTTTCTGACAGTCCAGCGGCACTCAGAGCTCTTATGGCGTACGAAGTGTCTTCTAAACTGATGATGAAGTGCACTCAGGCTCTCGATTGACTTGATCGGAACAACCCCCGCCCCCCCACCCTCGGGTGGATTCCTGGCCATGAAGGGTACGAGGTTAACGAAAGGAAGGACTGTCTGTCCAACTGGGGTGCCCATGGACTACATTGGGGAGAGGATCAGGTTGTGGAAAGAGTCGGAATTTTCTAGTTGTTGGAGAAATTCTGTTGGCCAAGAAATTTATTTCTCTGTCCAGTGTAGGATCAGGGCGGTTACTAGCCCTTGTTAGGAGATTAACAGGTTACTTAACTGGGCACTACGATCTCCGGTTCCAACGGACACTAATATTTGTAGATTTTTCGAATTCGAATCGCAGACGTCGGAGCATGTTCTCGGCGAATGTCACAGGCTTTATGTTAGAAGACTCAGGTTTCTGGGCGGCTGTCTCGTGTCGCCCTCAGACGTTTGGAATATTTCACCTAGTAGGAGTCTAAGTTTTATCGGTAGCTTGGACCTTTAGTGGAGCTCTAGGCAGCGCGGTGCATAGTGTCATTAAAATTTAAACGTTGAGACAACGGAACATTCCAAAAGTAAGAAAGATCATTAATCTTTTTCACAGGTCATTAGCCAGTAAAACGCACATACGCCCTACACTCCGCACTAAGAAGTTCAGTTTCAAAAGGATTTTTGAAAAATTCGAGCCTGCTTCAATGTATTTTCTTTAAAAAATTTGGGAGTACCACTAAAACATGGCGATTCACAATTTTGTATATAATTAAAATATCATACAACGGCACATACGTATATTCTGCGTATGTCCTAGGCTTCGCGGCAGGAGACTACAGTTCCTTGGGAGTACCACTAAAACATGGCGATTCACAATTTTGTATACAGT
Organism: Eustalomyia histrio; assembly: GCA_949748255.1. Lineage (NCBI taxonomy): Eukaryota > Metazoa > Arthropoda > Insecta > Diptera > Anthomyiidae > Eustalomyia > Eustalomyia histrio. The sequence continues at coordinate 13,023,851 of OX456524.1, forward strand.
TAAAATGTCATACAACGGCACATACGTATATTCTGCGTACGTCCTAGGCTTCGCGGCAGGAGACTACAGTTCCTTGGTAGTTATACACTATGCCCCTTTAGAAATTTGGAAATCTGTGCAAAATGAGGCTGCAAAGAATATCGATTTTTGGTCGCGGTGCATAAGGCACCGCCATACGATCTCATTTCTTCAGATCCAAAATTTGAGGATATATAGTCATATATTGTCATATATGGATGTATGTAAAGGGTGTCCCAAGAAGAACGCAATTTTTAAATTTTAAATAAAACACAGATATTTAAAAAAAAATCGTGAAACTTTATTATATCGTAAAGTAGACAGAATGAGGTTATGTATGGAACAATATATCGTGCAGATGGCCGCCGCGGCTTTGCTGGCATGCACGCGATCTTTTAATGCAATTTTCAATGACCGTTTTGCATGAATGCTGCGGTATTTCATTAATGCAGCGTCCAATTTCCTCTTTTAAGGCTTGAGTCGTCGTCGGCTTATTCGCGTAAACCATCGACTTCAAAAAACCCCCAAAAAAAAAATCGAATGGTGTTAAATCGCACGATCTAGGCGGCCAATTCTGATCTCCAAAACGCGAAATAACACGACCGGGAAATGACTGATGCAGCAATTGAATTGTTTCTCTGGCTGTATGACATGTGGCACCGTCTTGTTGGAACCACATGCCCTCCACATTCATTTCTTCAATTCTAGGCAAGAAAAAACTGGTTATCATTTCACGATACCGAACACCATTGACTGTTTGCGCTTGACCTGCCTCATTTTCATAAAAAAAAGGTCCAATGATTCCTCCAGCCCAAAAACCACACCACACAGTGACACGTTGAGGATGCATTTGCTTCTCGTAAATCACTCAAGGATTTTCCTCACCCCAAATGCGATAATTCTGCCTATTGACGAAGCCATCAAGATGAAAATGGGCCTCGTCACTGAAGATGATTTTATCGGCAAAATCAGCATTTTCATGTTGTCTCTCCAATACCCAATTAACGAACTCTCTTCGCTGTCCATGGTCAGCTGGCTTCAGTTCCTGAGTCAATTGAACTTTGTATGCATGAAGATGCAAATCTTTCGTCAAAATTCGCTGCAAAGTGGATTTGGAGACACCAATTTGCTGAGCTCGGTGTCGAATTGAGGTGGATGGAGTTTGAGCGACATCATCACGTACAGCTGCGACATTTTCGGTCGATCGACCTGGTCGATGGCGCGTTGTGGTCTTTACATCACTAACAGACCCAGTTTCGGCAAATTTATCCATTAATCTCTTTACAGTTGACTCTTTTGGAGCATTATTGTGACCCAAAATTGATCGCAATTTGCGAACTGTAGCCGCAAAACTTTCACCATTTTGGTAAAACAATTTCACAATGAGAATGCGTTGTTCATTCGTGTAGCGCTCCATTTTTACTAACCTCGTACCTTCTACTAGCAAACAATAACAATTGTTCAAATGTCAAACAATGACACTTCGAATGTTGCCAGATTTAAAAATTGCGTTCTTCTTGGGACACCCTTTATATATGTACTTAATAGAAAATTATGAAAAAAATGAATAAAAAAAAAATAAATTCTAAATTGGTCTATACTACGCCTACCTCGCTCACTTTTTGGACAAATTTAAAAAGTTTTTACATATTTTATTCGTAAGTTGGTTTTTTTTAACGGACATTTGATACAGAATGCCTGATATGTGTGAGTGTGTGTAAGTAATATAATAATACAAGTAAAATATTAATAGTTTTACTCAATAGGTACGTACGTATGTATTGTGTATGAATTTAAAAATTCCTTGGAGTATATTTTCATAAGTCGTGGTATTTATTTCAACACACATGTCTTGAAAACTTTTCTTATAATATTTTCTGTTTTTTCGGACTTTTTCTTCTGTTTATACATTGGTTACCTCATTGTACCCCAGACATTTTAAATTCTTTCATAACATTGAAAGTATTTTTGTAGTATTGAAAAAATAAGCAGAAAATCCATATAATATGAAGAAAGAGAATAAAGAATACATGTTGCTTTCTTTTTAACATGTTTTTCTTTTTCTGTTCTTGTTGATTTAATTTTGTTTGTGTATAAAAAATACATTTTGTTTGTTTTTAGTTTCTGTACGCCGTTTTCGTCATACGTTATTGCAAGGTATTGTAATACGGCATAATTGAAAATCGATTTACGGTTATTTTATGAGACTTAAGTGACCATCATACGGTGTGAGACGTTAATGTACACTTATATGAATGTAAGTATTATAAATGTGCCTTCAAATTGGAAATGATGAAAAACATGGGTGAATGGAATACACTTGGCAGGATTCAGTTAAAGGTAAACATAAACCGGGGCTTTTGAATGGAATCACAAGAATTGCTAAATAATTTGGGGGAAAAAATTAGCAGTGAAGTTGCTTGAGATATGTGATACTATTGAAATGGCCACCACGCCTCTTAATAGTGGGCGGTATTCTTAATTCGTTGCCTTTGAAGTATGTTATTCAAATTCAGCCAAATCAACGCAATAGACCAAAACCCTTTAGAAATAATTTATAATAAGCTTGCAAGCATAAGCCTTAAGCTTTAAAAGACTTGAGAAACTATTGAAAAACGCTTTAAAATTATTGTAGAAAAATCAAAAAGGAAATAATAGTTTAATTAGAATAAGATTATATTTGCAAATAAGAAATTCACATTTTATTGTATTTTTCTTAATTAACTTTTATGAAAATTAAAAAATTCTAAAACTAAAAACAAAATGGAAACAAAACTTCAAAAATTAAACATTAAATAAAAAAAGTATAAAAAAATTAAAAAATACTTTAAAAAAATACATAACTGAACCAAAAACATCAAAATCATATATGCACTCTCTTGAAGCAAAATTAAGAGTGACAATGCACGCGTTACAAAATGTGCAACAAAGAACTTACTGTAAAATTAACGGAACTTTCCTGAAGCAAGACTTCAAAGAGTTTAGAAATTTTTGTTTGCAATAAGTCTTTTATAATGCTGTTGAGAAAATGCAAAATATGACAAGCATGTTTAATATATATTTATCGTGAATAATAGTTTTATAAATATAAATAAAAGCAAAACGGAGAAGTGGCGAAGAAATATTAACGAACATGAGACTTGAAACAAAATTATAATATGAAGTTTAAAAATAAATATAGTTTATCAAACATACTTGAGAAACTGTTATGATTTTTGCTAATAGTAATCCTTTTATAAGTATGTTAAAAAAAAATATTAAGAAGGAGTATAGTTTCTCAAACAAGATTGAGAAACTCTTAAAATTTTTACAATTAATAAGCATTTTATATTGTATGTTTAAAACATATAATTAATAAGCATTTAATATAGTATGTTTAAAACATATTGTGAAGGATAATAGTTTTTCAAACATAATTAAAATATACTTTAGTAATTTTTTTAAAAAAAGCTTCTTCTAAAGAACTATTATACTTTACTTATTTTTTGGAATCGATAGATTCAAAAGATGTAAATATGAAAATGTGAAAGGAAGGGAAATGTTGTAAATTAAAGGGTTCCCCTAAATAAATTTCATGGACAATATGAAACACGTCTTTGGTTTTCAAATATTATATTGGTATTAGTACTGGTAGTCTTAGTTGTGTATGTGTAGGTCACGCGAGGGTATTAATCAGACTTATATCATAGAAATACCTGTTTGTATGAAAAAGCCCTTTTCCCTTCTCCTTAAGAGCCACCCATTTGATGCATGCAACAAGCTGTTTTTGGAGGCTTTTCGTAATTCGTTTGTGTGTGTGTGTGTTTTTTTTTGTAAGGAAGTTGTGTAACAAATAACAACAAAAATTGTATATAAAATTACATAAAAAACAGAAACTTAGCTGAACAGGTGGCCTATAACACGTTGTTTTTTCTTTTTTGGATTTCTTGTATTTTATTTGTTTGTCACATTTTTATCGTAAATGTGCGTGCTGGGCTGTTAAAATGGCTTTTCTTTCATTCGTGTATTTTTAAACCCTCCACCATATATATTGGAGGGTATATATCAGTTTTTCATTCCGTTTGTAACATGTCGAAATATAGGTCTAAGACCCCATAAAGTATATATATTCGTGATCCCTATGCAATTTTAAGTCGATTTGTCCGTCTGTCTGTCAGTTGAAATAGCGATCACGACGCCAAGACACAAGCGGGGTGCCTATTTTTACGCAGATTATTGGATATCCTCCCGAGCAGTGGTATTGAAAATGAGCAAAATCGGTCCAGCGCTTAAAAACTTATGAGTAAAAATGTGAAGATACCTCTAAATTTTCCATACAAATTGGTGTATTTTAGTACAATTTAATTTAATAGTTTTGACCTCAAAAAATTTTTTTTCACCACTAAAATTTTTTTTCACCACAATAAATTTTTTTTAGCTCAAAAATTTTTTTTTTAACTCCAAAAATTTTTTTCACCTTAAAATTTTTTTTACACCAAAAAATTTGTTTTCGCATACAAAAAAGTTTTTTACATGAAAAACTTTTTTTCACCTCCATAATTTTACTTCAAAAGTTTTTTTTTACATTATTTGTATCAAAAACAGTAGAGAAATTTTTTTTAGGATATTGATGTAGGGTATTCAAATATTCGACACAGCCGAATTTAAGCCTTTTTTACTTGTTTCTGTTGATTTTCTTTTTCAGTCTAAAATCAGTTAAATTAAAAACGTCACAGTATGTATATGCTGTTTTCATAAGATCCTACTAAAAGGGTTATTACAAAAAGTCTTTTAGTTAAATTCATTTTTTGTTGCCTTCCTTCCTTTAATACTCTAGAAGGGGTTAGTTAAATTAAGCTCTTAGTAATTTATTTAATTAATGATTTTTTTTTTATTTTAAAAATGAGTACTACTCATACGCCTGGTAGATTTAGTGAAAATAAATATAAGGCTCTCCATACTATATTTTCAAACTTGCATATATCATATGATATGAATAAAAAATGGGTTAACTTTTTGAAAATTTTTAAAAAGTCGTAAAAAATGATATATTTATGTTTTTTTTTAAATATATTCTTCATAATAATATAATGGAACTTGAGAAATGTTATTGCAGAAACTTAAAAACTTTTAGTGTAAGTGAAAACTCAATTTATCTTAAACTCAGCTAAAATTTGTTTTATATTTTTTATTTTTGCATAAAGGTTTAAATGGTTTTCATTTGATTCAGAAAGTGTTAGAGGGCTGATCGGCTATGATTTGGAAAAAAAATATTCGTTGAATAGTTCAAATTAGTTATTTAGTTCAAATTAAGTTATTTGTCCCATAATCAGTTAGTACCTCTATACGTATACTTATTATTATATTAATTATACTTTTAGATGTGCCTAACATACGATACAAAGCGAAACTATTAATTTTTATTGAGTATTGGATACAATATACAACGAATTTTTTTCTTAAAAAAAATTCAAAACAAAGTGTTCCTGAATTCTTTTGAAATTATTTTTTATATTTTTTCAAATTATCCGTAGAAAATTCTATAGTTTTAGTCCTTACATACTGTGGCATTTTTTTATATGAAAAATAACCGAGTTTTAAAATATTGTCATACACTCACATATATTTTGCGTTACGGTTTGTAGTTTATTTAAAAAGTTATACCGAGAGTTTTAAAGTTATACCTGAGTTAAATAGAGATATTTACAATTGGCATTACGGCACGAAGAATGTTGATGAAAGTCGTAGCTGTTCAGAAAATGCATTCCTAATAACTTTTTATGTGTATTCTCCATGATTTCTGTAATAAAAATCTATTATGCTACAAAATTCTTTGGACGAAACGTCAAAGATGCGGCTTGGCGCAATATATTAAAAAAATCTTTACCACATTTTTGTGACCGGAAAATATATTTGTCAGGCAAAAATTTTTAACAAAAATCGTGCTATTTTTGTTAAAAAGTTTTGATTTTTTTCATCGTATATTAATAGCTGCAGAATTTAGCGCCACAGGCGAACATTTTGTTTTTCATACATTAAGAACAAATATAATTCTTAACAAGTTTCAAAATTGCCAAGCTCTAAAACACAATGTCATAGAAAAATATTCGCTCTAAAATTTTAAAAGATCGTCGAATGCTGCAAAACCGCATATCGGAAATTTATGGACGAAGAGTAGAAATTTACTTTATTTTTGAACTATTTTAAAAAGAAGTGGTTGCGCATCACTAAAATATTTGATTTATATAAAATGGTTTTATTCATTTTGTAGTCGCCATTTTGATTCAATCAGCTGTTTTCTGTCTGGGTAGTCTGTGTATTGAAGTATCGATTGCGAATTTTTAAATTTTATTTGTAATTTTTTGAATTTTAATTGTGTTCTTTTATTTCATGGTTTTTTTTTTTTTTTATTTCAATTTTCATTTTTGGGCAATTTTGTAAATTTTTTTTTATAAAAAAAGATTTATTGTGATATCTCTATATCTATAATTACATATTTTCATATATGGACTTTAACGAAATACAAAATACAGCAATTATATTGTATGTCCTGCTCTATATTTACTTACAAACACAAATTTATTTGTTAGGTTTTGTTATTTTTAATATTTTATCTTATAAAAATAAAAAAAATTAAAATATTTTTATGACAAATATTTTTGTTTACATTTAAAAGAGAAAAGCCAAGAATTGCCAAGACTTGGAAGCATTTTAATAAATTCAAACTTTTTAAGTACTATAACTACTTTGAAATTCTATATAAGTTAAGTTGTTAATTAAATATTTTGAATTTTAAATACTTAAAAATTAAACTCATAATTCTGAAATTTTGGGGAATTCCAGTTAAGACTTAATGTGGTATTTGAATCTCAGATTTTTAATTAAAAAAAAAGGTAAAACAATACAATTAGAAACACGATTTTTTAATTCCACTTAGGACCTGTGCAAGGTAGCTAAATAAATTCTAAACTAAATACAAATTGACAAAATTTCTTTGACAAAATATTTAAACAATTTTTAAATTTAAATTTGGATACCTGAATTTAGTTTAGATTTTATTTAGCCAGCTCACAAACACACAAAATACAACATTTAAAAACAATAAACTACATATATTTTTTTTTCTAACATTTTTATTATTTTGTTGTTTTGCTGATTTTTAAACCCAATACTGAGTAATAGCAGATAAGGATAGTCGACGTGTAAATCAACTTTTATTTACTCCTTTTTTTAAAAAAACCTTCGAAAAAAATATAAAAGGCGTTCAATTAAATGAAAAAGGCAGTTGATTAGTTTTTAAAAACTTAAAAGTGTTTAAAAATAGTGGAAGGATAAGTATATAGATTTCATCGAAAGAAGCGGCCAAATAAAATTTTTTACATATTACAAGGTTCCGTAGCTTAGAGGAAATTGAGCAAATTTTCCTAATTTCAAAGCCAATTTTTCTTATTTCAGCAAAATCTGGTAAAACCCAATTGGATTTGCAAAAAAAAATCAATTGGAAACAAAAAATTACAATCTATTTTGTACATCCAGAGAAAAGATTGGTTGCAATTCGATTAAAACCGTTAACATTTGTTTTTTTAAATAAAATTTTGTGGAACATAATAATATTTCTGTGGATGATAAATTGTACAAGTAAATGTTGGCTTTCACAACTAAATATTGGCTTTCACAACTAAAAATATAATTTAATATGAAAGAAGTTGTCGTAAGCGCCAGAATTCGATTGGCAACAAATTCTGTGGCCATAACTGATATTGTTTTCTGGGTGTATATATGTATAGTAAACAGAGTAAAAAAAATTGTATATTCAAAATAACTTCGGGGCCCCCGGGGGGAGGGGCGCCACTGCATACAAATGATAAACAACAAAATAGGCTGAATGTAATGAAAAATCTGTAGTCGTCTTTCGATTATTTTTAACGAAATAATATTGTGTGTGAAGTACTCTGAAGTTGTATTAATTTTAGAGATATAAAGGTTTACAGTTTTTTGCATGTCTTATTATAAAGTAAGTTAATGGTTTTGAAGTACTTTATTCCGCTGTAATAATAGTTTTACGAGGGCGGATTAATAAGTCCGTAACTTTTCGAACTTCCCTCGTAGTTATATGAAATGCAACACTGCTCCCATCAAGTACCACCTAATAATAGACTACTGTCAAGTTTTGACAGTTTAACCGCTGTTCAAAACATACAACCTCGTGGATTTTTTTAAAAATGGAAAAAAGTAAATTTCAAGTGCTAATTAAACATTATTTTTTGGGAAAAAAAAACCGTCAATCAAACCAAGGAAAAGCTTGATAAATACTATGGGGTATCTGCACCATCGATTTCAATGGTAAAAAAGTGGTTTACTGACTTTCGTTGTGGCCTTTTAAGCACTCTACTCAAAGTCTCTACATCCAAAACAATTGAAAAATCCACGATATGGTGTTGGCCGATCGGAGATTGAATGTGCGATAGATTTTGCAAGACATAGGCATCTCACATGGCTCAGTGGTTTCAATTTTGAACGATCACTTGGGTATGAGAAAGCTTTCCACTAGATGGGTGCCGCGTTTACTCACAATCGACCACCAACAGAATTGTGTGATAGCTTAGTTTCCATAGCAAAAATCCATGAAGTAGACTACGAATTGGCCCCTCATTCCTGTTTCTTATTTCCAAACCTAAAAAAATGGATCGGTGAAAAGAGATTTAGCTAAAACGATGAAATTATTGATCAAACAAATGCCTATTTTATGGACCTCGAAAAATCCTATTTTTTGGAAGGGATACAAAAATTAGAGAAACGTTGGCCTAAAGGAGATTATGTTGAAAAATAATTTTTTTTTGCAACAAAAAAAAAAAAAAAAGTCGCGGACTTATTGATTCGCCCTCGTATTTCGATAAAATCTAAGTAGTAGGTGTTCAGGAGATATGTCAATTACCAAATTGGTATACATTTTTTTGACAATTGAAGCGGAGCCGCGAAGAACGTTGTAAGCGACAATTTTTACAAAACCTGTTTTTTCCAGTTACCGTTAGAATAACTCTCATTTATGACTTAAAAATTATATTTGGCAAAGTTATGCAGGATTTCGTTATCAAAATGCAATCTAAAGAAGTCAGTCAGTGGGATACATCTACATAGAAGTTCTAAAACGTTTTTATCGATTTCTCAACAATTTAAATTTTGTCGCTTACAACGTTGTTCGCGACTCTGCTTCAATTTATAAATATGGACTTGTGGCCGAATATCTAGCTCTCACGCTCTATGTGCATCGGTTAAATTTTTAAAATATTGTTACAAGAAATTTCTACAACTAGAAATTTTCTGATGCGAATTTTGCCAGCTGGAAAAATCTACACTCAGAAAAAAAAGTTGGTAGAAAAATTTGTAAACGGTTTTCAATCGCACTCTACTATTTTTGTACTGATTTTTAGTAAAAAATTATTATTAAGCAAATCTTTTTCCTATTTACATTTTACAAATTACAGAATTTTTACAGAATATTTAAAAATTTTTGTTGCTAATTTCAGAAATCATTTTACAATTTTTGAAAACCGATTTGCTAAAATTAGCAAAAAATATTACTTATTTTAAAAAAGTGGATATTGAAAGAAATGTTATTTCTAATTAAAACTTACACCTACAAAGTTAAATTTCCTTAAAATGTTACATATATTAAAAAAGGGATCGGAAGTGAAGATACCGACTCATGTCTAAAAAGAGGACATCCACTTAAAATAGCACTAAAAAGGTTTTTTAGTTCTAAAAATCCGCCCTAAAAACATTTCAAATTTAACCTTAAAAGTAAAAAAAAAATTGACCAAAATATTTTTCAAAACAGAAATTACCAAATTAAAACAAAATGATTAATTCGTTTTTTAAAAAATATAATCAAAATTTTTGATGCTCGATAAGAAAAATAAATTCAAAGCTTTTAACTAATATTAATAATATTTAGTAATTTTTTTTTTTGCTGATTTTAGCAAACAGATTTTAAATACCACTTTACAAAAAGTCTACTATTAATTTTTCTTCTAATTTCATTGTACTACACGTCAGCAGACATGTGTTGCTAAGATTAGCAAAAAATACCGCTGGGCACAAATTAGCAGAATTTCCCGTAATAACAGCAAAATTTTCAGTTGCCATTACAGACTTTTTTTGGTGAGTGTAGTGTCGTAATAAACTGGAAATAACTAGAATACCTGACTATTCATATAAATATGGGTACTTGGTGACGCAGTAGTTCAGTTTATAAATAAAACGCTGAGTGTCAAGAATTAAAGTGAGGCTAACGTTTAGTCTATCTACACCGTGTAAATAAAGTGTGCTATTAAAGTGTTTTTCTGTAATTTTTAGTGACTGTTATAAATAAATGGAGCTATAAATAATTTCAAACAGTGTTTATTAATTGCAATATAGTAAGAACTCGATTTATTTAAAAGTTAAATAAATCAAAGACTTTATAAAGGGTAAAATCGTAACATTATTTTTAAGCCCGATTTGTATAGTTTTTTTTTTTTTTTTTTTGAAACAAATACGTAAACGGCTAAAATTGGCTCCAAAATTTTGTCAGTTTTCAACTGAAATTTGGTTACTATTTAAATTTGTTAACACAAAAAAAAAAAAAATCCCAAAATATCCCAAAATATTCTGCAATCACATTTGATTTTGTTTGTGCTAAACGAATTTATTGGTTGTCGCAATCAAAATACACTTATCAATTTGTTTGGCATTTAATTTTTCTGTGTGTACGTGAGATTGAGCCGCAAGAAAAGTGCTTATTTTGTTTGTTAAAAACACTGTCCAACAGCATTTATGGAACCGAATAGCGACCCTATAATTCTGAAAGGGTATGTTGAGTAGATCATTTTTGTAGAACAAACTTATGGTCCAACACGTCTGAGTATTTTTTTACAGTGGGTCAAAGTTTTAATTTTGCGGTCGAAGGAAGCATTATACTATATGATAAAAATGCAGGAAATACAGGAAAGCATATTAAGTTTAATCTTTAATCCATTGTCATACTACTGCTATTTCCCAATTCCCTTTTACTCGAAAATTTGAAGCAAAAAATAAATATGTACATACTATAATAAACCACTATTAAAACAAAATTATAATTTTTTTATAGAAGTTGGCGTGTAATTTTGCCAATTAATCGTAAAGAGCTTTATTTACAACAATGGTGTCTTTAGTGACCCCCACTGAAATTTTCCGGCAAACATTTTCGTAGAATATTTTAATCCTTAAATGTCCTTTTTTAAAGGATATTTTTTGATTTTCTCGAAATAAGGGTCAAATTGACCCATAAAGAGACCAGTTAGAGGGTTAAGGTCTTTCACAAAAATAATCCTCATACAATTCCACAATACAACTCTGACCATAAGAATTCTCTCAGACATTAATTTACAGCATTGTTTTCATAAAGTATAATGCTCCCTTCGACCAAAAAATGAAAACTTTGACCCACTGTAAAAAAAAAAAACTCAGACGTGCTGGACCATAAGTTTGTTCTACAAAAATGATCTACTCAATATACCCTTTCAGAATTATGGGGTCGCTATTCTGTTCCATTAAGCCATTTTATTGCCCAATCGAAATCCATTTTCGGGTTGTAGTATTGTTTTTTTTAGCTTCACATTTTTAAAGGGAAATAATTTCTTTTGAAAACTGAAAATTGCTCAAGTTACAGACCAAGAAGTCCCTAGAGAAAATCCTTCAGTAAAAATTTAATTAACTTAGCTGACAATAACACATTTACACTTTTGTTTAGATTTTGTGGAGAATTCTTTCTTATCACAGGGACATCGGGGCGTATGATTAATATTTAAAATATGATTATATCACTCATTCGTTTTATATAGTATTGTTGTAATTTTTAAAACAAAATTTTTAATATTTAAGATAAATAATACAAAACCAAAAGATTTTAAAATTTTAAATATAAAATTCGTTAGCAGTATTTACCTATTTTAATACTGGAAGTTGTCGATAAGTAGACATTTGTTGGTGGCAGTTGTTGTATACGTTGTTGTTGCTGTTGAATGTTAGTCATGGTATTGCCGTTGTTGTTGTTGTTGTTAATGATATTAATGCTGCTTTTACTTGTGCTGTTACTTATACAGCTAATGCTACTATTACAACTGCTATTACTACTGCGACGCTGTTTATCCTTAGCATTCATTTCCACCAAAGATTGAGCTGCTGACCATTCCAAACGTTCACAGAGTTCAATATTATCCTCATCACTGGTTAAAGTTACAGCTGATTGGTGTGGTAAAGCTACATTTGTTGAAAGTGACGATGGTGATGCTGGTGGCGGTGGTGGTGGTAGTGGTAAATCATGTTCCATAGATTGATATGCGGCATTTTTATTAATGCTGTCATTAACCACAATGTCAGGGGTAGAATGGGAAAAGTTGCTACTGCTGCTACTACTGCTGTTGTTGTTCTTGTTGTTGCTATTAATGTTAGGGTTGGATGTAAGAGAACTTATGCGTTGGACATTGTGTAAATCAGATGATTTTTTAACAATATAGATGGTAGCGGTTTGTTGTAATTGTTGATTTTTTTGTTCCTGTTGAAATTCCTGCTGATATTGTTGTTGTTGTTGTCGTTGTTGCTGTTGTTGTGGAGCCAGCATTTGATGTTGACGTAAATGTTTTGCATTTTGTAAAGCACGTCGTCCTGATGCTGTTGCTTGGTTAACAATAATGTCTGTCTCACTTTGTGGCTGTAGACTTTGTTGTTGTAGTTGATGGTTTGAATACGTTGTAATGTTGTTGTTGTTGTTGTTGGTAGCAGATGTAGAGTACGTGGTTGCCGCAGTATTTTTTGCTAACACTATTTTACTTGTACCCGCTATACACTCTACAGACATTTTTGTGGTTTAAACCCTTTTTGTTATTTTGTATCCCTTTCTTCGTATTACCTGATTTCTTTTGCGTTTATGTAATGTGATGTTACTTCTTTTTTACTTTAATTTTTATTTTATTTTATTTTTACAACTAATATTATCAATAGTGGGTTACAAACTTTTAGCTTGTGTTTGCTTAAGTTGATCCTCCTTTCAAAAGGATGTTGTCATATTCTTTGTTTAACTTTGTTTTTAGTCGTTATTTTATAGTGACTTTCACAAACATTGAGATTTTATGTTTATTTTATATTTTTTTTAGTATAAAGTTTCATTAAAATAATTTAAAACTAATAACAAAAATTTATAATTTTTTCTGTTTTCTTTATAATTTATTTGTTTTGTGTATTTCTTAGGTTTAGGTATTGCTTTCGTTGTTTTGGTTGACTAAGGGGTTTATAATTTTTTTTTTAAGTTTTTTTAGTTTTACTTATTTTTTTTTAACTTTTGTTAAATTTTAATTGGCTTTGGTTTTTAATTTAATTTTATTGTTTTTGCCTAATTTTAGAATAAAGATTACATTTACATATTGTAGATTATATGCGTTACAGATGTTAAGAAATTTGGAACAGCTCTACTTTAATTCATATTTTAGTTTCTTCATAATATTTATCTGAAAAGAACAAAAAAAAGTGAGATATGTTAATATTGTTTTTAATAAGAATCCGAATTTAATAAAACTTCACTATCCTAGAGGAAATGCACATTTCAGGGGACACGTCACGTGATTGGCCCATGGGGACAAGAACGGAGACAGGTCACTTTAAAATTGGATTGTCGAAGGAGGGGATGTAAGACGTTTTTTTGCGTCTCAGGACGTATAAGCTATTGACATATCGAGGATTTACTAACGCAACCTCAATTCTTAAAAACTTCCATTTTTATAATAAACTTGTGACATTTTTTTAACATTTTTTTTTAAATTAAAAATTAATCATTACTTTTTAAATTTCAAAAAAAAAATTAAAAAATGTCACAATTTTTTTTAAGTTTCTTCTGAAAAGTAATAGTTTTTAAGATACGAAATTTCGTTACTAAACGCTCGATATTGGCAGGCTACTAGCAATGTTATATTTTTTGAAATTCTGTTTATTAAAAGAAGTTAAAAGCAATAAGGCAAGGATTACAACACATTATAAGATAAACAACAAAATGAAAATAAAAATAAAAAAACACACTGCAAAAAAATATACTTTGTACCAATTTAGTGAATATGTCCCCGGGTGGCCGGTCGAAAATATTAGGAAAATACAGAAACTTCAAAAAAATCCATTAAAATTTTATTATATTATTTATTATTGTTACGGAAATTTGATTAATCAATTTCTATTCACCCGTAGAAACAGAAATCCCCATGTGTTAGCCCTTAAGTGAAAATCAATTCAGCCTGGCAACTCTTCACTAGCAAGCTTGATAATAGCAAAGATCAGAACCTTCCCTCACGTTGGCATTTGGTGGCAATATCATGTTCTGGATAATTCTAGTATGCTCTATCCTAACGCAACCTTTCACAGAATTCCAGATAAAGCTGGATAAAAACATCTGGATGTTTCTAATATCTTATACTAGAAGTCGGCTGCCACATATACATATGTATAAATGTGGGGTTAGAGGTATAACATATGTGTCAGTTTGAGATAGAACGTTAATACGGAAACAACTCGACAAAATATAAGTGTAGATAAATTAAATTAAATTAATTGTGTAAAAGTGTTATTTAATAAAGTTTCTTTGTGTTACTGTCCTAATAAATAGTTGATATAAAAATTACAATTTTGCAATAAAAAAAGAACTCGATTTAGGTGACAAGTAAATAAATCAAGGGTTTTAGAAGGTAAAATCGTAACAATATTTAAAAAAAAAATCCAGTTAAACTAAAAATTAAAATTAAATCAAATTCCAATTATTTAAAAAAAAATCTTTTTAACTGTTTGTGAAAATGATTTCAATACGAGGGCGGATCAATAAGTCCGTGACTTTTCGAACTTCCCTCGTATTTATATAAAATTCAACACTGCTGCTATCAAGTACCACCTGTTAATAGACCACTGTCAAATTTTGAGAAAGTTCAGTCATCCACTTTGTGTTTAACAGCTTTTCAAAGCTGGAAAAATGTGAATTTCGAGTGCTCATTAAACATTATTTTATGGGGAAAAAAACCGTCAATCAAACCAAGGAAAAGCTTGATAAATACTATGGGGACTCTGCACCATCGATTTCAATGATAAGAATGTGGTTTACTGACTTTCGTTGTGGTCGCACAAGTGCAAATGACGCTAAACGTTCTGGACAGCCAATTGAGGTCAATTACACCCGAAAATGTCGAAAAAATCCGTGATATGGTGTTGGCCGATCGAAAAGTAGAAGTGAGTGAGATTGTTGATGCCATAGGCATTTCATATGGCAGTGTGCTTTCGATTTTAAGTGATCAGTTGGATTTAAGAAAGCTGTCTGCAAGATGGGTGCCGCGTTTGCTCTCAATTGACCATAAACGTAATCGTGTGACGTGTGTAGTCTCAATGGCAAAATTCCATGAATTGGGCTACGAATTGCCCCCTTAATCGCCTTATTCTCCGGATTTTGCTTCCAGTGACTATTTCCAAACCTAAAGAAATGGCTCGGTGGAAAGAGATTTAGCTGCAACAATGAAATTATTGATCAAATGAATTCCTATTTTATGGACCTCGAAAAATCCTATTTTTTGGAAGGGATACAAAAATTGAAAAAACGTTGGACTAAGGAGATTATGTTGATTTTTTTTTTTTTTCAAAAAATACTGTGATTCATTCAAAAAGTCACAGACTTATTGATCCGCCCTTGTATATTCATTAGCATTTTCTAATACAAAAATTCTTAGATACTAAGGAAATTTTAAAGATTTTTTTCAGTCCGTAGAGTCTTAGAATTTTTCTTTTAGAAACAGTCCTTAGAATTATATGAATTTTTATCTAAGAAAGTGTTTGCAGAATCTAAAATTTAAAAATGTTTCTATTAGAGAAATGTCTAAAAATCTAGTATTTTGTATAAGAAACCTTTTCGATCACAACAACTCTTGGGTTCTATATAATTTTTGTTAAAAAAATTATTTTATTAATTCTGATTAGTTTTTCCACAAGAAAGTCGTTATTTTACAAGAAAATAATTAATAAACATATTATTTTGAAAATATTTTTTATTGTAAAGAATAAAAAAATATAAAATCTTTAT
This sequence comes from Eustalomyia histrio, assembly GCA_949748255.1. Taxonomy (NCBI): domain Eukaryota; kingdom Metazoa; phylum Arthropoda; class Insecta; order Diptera; family Anthomyiidae; genus Eustalomyia; species Eustalomyia histrio. The sequence goes on from OX456524.1 coordinate 13,039,968, forward strand.
AAAGCATCTTTTTGGCAATGAATTGATTAGTGTAAATTATAGCGTTAACATATATGTATGTATAAGGCATTTTCGAAAATAAAACTCCCCCAGGTGAAAATGATCATATATTATTATTTGTATATGGGTGACTAAACTGATCCTTTTTTGTTTTTTAAAAAGACAGTATTATGACTTTAAATGTTTGATTTATAATTATTCATTGATTGTTGTCAGCATTTTATAGTTCCATAACAATAATATTTTTTTCATAGTCTGAATATTTGTTGCCACCGTGTGGTTACAGCCAATCATGTTATAAAATAGACCGCCCCGGTAGGCTAGTTGGTAGCGTGATAGCTTATCAGTGCGGGGGTCGTGGGTTCAATTCCCACTCAAGGCTCTGGTCTGTTTTCGCTACAACGAGCCGAAGGCCTTTGTTGCTAGTGCTCGGTTAGGGTATTAACATATAATTTGTAATTATATGATTAATAAATAAAATAAATAAATAAATAAATGTTATAAAATAGAAAGTAGCAATCATGAAATCATAAAATATTTACAATAATAATGATGGTAGCCACCAAATTGATGGTTAGAACCTATTTATAAACAAACATACCCGAATGCAGCAAGCATAATATAGTTGCAGTGAAACTGAATTTCAGTTGAAAACTGGCCAACTTTTCCTCTGTGTGCACTGCAGTGCAATTGACTACATTTTGACGTTTCTATGTAAACGATTTGAAATTTGTTTGATATCATTTTTTTTTATCATGTGATGACCCCTGATCGGGGCTCTTTGTTTTTGCTAGTGCGGCCCTCGTTGAAACTTAAAATCTGTATATTTTCCAAAAATGTTTTAAAATTGTTCTCGTTAACTTTTAGGACTAAAAGTTCAACTGAATGTTTTAATTCATCAATTTTAAATTCTTAAGCACAACACTTCACTGATGTGCTGGATCTGTCCTGTTTTCCCCATAACGGGGTAGGTTTTTTTTTACCGGTCTTCTTTACAGCCTTCACGTCACAGGATAGGAATTTTTAGAACGGTTTTATTTAACTAATCTACCCAATCCTACCCCTACCGGACACGGGACACGGGACAGGATTCTAGGATTTGGATTCTCTAATATACCTGAGTTTTGGCCTGCGGGTGTTGGCTGGACTCTATTGTAAGTACAATACAGCATTACATTCAAAAAAAAAAACTGTTAAATAATTAATTCCAAAAATTTGTATTTTAAGAAAAAGTGGGAAATTCCACGAAAGTTATTTTCTACCTACGTCAAACGTACATTTTTTTTTATTTTAATAAAAATATTATTATTATTTTAAACAAAAGACCGTTTTCTGAATGTGTAAGTTTAGCTTATTGTGCAAATATTTTAAGAGGCAAAACAAAGAAAACAACAAACGATTGAAATAATTTCTTAAGAATGGTATTATATTTGTATTATTTTATTGTTGTTGCTTGGTCGGTACGTTCCGTGTGTCGGTTGTTTAACCATAGAAGTTTTAATTGAATTTTTAACGAAGCCTCCAACAACATTAACGGTAATATACAATGAATACAACAAGCAAAAAATGAAAGCAACAGCAATTTGCTTTAACAGTTATTATTGCTTTGTGTAGCAAATGGACATGTTCTGTTTTTATTCCTGGTTTTCATGTTGGCCACCTGTCAGAATATTTTGATTATACACTTGTACACATACACATTTATATATAAAGTATACACTTCTGTTTATTGTTGTTAAAGTTGTATGAGATAAAGGTGTAAACAAGTGGGAAGGCAGACAAGGTACAAAAAAAAACAGACAGACAGAATTTGCCAACATTTGGTGCAAGTAAGCTTTCCCAACATACCAAATGACTTGAGAAAAATATTATTATAGGTTTACAAGCACAAGCCTTAAGCTTGAAAAAGACTTGAGAATATATTGAAAAAGGCTATCGTAACAATTGTGAAAATATTATGTGTGTATGATTACTATAAGCTTATTCTTGCAATTGTAGAATAAGCTTACAAAAATAATATATTATTAATAGTTGAAAAAGAGAAATCATAATTATTTTCTTTAATTTAATTTATTTTTTATTTTAATTTTAAAAATAAATAATAATAACTCATTTTAAATATAAAAAATAATAATTCACTTTAAATATAAATAATAATAATTAATTTTAACCATAAATAAAAATAATTAAATTTAATATGAAATTGCACGTTCACTATATAAAATTTACAACTAAATGTACACGCAAAACACGTTTGACAAATTTAAAGAAAAAGTAATGGTACTTGTTGTATGCATTATAAGCGTAGAACAAATACAACAAGACTAGAATGTATTGAAAAATATTTCTATTTCAATCGTCATATTGCATTGTTTAATATGTGTATGTTGTTTATACGCATACTTTAGAAAAAGTTATGTATAATAATCTTTTCTCAAGCATTGTTAAATACTGCTTATGAATTCAGATTTTATAAACATTATAATAAGCGAAATTAAGAAAAGCTTAAAACACACTATTAATATAAGCTTATTCTCAAGTTGTATTGCAGTTTGATTGCTATATAGTATATTGGATTTATTTAAAAAAAAATTCAAGTAAGACGAATTCCCAATACCGGACACATTTATGTGGACTAGATTCAAATATGGTCTGATTTTCTTTAAATTTGGGGGCAAGATTTATATAATCCTATAAAAAATTTCCCATCCAAATAACCAGATGTCTGATGCTTTGTGTTGCAAATACCGTTTGAGAAAGGATATTTCCTTCCAATCCAGGCCTTACTAAAATGGAATGGGAGGTAGGTCAGAATATTGACCGGCTTTAACCAAATTCCAAAATGTTCGTCTTTGGGCCAATAGAAATGTATGTACTAAATTTCATTTAAATATCTTTATATTTGCGACTTGATGGTTGCTTGGTCTTTGTAATTTTCGAGTAGAGTTAAAAAGCGACTCCATTTTGCAAGACCACACCACCGAAAAACTAAACCGTACTCGAAAGTTTTTGACAACGGATAAGATAAGAGAAGTCCAGTATACGATCGCTCAAAGTTCTATGTCAGATTCCCTGTAGTGTAGGGCAATCACAAAGGAACTGATCTAACATCTCCTCCCTACATGGTTTGTCACAACTACGCACCCGGCCATGTCAGGTGACGTGTCTGCCTATCAGCCAGTAATCAGTCAGGATAGCCTTCAGTCTCGAAACATCTACTGAACAGAGATTTAGTATGCCTCAGATCTTAGTTCGGCCACGGGAGCCTTGCGGTTCTACAAGTGTGCAGTCCACGCCATCTTTCCTCGCTTTCCGGAGGTAGTGCTCGAAGATCCCACCTGCAATGGTTCCCAGTGGTATAGCGACTGACATCACTATATAGACATTTAAGGTTAACACTGCCCTTGCAAACTCATCCTCCTGCTCATTACTTAAAAGTTGCTGTGATCGGGGATCCGTTCCATACTGTAAACTCAGCCTAGACAGTTTTTCATTACACTGACCGACGAGGATAGGAAATAAAATTATCAACGGTTCCCTGAGCTCCAAACGCACACAAGAATCTGTAAGCTTCCATGATAGTTAGTGTGTAATAAAATTTCTTTTAAGTTAATTCCGGGAAGGAGGGTTTATATGCGGTCTAGGTTCAAATATCGTCCGATATATCCATATAAAATTCACAATCCAAATTTAAACAAAATATCTCTGGTTTTTTATGTCTAAATACCATTAAGGCCCAATTTAGATAGGACCCTTCTATGAACCGATATCAACACGGTTCAATTTGGGACGAACAGAAAGTTATGTCTAAAAATGTTTATTTTTTCGGCATAAAGTGTACCAGGCTTATATGGTGAACAGATGGACTAACATCGTTAAATCAATTTTCAAAGTAATTCTGAGTCGATTGATATCTTATAAGGGGGGACCTAAGTCTGATAAATTTTGTTAGTATCAAACCTCTACACAAATTCAGTATACCCTGACCTGTTATTGAAAGACATGATTTTGCTTACTGTTACCCTTTTTGCAAGTAGAAACTTCAAATCGAGTTATTCATATATATTTTAGTTTTAACCCTTTTCGCTCCAATCCAACAATTTTTCCTTTGTAATGTTAAGTCTCCTGATTAGAACATACTAAAGCATTCGGCACCGTACCGTGTGTGTGTTTTCATAGTGATGTTTGTTGTTGTTAAATGTTATGCGAAAAATTTGTCATTCGGTTCAAGTTTATGAACATTTTTCTTTCTGAATGAAACAAGCTGACAAGTTTATAAACTACACTCAGAAAAATAAGTAAGTAAATAAAATTTGTAAACGTTTTTTAATCTCACTTTACTATTTTTGTACAGATTTTTAGTAAAAAAAAATATTATTTAGTAAATTTTTTTGTTATTTACATTTTACAAATTACAGAATTATTACAGAATATTTACAAATTTTCGTTTGCTAACTTCAGAAATTATTGACAAATTTTTGAAAACCGATTTGCTAAAATTAGCAAAAAATTTTACTAATTTTAAAAAAGTGGATATTGAAGGAAATGTTGTTTCAAATAATTAAAACTTATACATACAAACTTAAACTGCCTTAAAATGTTACATAGTTTGAAAAAGGGATCGGAAGTTAAGATATTCTTCACAACCGACTCATGTCAAATATTTTTTAGAAAAAAAAAAATAAAAAAATGTTGCTCGATAAAAAAATATAAATTTGTATATTCGAATTCGCAAGGCAAAAACAGAACCATTAAATATATGATAAGGAGAGTAATTAATTTGTCCCGGGGTTATTCTGTTAGTGCACCTCTAAAGGGAACTACAAACTTTGTTAGACAACAAAATTTACAGTCAACAAAAAGTCAAAAATACTTTTTTTTTATATGAACAAAATAAACTTAAGGATTCATAAATGATGCCATTGGTTAGACAACTCTGTATTTGGTATACGTTTAAAGTGAAAATCCTATATAAACAATTGGTGAAGAGTTTATGTGGTAAATAGAAGTTGGGAATGGGGTGGTGGAAGGATACGTATATATTTGACTTGACTCTATATGGGCACTTTTTTTAGAAGGTATATTTAATTTTTAATTTAAACACATAAAATATAAACATTAACACTTGTATTTTAAGATTCTTTATAAAAAGCCGACACTCAATGTTGTACAAAAAATAATACAATTTTGTAATGTTTACACTTAAGATTTTTCCAAAGATTTTCAAACATTACCTACTTAAAGTCTTAAGATCTGTTATATTTTTTTGTCATATCTTTTATTTTATATTTTAGTTCACTTTTATTTTAAATTTAGTTTTCTTTTCTACAATGTTTTTGTTTTTTTTTAATAATTTTGTCTATTATTATTCAATGTTCTGCCTTATTTAGTATGGCAACACTGGTTGCTTTTGTTTATTATTGTGCATTGAAGTAGAGCAAACAAGTGTGTTATTAAATACAAAAGGTCTGTTACATACTTTTTTTGTATTATTTTGTTGCACACTCTCCCTCTTTCTCTCTCTCTTACTCTTTTTATATCACAATTTCATTTGCTCTTGCAAATATTGTTTTAAAGAAAATTTGCAAAACAAGAGTAAATGAGTATTATATAAAGAGAGAGAGAGAGAGAGTTCGTTACCGTTATTGATGCTTTGTTTCCTTTATTTATTTATTTATTTATTTATTTATTTTAAATTTAACTTAAATATATTTTGTGTTGTTTTTAAATTAAATAATTTAAGTTTTTTAACTATTTCGAGTTTTTATTACTTATGGAAATATTTTTTTTTTTTATTATTATTACTTTTCTTTTTAACGTTTATCTTTTGTTGTTGAATTTTTAAAAAAAAATATTCGTTTCCTGAAAAATAGAACGAGGCTAGACGATGTTTAAATCACGAATGCTGATTTCATGTCAACAACTATTTGCTTCAGGGATGATTTTCAAAATCTTGTAAATGTTAACAAAATGTACTTTTTGCTTTTAAAAGGTACTATAAATAACGTCATTGGGGTGTTTTAAGGTATATTTTTGAATTAAGGGTGTTATAGAATCAAGATAGTTAATTTATATACCCAAAATAATAATTTAGTAAAAAACATAATTGATTTTTGTTAACAAAGTTTATTAAAAAAATTAAATATTTTATTTATTTTAGTTTCTCTGCTATAATCTGCGGATGGTAACACCAGTATATCCAAAATTTTGAAAAAGGCATTATTTTTATCTCTTGATTTTCTTAAAGACTCTTGAAGACTAACTTCTATTAAGGCAATGCTCAGCTAAAAACTGGGACTTTAATTAAATTTGAATTTAACTCTTGGTGGGTTAAGACACTTGTTTTTATTTTAAAGGGCCCATATCTCGAATTTAAAATTTTTAAAAAAATCCAAATATTTTATAATTTTGAGACCAAATGTTAAAAATAGGGGAGTGAACATCTCGAAATTCAACATTTCGCCAAATGATTTACCATTTGGTTTCTTCTCTAAAATTATATAAAACTTATATTTTATTTATAATTATGACATAAATATATAATGAGCATATACAACAGTTTGTCATTCCGTTAGTAACATATCGAAATATAGGTCTAAAAACCTATAACACAAATATTTATATTCAAGGTCCAAAATTTGTCCAGTGGTGGCGAAATTTATGAAAAAAAAATGTGAAGGTGTCTAGACTTTCCATAGAAATTTCTTTATTTTAATACAATTTCATATCTACCTCTGGTGAATAAAACATTTTGTTATATTTTTCCACTGAATGCCTCGAACATGTCAAATTTCGTACCAGATAAAGTGTTTTTGCGGGGAGTTCGTCTTTATTACTTTAATATGACGAAAAGTGCGGCCAAGGGTCATCGAGTCTTAGTCGAAGTATACGGCGGGCATGCTCTATCTGAACAATCGTGTTGGAAGTGGTTTGCTCGCTTTAAAAGTGATGATTTTTGAGCTTCAAGAAAAGGAACGGCCGAGTCAACCCAAAAAGTTCGAGGAGGAAGAGTTGGAATCATTGCTCTATGTGGACGAATGCCAAAGCACTTTAGGAGTTGTGGGCATTGTGGTGTAATGGTTAGCGCATTGAACTGTTACACAGAAGGTTGCGGGTTCGATTTCTTGCGACGGCAACATCAGTTTAGAAAAAATAAAATGTGTGATTTTTTTCTTTCTTTCTCGCACTTAACCCCACCGAAATAAAATAACATAATAGGACTAATAACTTGAAAGCTTCAACTATTTTCCCCAACTCCCCATCAGATGGCGAGCAACCACTGTTCTAAGATTTATCATCTCGCGCAACTACAGTGTTGCCATATTTGAAGTTTTTATATTTCACCAACTTTTATCACTCCGGTATCTCCTTTCTAAAGAAAACAACACAACAACAAGTAACTGGGTGCCACATGAGAATCCGCACGATTTTACGCTTGTGAACAGCTTCTCAAACACGAAAAAGGAGGGATTTTTTGCATCACATTGTAATTGGCAATAAAAAGTGGATCCATTATGACAAATACAAGCCCAAAAAGTCATATGATTTGCCCGGACAGCCACGAACATCCTTCGCAAAGCCGAATATTCATGGCATTAAGCTTATGCTCTTTATTTAGCGAGACCAGCGAGCGAGCAGATCCAACCAAATGAAACGATCGCGATAATATATTTGTACAATAATATATTTGTAACCAGTTTTGCACAATAAATCCGTATATTTCGAAAAAAACCGTTCATTATTAATTTAAGGTCTCAATTCTTAAGTACAAACTTTAGCATCTCTGTCCTGCATAGCGTTTTTATTACAAAAAATGTAAAAACATTTAAAAGTGAAATTATGGAAGTGAAAACAATTTTTTGTGTTGAAAAATTTTTTCTGAAGTGAAAAGAATTTTTGTGGTGAAAAAAATTTTTTGAGGTGAAAGAAATTATAATAATAATAAAAAAAAAATTTTATAGGTGAAAAATATTTGAGGTAATTATATAATATTAGTCACCTTTAAGCGACTAGTCGTTACTATGAGGTTGCACTAAAATACACCAATTTTTATAGGAAATTTAGTGGTACGAGGGCAGATCATGACTTTTCGAACTTCTCTAGTAGTTATATGAAATGCAACACGGCTCCTATCAAGTACCACCGTTTAATAGACTACTGTCAAATTTTGAGCAGGTTCCGTCATTTATTTTGCTGTTCAAAACATACAACCTCGTGGATTTTTTTAAAAATGAAAACAAGTGAATTGCTCATAAAAAATAATTTTTTGCGAAAAAACCCGTCAATAAAACCAAGAAAAAGCTTGATAAATACTATGGGGACTCTGCACCATCGATTTCAATGCTAAAAAAGTGGTTTACTGACATTCGTTGTGGCCTTACAAGCACGGAAGATGCCGAACGTTCTGGAAGCCCAGTTGAGGTCTCTACACCCAAAACAATTGAAAAAATTCACGATATGTGCGATAGATTGTGGAAGGCATAGGCATCTCACATGGCTCAGTGATTCCAATTTCGAACGATCACTTGGGTATGAGAAAGCGTTCCTCAAGATGGCTGCCGCGTTTGCTCAAAATCGACCACCAACGGAATCGTGTGACAGCTTAGTTTCCATAGCAAAAATCCATGAAGTAGACTACGAATTGCCTCCTCATTTGCCTTATCCTCCGGATTTAGCCCCAGTGACTATTTTCTATTTACAAACCTAAAGAAATGGCTCGGTTGAAAAAGATTTAGCTCCAACGATGCAATTATTGATCAAACAAGTGCATATTTTATGGACCTCGAAAAATCTTGCTGTTAAACGCAAAATAAATGACGTAACTTGCTTAAAATTTGACAGTAGTCTATTAATAGATGGTACTTGATGGGATCAGTGTTGCATTTAAAATAACTACGAGGAAATGTTTATTAATCTAGGGGAAAAATGAGCGACCCTGCTGGCGTTTTCGCGCCTGATCGCCATTTCAACAGACAGACTGACCTCGCTAAATTGACTTAAAATCCGTGATTATCACGAACATATGTGTATATACTTTATGGGATCTTATCCCTTCATATTGACATGCAAAAAACGGAATGATGAACTGATGTTTACCCTCACCATATATAGTGAAAGGTATAAAAAGAGACTTTGATCAATTAATACATAAACTAACCACTGACAAGTCCTCGAATTGGACAAAAGCTCCCAAGCTTGTTACTTGGGCAAAAACTACTCAAAATTAAAATACCGCATTTTGGCGGCTCTGGGCATTAGAGGATTAAAAATCGTGCTGTGTTTGTTTTTCGTTTCAAATACAAACTTTAAGTTTGAGGGCAAACAAAAAGAAAGTGCATTAGAGGGTTGAGTTTACCTTACAAAAGTACTCTTGTATCATCCCTGATTTATACAGTGATTTTTTCTTTGAATGTTGTTTTTTATAACTGCTTTTTTACCGAACTACCCGCTAAAATGCTGACTAAAGCGATAAATAAGAAATATGCCATTACAACAATAACAGAGCACTGGCAATAACAACAACAACAACTACAGAAAATACATTTAATACCCCAATAACAACAACGACATCATCAAACAAAAACACTACACTATTATCAAAAGGATAAAAAAAAAACGTAAAAAGGATATTAAGTAATCACTCATCACAAATAGCAAAAGAAAAACATATAAAATGCTTTTTGTTGTTATTTCTACTTTAATGAATTTTTAATGGATTTGAAAGATTTTCTAGTGTTTTTGTTTTTTCTTCAAAATTTTCAGCAAATTTTACTCACTTTCTTTTATTTTGAGGTTATGACCAGCTTAACTTTTTCTTTATTTTTCTTAATTATTTGTCTTTATATTTTAAAATTTTCTTTTTTTGTCATCATCACTTTTAAAACACTTACAAAGAAAAGGTTCTATGCTTTTTTTTTTTTTAATAGTGTTGGATAGCAACAGTAAAAAACAAAAAAAAAAAAAAACATTGATTTGTTGAATTGATTTTTTTTTTTTGCTTTAGTTAAACTTTTTTCGGTATTTTTCTTTCGTTTTCTTTTAACGGAAAAGTTATAAAGCGTTACATTGGTAGTTGTGTGAAGAAAAGTTGTTTATTATTTTCTTTGAATTGGAAAAATTTAGTTGAAATTTTTTTAATGTTAAATTAAAAATGAAAAAGAACTATAGTAAATTGTAAATTTTTTTGCACAGTTTCTGCGGATGTGCGTCAGTTTTTGACGTACCACTCCCTTCTACTGATGAATAACAAAGTGGTTTTCAACTGTTGGTTGTCGTCGTTGTTATCGTTGTCGTCGTCGCCAACACGCTCCAGAGATATCCTGCTCTTCTTCTTTTATGGCTGATAAAGTGCACTCTATATATGTATAGTTTTGTTTGGCAATGTTGTAGACCAAAAATAACAAAGAGTATTCAAAATATTTAAGATTTACTTACGCAAATTTTATAGAAATTGAGAACCTTTAAATATTTATATCACAACAGAGAGAAAGAGAGAGAGAGAGGCAGATAAAACAAGTGACAAAAAGAGCATAAGAGAACTGAGAGTAGCTACAAGCTCAACATGTTGAAAACCAAAGCAGGGATGATAACTGAGATTTTAAATGCCAAAAGTAACTAACTAGTTTTTCAAAATGCACTTTTTTAACCCTAACGGTACAGATTTAAATACATTTTTTAAGGCTCTTATTGATTATCTTTAAATTCCTCTGATAAAACCTTTAGCTGTTAAGGATGTGAAATATGAAGGGGACAATTATTACTGTAAAAATATAGGTGAAAATAACGAGATAGAACGAATGTCAAAAAAGGCATGGTTTGCAAGCAAAACCTTTTCAGTTTCGAAATTTTTGAAACTGCAACTCCAATAGTGATACGTATATTCTAATATCGACGGGTTTATTTAAAAATATAACCTGTTACATTTTTTTATATCGGCAAACTACCTTCAAAAACGCTGTTTCGGTAGTTTAGCGTTATTATAACGGTAGTTTAAGATATTTTTAAATTATGTTTTTAATGGAATCGCCATTTAAAATTTTCATATCGGTCTTAAAGTGACTGTGGTAGCCAACTACCGTTATTATGAAAAGGTATTAAATACCAACCATGCAAAAAAAAACTGATATAGTTACCACAATATAGATTTAAATTTTGTAAAAGTTGTCTTACAGCGGTTTTTCAGAGTTTCCCCATTTACAGACTTAGTGAGAGCAAAGTGGTGGCACAGGTGGGCTCTCATCCCATGAGTTTCGGTTAATTTCGGAGATATCGGCATATGCCGTATTTTCTCTTTCTACTTTCCTTATCTTTCTGAACTTCCAATCCTATCTATTGTTTTCAGATGACAGTGACATTTGTCCTTCACATCCTCTCGAGTTTTGGGACAAAAGGAATATTGTGAACATGTCCGCTCTTTTGGTACCAGTGAAATTGAAAAAAAAAAATTCTGCGAGAACACTAATTTGTGACGCTTTACCACAGTTTCCATAAAGTATTTTTCCAATATATGCTTTACAAAAATTTCAGCAGTTTATTTAAAAAGTTTTAGAAGATTTCGAATTCGAGTGTGGTTACAGGCGTACACTTTTTTGGATTTTTTTTAAATTTTTATAAATAGATTTTTTTGTTTGTGGAAAAGATTTTGTAAGATGAACTTGTTGCTCACTTGGTAAATCTCTCATTTGAGATGGCCTGGGTTCGCATCCGAGTGCATGGCCAAAAAAGTAAATATGTCTTATTTTTAATTTTATTTTTGGAAAATTTGTTGTTAGATCATCTAATTTTTGGTTGAACCATTGTTTTGCCAACACTGGAAACTTTGCTTCCCCAATACATTTCCAACGCTTTTTCAACTACTGGATTTTTTAACAAAGGATGTTGTAATTTTGAGATTGCGAAAGCACTTTTTAACACCTGTTAGAAAGTCTGCGCTTTCGCGTTGTAAAATTCCGACGTAAAGCATGACTGAGTTATTATTTTTGTGTGTTTTTTTTCGGTTACACAAAAATGTGAATGCTGGAAATTCTCATTTGGTTTATTTTGCAAATGATCTTTAACAAAGTATTTTTTTGAGGGTTGCTTCACATACGGAAGCGGTCCACTATCAAGAAGAACGCAATTTTTAAATTATAAATAAAACACAGATATTTAAAAAAAAATCGTGAAACTTTATTATATCGTAAAGTAGACAGAATGAGGTTATGTATGGAACAATATATCGTGCAGATGGCCGCCGCGGCTTTGCTGGCATGCACGCGATCTTTTAATGAAATTTTCAATTACCGTTTTGAATGAATGCTGCGGTATTTCATTAATGCAGCGTCCAATTTCCTCTTTTAAGGCTTGAGTCGTCGTCGGCTTATTCGCGTAAACCATCGACTTCAAAAAACCCCAAAGAAAAAAATCTAATGGTGTTAAATCGCACGATCTAGGCGGCCAATTCTGATCTCCAAAACGCGAAATAACACGACCGGGAAATGACTGATGCAGCAATTGAATTGTTTCTCTGGCTGTATGACATGTGGCGCCGTCTTGTTGGAACCACATGCCCTCCACATTCATTTCCTCAATTCTAGGCAAGAAAAAACTGGTTATCATTTCACGATACCGAACACCATTGACTGTTTGCGCTTGACCTGCCTCATTTTCATAAAAAAAGGTCCAATGACTCCTCCAGCCCAAAAACCACACCACACAGTGACACGTTGAGGATGCATTTGCTTCTCGTGAATCACTCGAGGATTTTCCTCACCCCAAATGCGACAATTCTGCCTATTGACGAAGCCATCAAGATGAAAATGGGCCTCGTCACTGAAGATGATTTTATCGGCAAAATCAGCATTTTCATGTTGTCTCTCCAATACCCAATTAACGAACTCCCTTCGCTGTCCATGGTCAGCTGGCTTCAGTTCATGAGTCAATTGAACTTTGTATGCATGAAGATGCAAATCTTTCGTCAAAATTCGCTGCAAAGTGGTTTTGGAGACACCAATTTGCTGAGCTCGGTGTCGAATTGAGGTGGATGGAGTTTGAGCGACATCATCACGTACAGCTGCGACATTTTCGGTCGATCGACCTGGTCGATGGCGCGTTGTTGTCTTTACATCACTAACAGACCCAGTTTCGGCAAATTTATCCATTAATCTCTTTACAGTTGACTCTTTTGGAGCATTATTGTGACCCCAAATTGATCGCAATTTGCGAACTGTAGCCGCAAAACTTTCACCATTTTGGTAAAACAATTTCACAATGAGAATGCGTTGTTCATTCGTGTAGCGCTCCATTTTTACTAACATCGTACCTTCTACTAGCAAACAATAACAATTGTTTAAATGTCAAACAATGACACTTCGAATGTTGCCAGATTTAAAAATTGCGTTCTTCTTGGGACACCCTTTATATTCCGCCGCAGTTTCGGTTGACAGCAGTTAAGCAATTTCGGTTGACAGCTCTTCAGAAATTTCGGTTGACAGCTCTTCATTGACTTTGGTTAACTGTTATTTATCAACTTCGGTTGACAGCTCTTCATTGACTTTGGTTATTTATCAACTTCGGTTGACTGCTCTTCAGCTACTTCAATTGATTGCTATTCAGCGACTTCGGTTGACTGATCTCGCAGGCAATTGCGAACAAATCACCGAGCTTCGCAAACTGCCAGTCAAGTCCTGAATGTCACACCGCTAGCTGACAACTTAACAGCTCATTATTACCCAAAAAGTCATTATCGAGAAAAATGATTGTATATGATACGAAATATCATCAGTATCAGAAAGAGAATCTTATTTGTTGTTTTTTTTTTCAAAAATTGTCACTGTGTCAAATCAATAATAAGCTGACGAATTCCCGGTTACACCACACTTTGCTGACGGCCCCAAGGGTTGCTGAACGTAATATCAACCTCCGATTGTATTGGCATATCACCATTGCTACCGATTCACAGTGGCGCAAAAATCATTTATTTCATGTGCCCTAAAAAAATGTTAAATAAACATATTTTATAGGAAATTGTCCAATGATTTTAAATATGCTACTCATCTTACAATCAGATTTTTGGTTCAGAAGATACAGCCCATCAAAGTTGACTTATTTTCAGTGTTAAAAAAAAACAGACCATTTTTAGGTACTTTGGTCCATTTTCAGATACAGTATTTCAAAAACTAGGTAACGGATTGTCATTCTTTTTTTGATTCTATTGATAGATCTATTTATTAAGAATAGAATAAAAAAATTGTATTGTTTACTTTGTGTTTGCCAGGGTACATTGATATTTACCAACTATCCATTTTTTCAATATATCTCAAATTTCATGGAAAATAAAAAAAAAATTATAAATTTCTATATTTGTCATATTTTCAAAATAAGTTCTGTAATTATTCCAAAAATTTTTCAGGTGCCCGTCCTTGCACCATTTTTCGCTAGAGGTAAAATTTTGAAAAAAGACAAGCTTCCTAAATTCAGGTGCAGATACAGAATGTACAAATAAATTTACGTACCACAGCAAAAAATTTCGTGAAAGCTGGCTTCGAGGAACTTAATCGTTCATACGGCAATATACAGAGAAGCGAAAATATAAAAAAATAAACTTTTCATGATGAATGCCAGTCTAAACTCAAAATGGTTAAAAGCAAACCGTACGACTGAGAGATTCAACTCCAAACACCAGGACTAGCGACTAAAAAGGAGTAAGGAAAGCATTTCCACGCTCCCAAACGAAAATATTAAAAAGTATGGTTTTAAAGAAGCTTTGACTTTGTTTATGGACTTAGCAGAATTATATCCCCAGAAAATGTTGACAGTTCATAAAATATTGTCGCATGGCAAATTTAAAGGGTAGTTAAATTCTAAGGGCCGAAGTGGAATGTGAACCACACCTAAACGTCAAGTCTTTGTCTGCATTTCATTTGACATTTCTCAATTTAAGACTAACTCAATTTGTTGAACCATGGAAAGATACACAATCGAGCAACGCGTTAAAGTTATTCAGACTTATTATGATAATGAACGTTTAAATCAAAATGCATTTCGTGCACTTCGTGGACTTCGTGATTTTTTTTTTAGTCAGCATAATCGACCAAATGTGTCCACAATCGGGAGAATTGTGGGCAAATTTCAGCAAACCGGGTCTGTGAAAACACCTGTGCATGCTCGCCCAGTTCGTTCTGCAGAAAACATTGCTGTTGTTCGCGATAGTGTGACATGAGGTCGGCCAAGCATTTACCGTGAATGGTGTTCGCTATCGCGAGATAATAAGGAACTTATTGTGGCCAGGAATTAAAGATATGACCCTGGACGATATGTGGTTTCAACAGGACGGTGCCACTTGCCACACAGCTAACGAAACAATGGCTCTTTTGCGCGACAAATTCAATGGCCGTATTATCTCACGTGGTGTCGATGTCAATTGGCCGCCAAGATCATGTAATTTGACACCGTTGGATTTTTTTCTTTGGGGTTATTTGAAAGAAAAGGTATACGTCGATAAGCCTGCAACAATTCAAGAGCTAAAGGATGAGATATTTCGGCACATTAACGGCATAGAACCTTAATTATGCCTCAGCGCCATCGAAAATTTGGACCATCGGATGGAGGTGTGCCGCCGAGGTCGCAGCGGCCATTTGGCCGATATTTTGTTTCATACATAATTGAACTATACCATATTATCATATTGAAAAGAAATGACAATAATTTCCTAAATAATTTGTGTTTTATTCAAAATCAACATCGGCCCTTAAAATTTAACCACCCTTTATTATTGAATATCAGACTTTGCCAACTGGAGAGCTTTATGAAGAAGCACAAGAGTCCTGAAACAATTTTTTTTAAAAAATATAGAATGCTGAATACTCCTAAATCATCAACACTTTCAAATCATCATGTTAGCAGCATCTTCCGATCCACTTATTACATGACTGCGGCATGTAAAGTCACGAAAAGAGTTAGAATATAATTATAGTTCAGAAATGATTAACCTTTAAGATATACTTTCTATTACGGATTAAAAAACTAAATTAAAAAAAAAATATTTTTTTTAAATCTTTTCTGGAATAATTTTAAATCATAAAAACCTTTAAAAAGAAACATAAAAAATTCAAAATTCTAAAAAATATTTTACTTCTCATAAAATTGATTTTTTCACAAATTTTCTAACCCATAAGTAGGCACCTCAAAAACGTAGAACCCTTTTTAAACACTCATTTTATAGTTTAATCAATTATCTATCATATGCCTTTTAAATTTTTTGATTATCTCATTTGGTTCAAAAGTAATGATTTTTGCAACGAAAAAACTCAATTGGCGCCACTGTGTGATTGTGATACCTCGACCTAATAAGTCATCGATTACCGTAGATATTTTCGATCACCTTCGATAACCAACATTCTATCTATTACCAAAATACCAGCAGATTGCACCACCAGTACCGATATTCCCGACCTGCGTTTGCTAGGACTCCTGCCAGGAGCTCTAGTGCCGACAAGCTACCCGAACGAATCTCTTCCTCATTCTGTCGATTACAAAAATTCCTAATCCACCTCAGCCCCTGATTACCTCAATACAACTTTTTGGAAAAATGTTAAATATAATTTTAAGTTGCTTCTTCTATCGAAAAGCAATCGTGTTAAAATGGAAATTCTACACAGAAAAAAATTGTTTGTGCATTTTCAATTTAAAATTTGTTATACTAACAAAAAAAATTACTAGTATTTACAAATTGTTAAAAAACTAAAAAATTTCAATTGCAATGACACCAATTATAATATTTTTTTTTCTTCTGTGTATATATGTGTACAAATTCAAATGGTAGCAAGAAAAAGTACTTTTGTACAAAATCATATCATACCTGTTTTTGAATCAAAGTATTAGTTTTTCCTTGTCGTCGTTGTTCTTCTTGTTTCAAACTACAGGGTGTTTTTGTTTAAAAAGGGGTGGTAAAAACTAGTTTTTTTCCGCACTGCAATTTGCTTTTATACATTTCACTTTTAAAGATATATTTAGTAAAATACATAGTTTTAAACAATTACACCACCTCCATAATTACTTTATTAATATTTCTGTAAATTATAAATTTTTATTTAAATTATAAAATTTTATATTAATTTTTTTTTCTTTAATTTTTTACCTTATTTCAATTAGGTGCTTTTCCAAACTCCGTAAAATATGCACTGTTTTACTCTTTACAAGTCTACATATAGTAAAGGTTTTAAGATTGTGCAAAAATGCAACCCTTCATTCAGTTGCCTTAAATAAAATAGCAACAACATTTTTCGCATACAACAAGTAGCCGCGCAACATATTATTTGAATTCGTTAAGAAACACAATAAAATGAAGAAAGAACTAAACTATTTGCTTAAAATAAACACACTCTCTCACACATAACAAGTGTAACAAGTGTATAAAATTTTCTGGCTCTAAACTTCCGTTATTTGAATATATGCTCTCTATGTATCTCACATTCTAGTACTCTTGCAGAAATTAGTCTCTTCTCTAGAGAAATATTTTTCTGGCATGCGCTTTATAGCAGCGACCTGTAAGCTTCCGGGTTTCTACCCGCACACACACTTGTGGATTGTTTTATACTCGTTGACTGTAGTCGTACGCCATGCTGTTTATTTTTCTTTTTCGTTCGCCGTCATTGAAAAAAAAAAATAGAGAGTATGAGGTTGTTTTATTCTAGTTTTTGTTGGGTGTGTGTTTTTAAAAAGTTTTTATTGCAAAGGATGTTGTTGCACCCTTTTAACGTCTTTCCTTTGTGTCTGGCAAATGTTCACTAACTAACCATCTAAGCAACCAACCGAACGAACGACCGACCGACCGACCGACTTACCATCCATCCAAACCAATCTCAATTAATTGCTGTTTTGATTCTACTTTGTCATACAATTTTGTTGGTTTTTCTTTAGAATTTTATTTTTGTTGTTATTGCAGTTTTTCTTATTGTCTATTCGTTTGCAACTGTAATGTGCTTAGGAGGTGATCATTGTATATTTTAATTGCTTGAAATTGCAATTTTTTTTCCAAATGCAACATAAATGATTTCATACCACATATTAAGAATTTAAGATTTTGTGGCGAATTTAAAGCATCATTAATATTTTTGTTAAGCAAATTGAAGAAGAATTCATTGGCTTTATTGGTTAACAATAATGATTATTAAATTTAAAACTAGTCGCTTTTGCAGTTTGGCTTTAGATAATTTAGTATTCATTTATTTTAAGATTTATACATTCATTTTGTGTTACTTAAAAAGAAGATTTTAATATTTTTTTGTTCCAAAGAAAATTTTGGTATTTTAAAGATCTATTTAATAGAGTTTTAATACATGGAGTGAAAACTCCGTGGCCTAACAATGAATAAGGAATTTTTAGTTCCAGAGGATATTAGGAACCCTTCTCCATCTTCTATATTAAAGTTCATTGAGAATATAATATAAAATTTGGTTTAGTTTTATGATCCTTGGTACAAAAGATCCATATGGGTCGCAATGCCGGCCGTGTTGGCAGATCGTGACTTATAATAACAATGAAAGTCAGTTTTTTTGGGTTTGGAATCTATTTTATTGCCCAACGTAATCTCCGTTAAGTAATATGCACTTCTTCCAACGATCAAACTCTTCAAAATAGGCTTGCGTCTCTGATATGTCTTCTTCATTAAGAGAAAATTTCTTTATCTGGAGCCATCTTTTCAAGTTTGTTAACAAATAATAATCGCTGGCAGTCAGATCTGGTGAATACGCGTGGGGGGGGGGGGGGGGGGGGGGGGAAGCAATCCCTAATGTAAAGACTTCAATTTTACAGAAGCCAAAGCAGATGAATGCGCCGGTGCATTGTTATGAAGGCACAAAATTATTTTTTTTTTTTCTTATTTAAGTGGTATCTTTTTTACTTAATTTCTTAATCCAATCTGTCCAATAACTCAACATAGTACTTGGCAGTTATTGTTTTTCTTTCTCCAAGTACTCAATAAATGTTATATCATGTGCATCATATGTGCCTTTCCAGCCGATTGTTGAATCTTTGGCCGCTTTGATCGGCTTTCGCACGCTTGTAACCACTCCGCAGACTGTCTACTAGAATCCGATGTATAAAATGAATCCACGTCTCATCCATTGCCTCAAAATAAAATAAATGGAAGATCTTATGAAACAAAAAAATAAATCTTCGTCGACAGTGGCAACAATACCGGTCGCCTGCGTTATTAAGCCAGCTAAAGCAATGCCAAAGAATTTTACAAATTGAGCTGAAAAGCAAAAGAGAGACTTCCTTGAAGATTTACTTGCAAAGCCTTGACCAAACAACGAACATTAATTACACTGTACAACAGCAATTTTGGAACAGAATAGCGACCCTATAATTCTGAAAGGGTATGTTGAGTAGATAATTTTTGTAGAACAAACTTATGGTCCAGCACGTCTGAGTTTTTTTTTACAGTGGGTCAAAATTTTAATTTTTTGGTCGAAGGGAGCATTACACTATATGAAAAAAATGCTGTAAGTTAATGTCTGAGAGAATTCTTATGGTCAGAGTTGTATTGTGGAATTGTATGAGGATTATTTTTGTGGAAGATCTTAACCCTCTCACTGGTCTGTTTATGGGTCAATTTGACCCTTTTTTCGAGAAAATCAAAAAATATCCTTTAAAAAAGGACATTTAAGGATTAAAATATTCTACGAAAATGTTTGCCGGAAAATTTCAGTGGGGGTCACCAAAGACACCATTGTTGTAAATAAAGCTCTTTACGATTAATTGGCAAAATTACACGACAACTTCTATAAAAAAATTATAATTTTGTTTAATAGTGGTTTATTATAGTATGTACATTAGACCGTACCACCTTACAGGCAAAAAAAAAAAAGTTCACCGTACACCCTCAAATATAAAGTATTTTAACAAGAAAATTTCGAAAATGTTTTTTTTTTTGGCCGTTTTGTAAAACTTTGTGTAAAACAAATATTTTTTTGTACTCCTTCATAAATCTTGTGAAAACCAATCTTTGTTAACACATCTCCGTAAATAAAGAAAATAAAAAAAGGAAGTTTTTATGTATAGGCTTTTTACGTAGGTTTTACCCCTTAAGTGGTATAAAAGGGTGCTTGAGGTCAATGATTTTTGATGTAAAAAATTGGTATCATTGCGACAAAAACATTGATATATAACCCTTTAAGATCCGACTGTAAATACAGAAGGTATGACAAAAAAATTAAAAATGCCCTACATTCGGCAACAAAAAAAATTAAAAAAAAAATAAAATAATAGTTCCGCTGGAATTATTGGAATACTTTCCTAGCAAAATTTTATTGCTTTTTTGCGAGCTTTCATTTTAAAATATTAGGGTAGTTCATTAGGGTGGTAGCAACTGAGATCTGGTGGGTTAGTACTAGAACGGGTTACTTGAGGTCAATGGCTCCTTCGAGGAAAACATCGGTCTCCGCGAGACAAAAAATATTGATATACAACACTTTAAGATCCGACGGTAAATGGCGAAGATATAAAGAAAAATATAAAATGGCGACCCCTACGTTCGGCCAAAAAAAAAAAAAAATAAAAAACATTTTCGAAATTTTCTTGTTAAAATACTTTATATTTGAGGGTGTACGGTGAAATTTTTTTTTGAGGTACGGTCTAATGTACATATTTATTTTTTTGCTTCTAAACTTTCCAGATCGGCGTGTCTTTTTCTTGGAAATGTAACTTTTACATCGGCTTTTATCGAATTCCTGGTTTTCAATCTGGAACATAATCTCTTTTTCTCTTTTGTTAGTCCTAAATCTCTTACAAGATCTTCAAAATAAGCTTCGTCTATCAAATTAGGACATATGTTTAAACCATCAAGAGGCAAGTAACTTATATCTGATATGTTTTCAACCGCCGCTGTTATTTCTGTATTGGCGACTGTCATATTGGCTGAAAATGTATGTGTAGGCGGTTGAGGTACCGGAACACCTTCACAGCGCGCTTCTGGTAAAATGACATTATTTGTTGCTGTATGTCATTATCGCGTAGTGCCTTTGGCTTCTACCAAATTTGTAATTTACGCAGAAATAGCATGTATCTGATTTGCGATCTTCAGGTTCAATCCATGTAATAGGCGCAGAAAATGGCAGCGCCTTAGTACTGCCTTTGTACCAGGTCAAAAGACCACTTTCGCAAGTAGTACATACGGTTTTTGGTATCCAAGCTTCAGATAAAAATCGTATTCCAAAGAAAAGAAAATATGGTTCTTCAATTGTAGGGAATATCTTTCTTCTGCTTTGATGGTGCGTAAAATGTCCACAAATAAAACAAAACCAATCTCTTAATTTGCAAACAGAATCCGCCATGCTTATTTAAGCTTTAATTTTTCTTTTTTTACATATATTAATTTTAGTAAAAATCACACCCGATATGAACTGCTTAGTAGCTCAATTATGCTTGAATTTTTTCTTGTATTTTTTATTATTAATTTTAATAAATATCACACCCGATTTGTAAGTCACAGCTGACTAGACGCGAGAACTCAGTGCTTGGCCCGGCCGAACTTGACGCCGTTTTTACCTGTTTTGTATATGTTGGTGTATAATTTTACTAATTAAGCGTAAAGGGCTTTATTTACAACATTGGTGTCTTTGGTGACCAACACTAAAATTTTCCGGCAAACATTTTCGTAGAATATTTAAATCCTTAAATGTCCTTTTTTAAAGGATATTTTTTGATTTTCTCGAAAAAGGGTCAAATTGACCCATAAAGAGACCAGTTAGAGGGTTAAGGTCTTCCACAAAAATAATCCTCATACAATTCCACAATACAACTCTGACCATAAGAATTCTCTCAGACATTAATTTACAGCATTGTTTTCATAAAGTATAATGCTCCCTTCGACCAAAAAATGAAAACTTTGACCCACTGTAAAAAAAAACTCAGACGTGCTGTACCATAAGTTTGTTCTACAAAAATGATCTACTCAACATACCCTTTCAGAATTATGGGGTCGCTATTCTGTTCCATTCAAAAAGTCTTAATTTGTGATATAGCCTCTGGAAGGCAACTAAAAAGTTTAAACAACCAACAAATTATGAATCACCTCTTCGACACGTCAACGACACTTGGGCAAAAACAACACAAGAAAAGGTCAATCACTTCGCTGATCATCTTGAACTTGTCTTTACCCCCAATAATACAATCTCGCACATAACACCACCAATAATAGATGATACTGTTCATGCACATATAAAAATTCAGTTTTCAACTTTAAAATCAAATGTGAAAAACCTTAACATCAAAAAGTCTCCCGGTATAGACAAATTCACGCCAAAAATGATTTGTAAGCTTCCAGATAGTGCACTTAAAATTCTTCTTTGGATCTTTAACGACATATTACGTACTGGATATTTCCCCTTATCTTGGAAAATATCTGAAATAATAATGTGTCCTTAGCCTGGCAAAAATGTAGCACAGGTCACGTCTTACAGGCCGATAAGTTTGCTGCCTATATTGTCTAAACTTTTTGAAAGACTAATCTCAAATCATTCCTATGCGCCAATTCGGTTTCCGAAAAAGTCATAGCACCATAGAACCAGATACACAGAATTGTAACTCTCATTCGATAGGCGTTCGAAGCCAAACAGTACTGTTCTGCTTAATTCATTGACATCTCTCAAGCATTCGATAGAGTATTACCAATTAACACTCACCAACAAACACTCATAAACTTCTCAGAAGTTATCTATCTGATAGGTCGTTTATAGTGAAATCGAAAGATTGCATCTCTACTAAAAGAAAAATTACAGCAGGTGTTCCACAGGGCAGTATATTGGGCCTTTTACTATATATACTTTATACTGCTGATATGCCAACACATTCTGTTATTCATACTTCCATTTTTCCGGATGACACAGCGTTCTTGAGCATACATACAAGCCCCAATGTGGCGAACAACCGTTTACAGTCTCACACAAAGTGCGTTCACGTCACTTTTACGCTGAGAAGATATAACTGTCCTCGTTTAACATTTAATAACACCATTGTTCCAACACAGAACCATGTTAAATACCTTGGAATGCACCTTGATCGTCGTCTAGATTCTAAATCCGCTCTAATAAAATTGAAATCTGCTCAATTATACTGGCTCATAAACAATCGGTCCACACTTAACTTAGAATGCAAAATATAAATCTATAAATCTATAATTAAACCAATTTGGACATATGTCATACAGCTCTGAGGTAAAAGAAGACGACCTCAACATCCCTACAGTTCGTGAAGAAATAAGAAATAACTCCAATAAATATGTTGCCTTGCTCAAAATTTGCTGTCTTTTTCAGGTCATAGGCGTCTAAAGAAATTGGATACCTTAGACCACGTTTAAAACTATCATTGTAGACCCAGGCTCGCCAAAATTGAATTTGTTGCACTGGCCAAACCAAGAGAATAATAGATGTAAGATTTGATAATTTATTGTAAATTTTCTTGAAGAAAAGATTCAATAAAAAATAAATGAAAAAAAAATCCCTTGTTGAATTTACTTCACACATCTCCAAAGCATACTTTGAATCATATGTACCTTTCAGTTTTTGTTCAGCTGTTAAAAATCGTGGCATCCATCGATCAGAAAGCTTTTTCATATTTTAATGATCATGTAATATATGCCGAACTCACTGTGTTGATATCTTTATGATGCCAGCAATCTCACTTACTTTAATCTTTCGATCATCCAATACAGTCTGATACAGTTTTCTTACGTTTTCTTCGGTAACTGCCGATCAGGACGATCTGCTCGCAAATTCGGAATACCACCTTTTAACCATTGAATATAACGGAGAAGATTCACCATAATGTTTATCAATCTATTTTTTGGCTTGGACAGTATTTTTTCCCACCAAAAAAACAATGTTTAATCAAAACACGAAACTCTTTGCAATCCATTTTTTCTCAAACTTCAAAAGCAGCATCATTTTTATGACGGTAATTTTTTTCTTATGAAATGTCCTGAAATTTTGACATAATTTTTTTAACAGGCCCTACTGAATAAACAAAAAAATATTTGCACATTTCACACCATCTGTTTAAGTGGCCACGTATTTTTTACTTTATGTAGTACAAGTACTAAAAAGTTTCAAACAACTTTTAAAGTCTAAGGAGAAGGCTGATATGTTTGTTACCGAAAGCTATTTACTGTTGCTGAGTCTGAGAAAAGACACAAATTCTTTCCTGGATAGAATGCAAAAACAGTTTAAATGTGTTTATCATCTGTGGTAGCACAAAGTAACACTAGGTGTGATGAATTGCTGGAGTTCATTCTGTCCTCAAATTTCGCGACATAAAATGTTTGATAATTTGAAAATCCGATAATATGGGTTCGCTCAGATTATCAGAAAAAAAGTTTGGGCTACCACAAAATAACACCGAGTGTGATAAATTTTCGATCTTCATTCTGCCTTTGAATTTGACGATACTAAATATTGGTAATAAAATAATATTTGTCAATAATCGTAGACAACAGGTCTAACAGTAAGTTTGGCTCATTGCACAAGGGATGACACGTCCTTAATTATATATCTCTGATGGACCACTGTTGCATCGAGTTCAGGCCTGCAATTGACAAACCAGTAATTTCAGCTTATCGAAATCCTCGAAAAGCGGATTGGATAAAATATGGGGAACTATTTCATCAGAATTTGTATCCAATTCCGGAATTAAATTTGGGCCCAATTGAACAAAACTCCGATTGATTCCTATAAGGCCCTAGTGGAACATGGAACTTTGAAAGCTTGGAAAACAGCTCCAAGAAGCTTCTGAATATAGCCCAAAATCTGGAAAGGACGCTAACTGGAACAATGACCATCTCGTAGAAAAGAAATATGAGATGAAGGTGCGACAAGCCAAACTAAATTCAAAAAGAACATTTCGTAAGGAAGAAAATGATCAATTAGTTTATCATCCCTTTTACTGAAAATTCTTATGGTGCAAAAATTCGCACGGTTGCTCCGAAGCCTTCTTAATTGTCAATTAAATTTTTATGAAAATTGTAGATCTAGTGAGTCAGCTCTTCATGATCTTGTTTGTCAAATCGAAAAGGCTCTAGACAAAAAGGAATACAAGCTGGATGTTTTTGTTGACATTGATGAGGTCTTCGGCTGGGGTGCATGGGATGGATAATTTGAATTTATGCTATCATAAAGGCTGTTGACCGCTGAAATTCAGTGGGACACAAAGGTTACTCTGACTTCTGCTGTAGTATTTATATTTCTATGGGAAACAGCACCCCGTTCTTGTATCTGATGCCAGAATTTTTCACATCGAGAAATGCATGGTCACCCTACTTTATACAGGGTGACTTAATAGATAAAAAAGTTGATTGAATTTTTAGTGGAAATTTTTTAAATGCTTTTAACTTTTGAAGCTGTGGACATATTTACTTTTTGAAAATATCTCATTAAATAGAGAAATAACAGGTCAATTGAAAAGTCATCGGCCTACCATACTAAAACACATTTTTTTTTGCAAAATTGGTTTTTTTATTCAACATAGTTCCCTTCAAGGGTGATACACTGAATATAGCGACCCTCCAACGTTTCGATACCATTTTTGTAGTACGATTTGTCCTTTGCTTCAAAATAGGCCTCAGTTTCGGCGTTCACCTCTTCATTCGACGAAAATTTCTTCCCAGCGAGCATTCTTTTGAGATCTGAGAACAGGAAATAGAAGCTGGGGGCCAGATCTGGAGAATACGGTGGAGGCGAATTGCTTCGAAGCCTAATTCATGGATTTTCGCCTTCGTTTTCACTGACTTCTTTTTGGTCACCCACTTGCACAGAGCTTTCTCATACCCGAATATTCGTGAATGATATGATGTACACGTTCAGTTGATATCTTTAGAGTACCTGCTATTTTAATCAATTTCAATTTACGGTCATTCTATAATACACAAACTAATGATCCGACGTGTCTTTTGAAGGTTAGGGCTAACTTAAAATCATATCGATTTAAGTCTAGTAGCGTCATCTATGTGTCAGGCTGGTGATTTCCCAATTGAGCGCATTATTATTTTCTTAAGATTAAAATATATTTTATTGTCTGTGACAACCTATAGAAACCAGAACATAGTTGTATTTTACATGTTTTTTGCGAAAACTTTATCGATGCGAGAAATACAGGAACAAGGTGCAGGTTTTGTCTTACATGGGTTTGCGGTCACGCGGGTATTCTGGGAAATCAAATGGTCGACTCGTTGGCAAATATAGGATCGGTTTCGACAAACTTGGGTGCCAGCATGTCATGGACAGTACCTAGTAGTAATATATGTCTATTGAGAAGTGGTCAGACGGGACTATGTCCCTTGTTCGCACACCAGATGAAACCAGTTTTAGTAGAGCTGGCAATCCTAGATTTACTGGTGTAGGATAAGAACAAGAGGATAAGAACAAGAGATAACATTTTCTCAATTACTGTTTAGCTTTCTTGAAATCCAAAATGGGCACTTTGGCATGATTTTCTTAGTCTGTTTGTATGCGGGCTGACAATCTCATGTTAACCACTTTACTTCAAAGATGGCTTTCAAGTATTCTCTGAAAAGTTTTCAGAATTAAGAATAATAGGCTTAGCTCCGAAGTGCTGCATTTTCCCCACATTATGTATAAAAAATACTCTCATCTTTCTCAATCATATTGAAAGATAAAATCGTCCTAAGCCAGCAAATTTACGTCCTGAACTCGGTGAAGCATAACAGCTAGCTAGTTTTCAAATATATTTTAATGGAATTCTAAGAGTCTCTTAGCAAATATAATATTTATTTCATTATCTCTCATTAATCTTAATCATATATTTTTTAAAATTAAATTATATAGCGTCTAATTTGACATTAATGCTTACAAATAAAACTATTAATTGTACGAGTACAAAACAAGTCATTATAATATCGTATTAAACTTAAACTTTATATAAAGTTTTTTTTTTTTAATTCTTTTCTTTTTCAACAACAATAGTTAATAACCCCCCCAATCAAACTTTATGACAAACACACTTCCATAGAAAAAAAAGAATGAAAAAAAAAGAAAGAATAATAAAAATGAATGAAAATATGAAACCAGATTTTAATAACCATCATATGGTTTGGATACCACAAAAGCTAAATCAAATAAAAATCTAACCAACGAACAAAAGTGGACAACGATGAAAAGCACAAAAATTATGACAAGTCAACATTGTCAGATTAATCGAGTAAATAATGAAAGGACAAACCTTGTTATAACTACCTAGGGAAGTGATATTAACTACTCTCTGTTACAACAATAACAAAAGCAAATCGACTAGTTAGAAGTACCTGCTACCCTTTGACATGATTACAAACACATACATACATATATGTAAGCTATACAAACACTTGCGTACACAACAGGATATCAAACACTCTAACATATATCGTCCAGTATATCCAAACATATACATATGTATGTACTTGTATGTATGTATGTGTGTCTGTATAGTAATACAAATTGTAACATTTTGTATATGTATGTTTGCTAGAGTGTTTGTAAAGGGCAAGTAACTAAATAATTTAAACAGGACTTAATTAACCATTAAAAAAAAAATGAATAGAAAATAGAAATACAAAGTAGAAAATAACAACAAATGGTTGACAACTACCTTTTTTAACATTTTTGTTAGACCAAAGTCATCATCATCATCATCATCATCATCATCACACGACACCACAACTACCTACCTATATAACAATAAAATTGTCATATACTACTTACATTCGTGGCAACTGTATATGTTACTAAAGTGTAAGTATATTATAAAATAAAATACGTAATACTGTTGTTACTTTTGTCTATTTCATAAAGTATTAAAACACTTTGTTTAAAAACTTTTCAGTTAATTTTAACTTAAGTCTGAACTAAACGTAACCGAGAAAAGCAGACATTTTTTTAAAGCCCTTGTAATATAATTCCGTGAATCTTTCTAATAAATAAAAGCAACTTATTTCTGAGATACTGCGATTATGGACCATTAGATCCTTGGAACCCTAATAGGGGTCCCAGATGTGGTTCACTGTTGGGTCGAAACAGGTCAATAGGAATGCGGGTGCGGGCGTCAGACGTGACCTACTGATGGGCAAGTATTCGTCCATATTTCAGACGAAGATTTACGCCATGTATGTGTGTGTTTTGGAGTGTCTGAGAAGAGCCACAATGGGGACACTTATTTGTGTTCCTCCAAATAGTCAAGCGGCCCACAGAGCATTTTTGTCCTGTGACGTGTCATCTAGACTTGTCCTGGACTGCATCGTGTTTCTCAATATACTCGGTGGATGCTATAGCCTAATCCTAAGCTGAGCACGTGGGCAACGAACGGGCTGTCTGTAAAATGTATGAAATCTTTATTTGAGTCTATAGATCGGTCTATATAATTCAATGTTTAAAGAAGATTTCATGTGAATGTTGACCGCGGCTGCGCCTCAATTGGTTCATACGCTGTGTCCAATTTGAGCATACTCTCTCCAACATATCGGCCGGTATCTCACAAATAAATTCTTCAATATAAGCTTCCAGTACATCAACCGTTGCGGGCTTGAGCCTTAACATAGCCCCAAAAAAAATAAACTAAAGGCGTTAAATTGCACGATCTAAGCGGCCAATTGACCGGCCCCAAACGTAAAATACAGTTTACCGTACCGTACTCGTCTCTCAATTGGTTTAACAGCAGGATTTTTCGAGGTCCATAAAATAGGCATTTGTTTGATCAATAATTTCTGGGAGCTAAATCCGTAGAATAAGTCGAATGAGGGAGCAATTCGTAGTCTACTTCATGGATTTTTGCCATCGAAACTAAGCTGTCACACGATCGATTGTCGATTGTGAGCAAACGCGGCAGCCATCTTGCGGAAAGCTTTCTCATTCCCAAGTGATTGTTTAAAATTGAAACCACTGAGCCATGTGAGATGCCTATGTCTTCCACAATCTATCGCACATTCAATCTCCGATCGGGCAACACCATATCGTGAATTTTTACAATTGTTTTGGGTGTAAAGATCCAACTGGGCATTCAGAACGTTCGGCCACAACGAAAGTCAGTAAACCACTTTTTATTATTGAAATCGATGGTGCAGAGTCCCCATAGTATTTATCAAGCTTTTCCTTGGTTTGATTGACGGTTTATTTTCGCAAAAATTGACGTTTAATGAGCACTAGAAATTCACTTTTTTCAATTTTTAAAAAAATACACAAGGTTGTATGTTTTGAACAGCTTTTAAACGCAACGTAAATAACGGAACGTGCTCAAAATTTGACAGTAGTCTATTAAAAGGTGGTACTTGATTGGCCTGCCCTCGTATTAAATTAATCGAAACTACAATCAAAAAGAGGACTACTGATTTTTCATTATATTCAGCCAATTCTGTTGTTTAGTTTCAATCGTTGTTTAATAGTCTACAAAAGTAGTAAAAACAATCGAAAGTCGTTTAAAATAATGTAAATTTTTAAATGACAAAACGTAGAAAAAACCGAATTTTGTGGTTTGGTTTTCAAATTAATTTTTTTTTGTATGTAATTTTACTAAACACAACACACACAGATGTATATATTTTTATTTTATATGTTTGTATCCATATTTGAATAATTTCTTGTAATTTTTATTGAAATAATTTTGAATACAAAAAAAACTGTTTTGGTAAAAAAACAAAAAGGAATTATATAAATTTCTATTTTTAGAAACAGAAAACATAAAGTTTTACATTTAAAAGGAAATATTAACTCATACTGAAAGTGTGAAATTTTTCATTTAAAAACAAATTCCACGTATTACTTTTTAAATAAACTAAAGTTGGTAATGGAAAATATATTGTGAGTGTATCTATAGACCCCAACTGAGGAAATAAGTCATGGTAAAGTAGTGGATTGTATCAAATAAGCACATCACAGATAGTGTTGTCAATGGAAGATACTTTAGCACATGTGATGCAGTTTATTTTTCAGCTCAATTGTTTAGATTGAAACATCTCCTTCTTTTGAAGTAATGTTTAAAACAATCAACCTAAACCCTTCAAAACTACAAACGAGCAACAGAACTCGGTTTCATCGAGTATTACTATATACGAACGAGAATAAGCTAAGGTACTTGTGTCAAACAACGGTTCTCCTGCATTTTCACTATACGATATTCGATCATATTTGATCTTCATGTTTCTCACGAATAATATTTGGGTACATTAGGCAAATACAGTTTTGGGTAAAATTTGGGTTTTGGAAGTTTATTCCAATAAATGCAAATATAAGGCAATCCTTAGCTTCTTAACATCTACTAAAAGTGTGAGAAACTTTAGTATGTCATAGTTGAAAATAAGAGTTGAAGACACGCCTTTCTTAGAAATGCTCTGCTGAACTTGTCTGTATTGCAATATGCACCTTCAGATTGCAATTGTTTTTATGGGGTGGTAGTGAAGCTTCTAATACATTCGTAAGCTGAGTGGTATGACTTGAGATGTCCAAGGGTTTAGATAAATCCAAACGGATCAGAACTATGGTTGTTGTGGTGTGTCAGTAACAGTGCAATTTTTAAATTTAGTGTAATTTTTTTGTGTAAGTTGCCACTCTAAATTTTGGCAGCTGTCACATATATTTATTCCGATTATTTAAATTTGAGGAAACTGGGTCGGTTATGGACTGTAAAAAAACGTTGCTGCTGTAAACGAGAGTGTCGCCGAAAACCCGAAAACATCAATTCGGCATCGTTCGTAACAAATTCAAATTTCACGAAGCACTACGCAGCGAATTTTGACAAAAGATAAAAAAAGGTAATGGCCTATCATCAGAGCCGTGTGGACCAATTGACGGATATTTTATTCCATATTTAATCGGAGCATGTCTTTTTTACAATTCAATAAATAAAAACACAACTATCAAAAAAAATACGAATTTTTATTTAAAAAACAAAAAATGCATTCTTACTGAGACATGAATGAATCTTCTTCAAACCATATTGGCGATTGGCAAGATTGAGATATTCTAAAGGTTGAGATAGTAGGAGTTATTTCATTGTTCTTAGCGGTAGATTATACAGGGATATATAAATTTGAATTTTTTTTAGGTTTTTTAATAACGCGATAGCTACATAAAATTTTCTTAACTCTGGTATTATTAGGGGATCCAATATCCCTCCATCTTTCAGGCGGAGATTTTCTATTGATCAACGTCAAGTTATGTTAAGATATTTATTTATCTTTTCTTGGCAGGGGGTATTTGAGGACCATAACGGAATACTTTCTAAGATGCTATGAGTTGGAATCTGAGTTGGAAGTTTGTTTACTGCGTATGTCTGTCCTATGTTTTGTGAAAGGAGAATTAGGTTTCCATGTGTCGGCCTTCGGAAATTCGGAATATTTACCCTAACAGGGTAATTGACTTTATTGGTAGCTTGAATTTTTAGCGAAGACTATGCAGCACAAAATACCTATGCTAGTCGCGGTGCGTTGTGCCACCTGATCTTATCTAACATTTAATATTTCAAAGAAAGATAAAAGCTGTGTTTAGTAGTAACAAAGGATAAAAAAGTTATAAAAACATCATTTTAAAAATATGTTGCATACTTTTTGGGTGCATTGTAAGTTTGTTCCATCTAAGACGTAGCAAGTAAAGAAAATCAATTGAATTTCTCAATCATCATATTTAACCATCGTATATCTTTTATTTTGCATACTTTTTAATCAAACTCAATAAGCTACAATACAATGTATATTTATTTTTAGCAAATAATTTGTTTTAAAATATACTAGAACACAGAGGTAATGAATACCTTAAGACACTAGAGTCACTAGTTGTAAGACTTGTTTTTTATTGTTTATTTTTTTTATTTATGTCACGATATACCTTAAGTTTGAAATTATAACACTTGAACTATGTACGGACGTCACACTTGACAGTTGGAATTATTTATTTGTAAAAATTATATGGAGGTTTCAATGTGATATCTGCAAATGATAAACAATGGAATTACACGAGATTTTTAAAATTCGGATTATAAGATTTTAAAAAAATTTGAAATTTACTGTAACACAATCGCGTCCAACTTAATGACAAGATGTTTAAATCGGGAATAAAACTGAAACACAGAATTCATGTAATAAATTGAAGAAATAAGAATTAAGTAGGAGTTCCGCATTACCCAAATGGGGAACCATTTTAGCCTCCAAGTTGACAATTTTAAGAAACTCACTCTTATTTTAGCTCAGTTCCTTATGGGTTTGCCAACAATGTTTAGCTTAGATATTGAAATCAAGATTTGTCAATGATAAACGACTTTAAATAATGTTGATTAATCTAAATCTTTTATGTGAGGCATATTTTTACTCCTTAGAGATTAGAGTAAGTTTCTCTAAAGTGAAAAAATGTTAGACACAATCATAAAACAACAATTGCCATTAGCTATGAAACCTGTTCATATTGAAGAAATAGGATATATTGTAGTTAGAATCCGTGACTTTTCGAACTTCCCTCGTACTTATATGAAATGGAACACTCCTCGCGTCAAGTACCAACTATTAATAGACTACTGTCAAACGGTTCCATTGGTGTTCGATTGTGAGCAAACGCGGCAGCCATCTTGCTGAAAGCTTTCTCATACCCAAGTAATCGTTAAAAATTTAAACCACTGAGCCATGTGAGATGCACATTTAATCTCCGATCGGCCAACACTATATTGTGAATTTTTTCAATTGTTTTGGGTGTAGAGACCTCAACTGGGCATACGGAATGTTCGGCAACTTCAGTGCTTGTAAGGCCACAACGAAAGTTAGTAAACCACATTTTTACTATTGAAATCGATGGTGCAGAGTCCCTACAGTATTTATCGAGCTTTTCCTTGGTTTGATTAACGATTTTATTTTCGCCAAAAATAATGTTTAATGAGCACTCAAAATTCACTTTTTTTCCCATTTTTAAAAAATCCACGAGGTTGTATGTTAAACGCAAAGTAAATGACGGAACTTGCTCAAAATTTGACAGTAGGCTAACAACAGGTGGTACTTGATGGGAGCAGTATTGCAGTTAATAAAGAGTTTTCTAAAGTGCTCATTTATAGGAAGAAGAAGAAAACTTTTTTATCGAAAAATTTAGCAGACCCAGGGGCATTAGTGTCGCCATATCTAAGGACTTGTCAGTGCTTAGTTTATGTGTCTATTGATCAAAGTCAGCCGTGACCGGGAATCAAATTGATTTGGTTTGGATGTTTAGAAACCTTTAAGACAACCCAACATACGAGTAAAATTACCTGATTAATGTATGGATATCTTCGATGGTTAGATATTACACGAAACCGTGATTTCCAAAAGTCTCGACAGTTCTCACTAAAATACTCCACTGTACATTCTGATTTATAGTTAACTAAATAAATTTCGTTACCAATATCAAAATTGTAGTAGTTAGCTTTTTTCCTCTGTTATTCTTTAAAGGAGATGGGGATTTTCTTTCAAGTAGAAACAGAAATAAATTGCTTTGGATATGTATAGTATATGACTATATCTAACTCAGCAGGTGGTTGGTTTGTTAAATAGGATTGTTGGTTGAAATATACATAAAAAATGGAAATGAAAATTACAATAAATAACACTAGAAAATTGTTTAAAACAATGGTGTGGTCTACAAGGAAATGAACAGGAGAAAATGTACACAACAGAACATCACACTCCTTAAAAAGAATAAAAAGATTTAATGGTATTTATGGCTTAACATTAAACGGTGTGACATCAACAAGTTACCACCAACTTGCCATAGTAAAATCTCACTTTAGAAAAAGAGGCAAGCAAAAAAAAAATAAAAGGACTCATCAATGTCACACCTGAATCTGGTTGAAAACAACGTAACATATCTTTACCTATGTTCCCCACACCATAATATACTACATGCCACTTACAACTTTTATACCTTTAACCTTCTTAAACTTCAAAAACTAATCCCCCCGCCCACACTCTCTCACTCTCACTACAATTTAACAACAATCCATCTAAAAATACAAGAAAAACTGATTCTTTCTGTTCCACATTGTATTATTCTGTGTTGTTTGTTGTTAACAGAAAAGGTAAACACTAAAAGCAAAGCATTGAGTTAAAATAAGGAGAAAAAGATTTATTATCACAGCTTGACAAAGTGTTTTGTCGAAATTTATTTATATTTTAGTTATAAAATAAAAATAAAAAAATAAATAAGAAAAAAAAAAAAACAAAAAATAAAGAGAAAAATAAGAATTTTTATTTACCATCAAACACGCAAACTATCATATAACTGAAAGTATTTCACTCACACCCATTTGCCACATGTGGCAGGCAACATGCATAAACAGCAACTACAAACTGTAACAACTTTTTTATTTTCTTTATATTTATATTTAACAACACTGATTTGTCCTTGATGTTTTATTATGACCAGTTATCAACACCATGCGATAAACAAATGTTGCACAACGACACGAGTTTCACTTCTATGCAATAATGCAATCATTGTATGCGAGAGTTTAAATTTGATTTTTAAACATGCAACATAACTAATTTTAACAACTGACCGACCACTATGTTCAGTTGTTGTCGTCCCCTGTTACAATTGTATTATTACATGATATATGAAGTCGTAGAATACATGGTAGGAAATTTATATAGAATCGAGTTATGGATTGGCTGACTTCTTTATGACCTTCTCATCTAATGTATGAAATGTTCTAAAGAACGTATACTGGATAATTGTAACCTCGATCTGTGTTATTTTAATGAATTTTGGTTATTCATATCATTTTTTGATTTAGGACTTTTTTTTTATAAAAATGAAAAATTCTTGGATCTGAAACTTTCAACAAATGTTATAATTTTATTATACAACAAATTCTAAAATATAGAGAATGTAAATGAGAGAAAAATAGAACCCTTCGAAGGTAAACATGAGATGTTTCCCGGAACAACCGTGGGCCAATCATAAGCTGTCCGCAAGCACAAATGCATGGCACACATGCAAAGAGATGACCGTTTGTGGTGACCTACGTACGCCATACACTTAAATGATCTCTGTACCATACGCGTGGCACATAATTAACTGAAATCAAATGTTATTAAGAATACTTAAAGGTTTTCTGCAGAACTTCTGAACCACAAAGAATTTACGCAGCACCTCGTATGATGTTCACATGACTTCGAAGGATATTAACATGCCATCAAAAAGAGATCGTGGTGGGAGGTGACCAACTCACAGCACACAGTCAGTGTAAATTCGTGTATAGTGACCACATACCCAAAAGATGTTCGCAGGAATTGACCTACATATGACACACACTCAACTGAAATCAAGATTAATATGGATTACACAGGTATAAAGATATTCATAGTTTGTCTTCTTATTCACGGGATCTCGAAGTGTTTTCGGAGGATGATCATAAGACCTCGAAGTGAATATTTAGGGCCTCAAACGGTACTTACAGGACCTTAAAGAATATTAATATGGATTACACAGGTTCCCAGTACCTCGAGGGACATTCACAGCAAGATTATGTGTACGCACGGCACACATTCAAAGAATCTTAGTAGTATGTGACCTTCGCATGCACACACTCGTAGGATGTGACCTACTGCTCGTAGGATTTGACCTACTGCTTGTGGGATGTGACCTACTCTCAGCAAACACCCTAAGGACGATTGCAGGAAGTCATATACTCTCAGAAAAAACCCAAGTCTTTTTAGGAGGTGACCAAAGCTTGGCACACACTTAAAGGATGACCGTCGCACGGTACACACTCAAAGGATGTGCGTGAGGTCACCTACGCTCGGCACATACTCAAAGAATGTTCACAAGACCTCGAAGTGTATACTAAGGTCCTTAAAAGTACCTACAGGACCTTAAAGAATATTCAGAGGATCTTAAATAACAAATTTTTTAAAATTTATTGCATTATAATGTTGATGAATTTCTCATCAATTATATGATTACATATATGATACGGAAAAATCTGACCGATCGTTTTATGAAAATTAATAATCTGTGTAAAAAGATTAGATCTGATCAGATCTGTTTAAGCTGCGCTTAGATTGGAAATTTAATCTAGTGAAAAGTGGATTAACTGCGTCAGTTCAGTGCAACCATTAGCTGTTAATTCACTTTTTACTAGTTTAACTCTGTAGTGTGCCAGATGTGAACAAATATGATAAGATGAGGAATATGTAAAACATTTATGGCCAGAGCTGATCAGGTTTGGTGGCAGATATTTCAACATTTAAAGGTATCTGCAAAAATGGGTGATTGTTATGGCCAGATCTGGTCAAATAGGATCATATCTAGTGCAGTTCTGTTCATATCTAATGTTGTATGCTAAATTTCGTAATCTCTGGTACCAGACCGTAGTCATTTGCCTTTGTTATCAAAGGCATCAAAATAAAAATGTATATAAGAATAAGGTCGCGTGTAAAAAAGATCAGATTTGAACACATTTCATTAAGTGCAATTGAATCAGATATAATTTGATCTCAAAAATTAGAGCCATATTTGAGATGTAATTAGATCTGATCAAATCTGTCAAACCATATATAATTACATCTAATTTGATCTGGACTTATAATATCTTATTTGATCCACTTAAAAAAAAAATCATTTTATTATAAAATTTATAACTATGAAATAATATTTTCACCAGGTAATTCTTGAAACAAAATTTTTAAAAAGCGAATTGACTAAAACACAAGCAAATCTGGTCAAAGTCATTATACATTTTATTTAATCAGTTCTTTCAAAATTTGCTCATATCTGGTCATAAAAATCACAATCTTTCAGATGCTTTCAGATATGAAGAGAACCGATTAGATTTCCGACCTCATCCTGTTGATAAGAGTTAAGTGATTCTAGTCGCGTTTTATGTATACAGCTAAAGTATATGTCTACTTCCATATTTGACAATTTTGACTGCCAGGATATTTTTTGATACTTTTGGTTTTCCAAAAAGACTCGAGTTATGTAAAACCGAGTAAATTTTAATTTTGGTCTTAAGTCTTTCTTTTGTAATAGATCTTCTTTTAGTATTTATTATTTATTAGAAAAATTATAATTCGCTGCGGGAAAAAAGGGGTCATTTGGGAATTGGGACCTGTCCTGTGATAGTTGAAAACTGGACCGATTCCGAAAATGCATATCATGAGATAGGTGAAAATAGGACCGATTCCTAAAGTACCTACCGCGTGACCGGTTTAAAAGTCATCATATGTTCTTTTAAACCAGTTCTGTGACATGTCACAGAGGGCAATTGGCCCCCTCCCAGGACAAGCTCTTGTCACATGTGCTGGGATAGGTCCTTTTCCAGCAGGGTTCATTCAAAGGTCTTTACTTAGCGAGAAAAATTCTATTTTTCTGGTCCGGAAATTCTAAAGGCTGCCCTTTCGAATTTTTCCAATTGGTCATCACAATTTTCCTTTTTTTTTCTAATCAATTTGAAATTTGTCAACGTCATTTGACAATTACTACAAATAATAATAACGGAAACAAAGTCTTTAAATTGTAGTGGTAAACTATTTAAAATGGTTCCCTCATTAACTAACACTTACACGAAATATACGCACACACATTCATACTACGTACAAGTTACAATACAGAAAGTTATAAAGAATGTTTGTAGCGGGGGGGATAAAGGTGGTAGAATAAGTGCTTAAGTAATAATGTTATAAATTAACGCAATTAGTTTGTTGTTTTTGTTGGAGTATTTGTTAAATTACACCAACTTATGGAGGACATAAATAAAACTAGCAAAAGGACGCATGAAGTAGGTAAATGTAAAAAAGGAGCTGAATCGTAGGGTAACGCTGCTATACAGGAAGTGCAAAATAATTTACAAAAAGAGTTTTACTGTTAACTTAACATTAGGCAATGGTTATTAATAATTGTTAAATACGGTATTTGCTGCTGCTGTTGTATTGTTAAATCATGGACAAACATTAGAAGCTTAAGTAATAACTGTTGTGTTTTTTTTAATATAATTTTTCTTTTTAATTCACTTTTGTATTAAGATTATAATAGTTTTTTTTAAAGCCTAGCTTTGATTTTGAAATTTATAAATAGAATATTTCAATATTTGCAGATTATTATTGTAATTTCGAGATTTATTATATTTAGGAACTACAGTTGTTTAATGATTAATATTTTTTACTATCATCTTCGTTGATTATTGTTGTGACTTAATTTTAAATTTGTTTCCTTTTTTCTATCAACAAATTTAATTATTTAATTATTTAGAATAAGGCTTCATGTACCACCTCACTTGCAGGTTCTTTTTGTATGACTATAGTGACTGG
This sequence comes from Eustalomyia histrio, assembly GCA_949748255.1. Taxonomy (NCBI): domain Eukaryota; kingdom Metazoa; phylum Arthropoda; class Insecta; order Diptera; family Anthomyiidae; genus Eustalomyia; species Eustalomyia histrio. Next base: position 13,078,246 of record OX456524.1, read on the forward strand.
AATAACATCGGTAATGGAAATAATTCGTTTTGATAGAGTTTTCTTTGCTATAATTTTCTGAAATAAGAAAAAAAATTTAATCAGACTAGAGAAAAAAAAAAATAACTGTGATAGTATTCAGCTCAGTATTAAACATATGCTTTATGTTGTCTTACAAGGATACTGTCAAAAATCTGATAGCGGAAAATAAATAAATGGACCCTAATTTTTTCACTTCGTGTGATACAAATTAGGGAACAAAATCGTTCAAAATTTTTTTAATTTTAGCATTTTTGTAATATGTTTTAAAAACTATTAATTTGGTACCCACACAAGTAGGAAATGTAATATAAGAACTTTTGCCATGAACGTGTTAATCACGGAGGTTTCACAAGAAGAAAAGTGGAGCCTAACGGCCTGCAGAAATCCATTTGAAGAAAAATCTGAAATTTAAAATATAATTTCCCTGAGGTATGCACTAATTTGAAGTTTTCAATAAAATATCAGAGTTTTTCGCACTCAAAAAAAAAAAAAAAATACATGAACTTAAAATTAATCCAAAATTTCCTTTAAGATAGTTTAAACATTTTCCTCAATTTAAGTAAAATTTTATTTAAACTTAGAAAAATTTTCTTAAAATGAATAAATATTCCCATGTTTGGGTAAAAACGAAATAGTTCCCTGCGGGAAAAGGACCTATCTTAGGACGCGTCACGTGACCGATTAATTCTGATAGAGACCGGTCATGGGACCAGTCACTTTAACATGGGCTTGTCCTTGGAGGGGGTCAATTGCCCTCCGTGGCATGTCACAGGACTGGTCTAAAAGAACATACCATGAATTTTAAACCGGTCACGTTATAGGTAATTAAGGAACCGGTCCTTTTTTTCACCTATCTCGTGATAAGAATTTTCGGAACCGGTCCTGTTTTTACCTATCTCGGTACAGGTCCCAATTCCCAACTGACCCATTTTTCCCGCAGGGTTTATATACTCAGTAATAGTTCATATCTTTTCTAAGTAATATTTCTTGATTTTAGGAAAAAAAAAATAAGTTTATTAAGTAAAAATTTATCAATGTTTAAAAAAAACATTTTAGTTTTAAGAATATTACATAGTTAAATATGTATAATAAAACTAACAAAAAAAATTACATAATTTATTCCCATTTAATTTAAAAATGTGTCTAACTAAAAATGGTCAAGTACTTGAACTTAATGTGTGTTAAACTTTTACTCGAAAAAAAAAAATAATATTTTGTTAAAATTTTTAAAATTTTTCTGAACTAAGTTGCTTGCAAATTTTCCCTAGAAATAGTTCATCAGTTTCTAAAATCAAATAAATTTTTATTATTACGTAGGAAAAAGTTTATTTCTTTTTGTTTTTAATCGCCTGAACTAATTTTTAGAAAGTGTTAGCCCTAAAACTGAATTTTGAAATGGCTCTCTTTAATTAAGTTAATTTTACCACTCGCGAAAAAAATAAACACACATTAGGTTCAAGTACTTTTTTATTTTAAGTTAGACATATTTTTGAATTAAATGGAAGTAAATTATGTTCTAATTTTTATTTTGAACTAAACTTAGTTTTATTAAGTATTCAATTTTCTTAATACTAAAATATTTTTCTTAAAATTTGATAAATTTGTACTTAATAAACATGTTTTTTCGTAAAATCAAGAAAAATTACTTAGAAAAGATATGAAATATTTCTGAGTATATAAACTATTTCGTTTTTACCCACACATGGGAATTTTTATTAATTTTAAGAAAATTTTCCTAAGTTTAAATAACATTTGAATTAAATTGAGCAAAATTTTTAAACTATTTTAAATGAAATTTTGGATTAATTTTTAGTTCGTTTATTAAATTTAAGGATAATTTTTACTTAAAAGAAGTGCTATTTAACTTGATGTTAGAAAAAATTTTCGTATTTTTAGGGAGTTAAGTCCTAGTTTTTAGTAAAAAAAATATGTTATGAACTTTAATAAAATAAAATTTTTCTTAAAACCAGGGAAACATTTTCTAACTAACAGTAAAATTTAAGATGATATATGAACTAATTAGGAGGAAATTTTACTGTTTTGTAATAAAAATTTAGATGTCAATTATAGTAAAATTTTACTATAATTAAGAAATTTTTACCAAATTTTAAGTAAAATTTGTTTCTTTATAACAAGAAAATGTTATTAAATATTGGTAAAAAGTGTTTTTGACGCCGTTTTCATTTCAATTTTTCCTCCAAATAAGTTAATTTTTCTAAATTCTAGTTAATTTTTTTGGGTGCGGAGAAAAATCCCAAATGATTGTTTTTTTTTCTTCTTTCTTGTAGACAATACTTACTCTCATTATTAGCAAATAATATAAAGACCCGATAACATTAAATAGCCAAAGAATAACACCACGTGAGCATATAACAGTCATAACAATTGCGGGTGTTGTAAATTGAACATCAAAACTTGTTAAATATTTCAAAGTTGCTTCATTAGTTGTAAGTCCCAAATATTCAAAAGTTTTGATAGCAGACTGGGAGAAAAGATGGTAAATATTAAAAGATAATATTTATTAAAATAAAAAATAATAAATACATAATATTTACCGATGTATGAACAATATCATATCCATAAAAACCAATAGCTACAACATCTATTACACTCGAAATCCAAATAATCTTAAACCATAAGTAAAGAATCCATTTGTTAGGCCATTTAAAAGCGGTGTATATCATCAAAAGTGAAGAAATAATCCATAAAGAACTATATATTGTATAATGTATTAATAATATAAAAGTTCGCTTTTTAATTGGTTCTGCTTGAGTCCAATTTAATTCCAAAGTTACAGGTGCGGAAACACCAAAGATGGTTACATTTGGATTGCCACAGTCTTGATCTGTAAATAAATGGAACATTTTTGAATAAGAAAGATTTTTAAATAAATTTTATGCAACTTTTTACCTTGTAGATATATTAAATCTGTAGTGAATTGAAAGGGTTTTTGTAATATATCTGTTGTAACGTGGGAACATGCTCTCATAACTAAACCACATATTGATAGACCTAAGTAAAGACAACCTTCAAGCTATAAGAATTCAAAGAATTATTTTTTTTATATACACTCAAAAAAAAAAAAAATGAACTAGAAATAAGAAAAATTTATAAAAATGAAACTGTTTCTATCGTATGGTAAAGGTAATACATTTAACCACAAGTATTTTTCCACTATCGGAGGACTTCCTCTTTGTGAGAACACTGCTCTTAACAAGCATTTTGCTATACATTTTTGACTTTAAATTAAATAGAATTATACTAAACTCGTAAATTTAAAATATAAATTAAATTTCATTAGCAAAAAGTTAAACAAATTAAAAAATGTACTGCAGGATATCCTGAAACGTTATAAATTGTGACAAGTCAGATCTTTTTCGTAGTTAATTAACGGTTCTGCTTGAGATAACTAAAAAAGGGACGCCCTAAGTGACACACGGCATCTATGGTTAAGGAACACTGGGGGTCCTTTGTCTTCTTAAGTTAACTAATTTGAGGAAATTGCTGCAAAATGCAAATTTCTTAAAACTGAGATGTTTTTCTTAAAAATTGATAAATTTTAATTTAATTTACTTTTTTTCCTAAAATCAAGAAATATTACTTAGGAAAGGTATGAAGTATTTCTGAGTATGAGCGTCCCAGTGAGCTAGTTGGTAGCGTGCTAGCTTATCAGTGCGGGGGTCGTGGGTTCTAACTATATGATTAATATACATAAATAAATCATAAATAATAAATAATAATAATAATATTTCTGAGTATATAAAGTATTTAGTTTTTTCCCAAACATAGGAATTTTTATTTATTTTAAGAAATTTTTTTAAGTTTTAATAAAATTTTACTTTAATTGAGCAAAATCGTTAAACTATTTAAAAGGAAATTTTGGATAAATTTTTAGTTCATGTCTTTTTTTTTTTGTGAGTGTACAACTTAATAAAAATGTCTTTTTTATAAAACTCTAGTTAATAAAATACTATTTAAACCCTTTGATGCGATAACAGTGTTACTGGTAAAATAAAGTCATATTTTTTGTATGTCCGAAATATTGGGGGTTTTCACAATGACTCACTAATAGCAGAGTACAATATGAAAAACAAGTAAATAAAGGCTTAAATTTGGCTGTGCCGAATCTTTGAATACCCTCTACCAATATCCTTAAAAAAAAGTTCTTTACTGTTTATGGAGGTAAAAAATTTTTTGTATGTGAATACAAATTTTGTGGTGGAAAAAAATTTTGAGGTGAAAAAATTTTTTGGGGTGAATATAAAATATTATTAAAAATCAATATTATTCAAGATCACATCTTAATTTTATTTAAGGGGGGTTTAAGGTTTCCCTCTTTGGCCTAGTCGACCATCTAAAATGTAGGGTATGTTCAGCAACTTTGTAGAAAATATTAACGCAAATATTTTTGTGAAACATATTAACCCTCTAACTCCCCCACGTAACGGTCATTTTTGGCTCTATTCTAATAAATTTTAAAAAACACCCCTAAAATGGGGGAGGGCGGGAATCAAATGTTTTACAAATATGTTTACCATAAAATTTTACTACATATGTCAGGACACACCAAAGACCAAAACTTAACACAAACATCAAAAACCACACTCAAATTTGTAATCGGTTTTCAATCCCAATTTAGTATTTTTTTTACTGATTTTTAGTAAAAAAAATTATTATTTAGCAAATATTTTTGCTATTTACATTTTACAAATAACAGAGTTTTTACAGAATATTTACAAATTTTTGTTTGCTAATTTCAGAAATCATTTTACAAATTTTTGAAAACCGATTTGCTAAAATTAGCAAAAAAAATTAATAATTTCTAATTAAAACTTCAGACTCATGTCTGAAAATAGGACATCCACTTAAAATAGCACTAAAAAGTTTTTTTGTTATAAAAATCCGCCCTATAAACAATTAAAATTTTACCTTAAAAATAAAAAAAATATTGACTAATTGAAAAATATTTCAAAACAGAAATTTATTTTGTATAAAATAAAATTTTGTATAAAATATTTTTAAAAAAAAAAATAAATAAAAAAAAAAATTTGATGCTCGATAAAAAAATAAATTTATAATTTTAGTTTACTAAAATTTAGTAGCGTCTACTAATTTTTCTACTAATTTCATTGTACTACACGTCAGCAGACATGTGTTGCTAATATTAGAAAAAAATAAAAATACCGCTGGGCTCAAATTAGCAAAATTTCCCGTAATAACAGCAAAATTTTCAGTTGCCATTACAGACTTTTTTTGTGAGTGCAGTCAAATTCCATATTACTCATAAGATTTCTAGTCAGAATTTGGGATGACCAAAGTATTATGTAGGTGATCCCAAAATCAGACTAGAAATCTGATGAGCAAACTTGAATTTGACTGATTAAATCTTTTTTACATACTTTTTCATAGAAATTTATAAAAAATTAAATTTATATTATTTAAATTTAAATTATTAAAATTTTCTAAACCTTTTCTTTTTTTTATTAAAATTATAAAATTTTTTATTACACTTAAGAAAATTTTCATCCACTTTGTGAAGAAAACTTCATTAGGAAAACTTTGTTAACTCCAAAATTTCCCTTAATAATTCCATTTACCAGTGTTACTGTTGGTATAAAAAAATAAGAAAAATTTGACATTAAAATTTTTCACAATTTATCAATTACACTAATTATATTGTATGCAACCGTCTTCAGTTTAAAAAAATATGCTACTAATTTAACAAATCAATAATAGAATGTACTAAATTTATTATTTAGTGATAAAACAAATATGGATACATTTTAAATAAATATAATTTAAAAAAAAAACTGCAACTGATTATAGATAAGATAATTATACAACTTTTGTACTGCAGGCAAAAAGAAGTTTTTTTTTTTTGATTATCGTATTGGGTTTAAATATCTGAATCACAAAATAAATAATAATAACAAAAACTTGCCCGGCAACATATAGGCAAAACATTTTCCATACCCTCCACCACATTCTGTATAAAATTAAAAATAAAATCAATAATAATTATAGCAAAAAAATTTACACAAAGAAAACAATTATTTTTCCATTATTTTTCATTTTATGAAAACATTTTAGAAATTTTTAAATGCTTCATTTCCAGCAAAACTTTGCTGGTGGGTATGATATATTCTTGCATCACTTTAAAATGATAGCTCATTATCTTTTGCATTATTTGAAAGCATAAAATAATGAGTTATTAATTACATATTGCATGATTTTTAAAATCCATTTTTATTACTTTGAGATTTTTTTTTAAGCAAAAGTCTGTAATGGCAACTGAAAATTTTGCTTTTATTACGGGAACTTGAGCCTTTCGGTATTCTTTGCTAAGCTTAGTAACACATGTCTGCTGACATATAGTACAATGACATAAATATAAAAATTAGTAAGCGCTACTAAATTTTAGTAAATTGCCTTACAAAAAAAATCTTTTTTTTTTGTCCAGCAACATTTTTTATTAATTTATTTTTTTTTTCAAAAAATATTTTAGACAAAATTAAAAAATCAAAGTCTACAAAATGGTCCAAACATAAATGAAGTTATCATTTTGTTGTAGTTTACTAGTTTTTGTATTGAAAAAATATTTTTTAAGACAATTTTTTATACTTTAAGGTAAAATTTTAATTGTTTCGAGGGCTGATTTTTAGTATTAAAAAACTTTTTAATGCTATTAAATTATGATTCATCTGCCTAAACTAAATGCCCCAGCCTATTTACTCGCTTAATTACTTTTGTTCTCACTTACAAAAAACACAAAGTAATGGGTGGCTTACGAACAGCCAAAAAATAATGAGTACCCATTACTTTTGGGTATTGCGAACAAAAGCAATTAAGCCCATAAATAGGCTGGTTAGTAGTTAATTCCATATTTTTGCCGGGGCCTACAACAAATTTTGGACTTCTTGAATTTTTTCTATTAGTTAATTTTTTTTAGCTAATTTTAGCAACTCCCCAGCAAAAATGAACCCAGCAAAAATGAACCCAGCAAAAAGAAATGGTAGTCATTCTGTGACTATAACTTCTTTCATTGCTTCCTAAACTTCAGTTGACATTCTTTTATGATTTTTTGGTGTTATTCTAAGGCACTTCCAAAAGAATTCATGTGTTCATATTTCAAATGCAGTGATCTGGATATAAACCCGATGCATATCTTAAAATATCACTCTTCATTACTTCTAAAACATAAGTTATAGTATATCGTATATTTTTTGAATCTAAAGCATTTATTCAAATTGAAAAAATAGTTCTGATGAACTTTTTTAATTTTTTTATTAAATCTTTTTTTATATTTTAGTTTAACATTTCATGAGGGTTAGAATTTATGCAGTTTTGCAATTTTTATAAAAGTTTTGAAATATCAAGAGAAAGAGATATTTTTTAAACTTTAATTGAAACTAGCTGGCCTGTCATTTGCATTTTTTCAGCCTTAAATATTTATGAGGACGCAATCTGTGCATTTTTGCATTATGTTTATTATTTAACACTACACCATTTTCAGTTTTAATTCAGAATTTATCAAAATAATTTTAAAATTGTGTAAAAATTATTTCAAATTGCCCAAAAATGTTTTAAAATTGTGCAAAAATTTTTTAAAATTGTACAACCAGATTTTATATTATCCAAAAAAATTTATGAAATTTGTATAAAAATTCATTAAAATTTTTGAAAAATGTTTCAACTATGCTTTTTCACTAATGCAGAATTATTTATTTTTTTTAGTAAAGAGTATTTGTATATCAATGCATAAATTTCGCTTCTTTAAACTTATTTTTCTACATTCTTATGAATTAAATTTTCATCAAACCTTAAATACTACAAAGTATATAAACATTTTCCACTCATGCATCAGAATATCTAATCATTGTATTATCATTGCTTCCTTAGAGTAAAATATGAGTAATGCTGGTAGCTACATTTGAATACTTCCATCCTATGACACGCTAATGGTAAATTCATCGATGAAACCATCAGAAAAGAAGTGATGCCTTTGCCATAGTAGTGATGCTTTTATTGCAGCTAAAATGAAGCTGCCAAAGAAGCAATAAAAGCATCACTACTATGGCAAAGGCATCACTTCTTTTCTAATGGTTTCATCGATGAATTTAACATTAGCGTTTCATAGGATGGAAGTATTCAAATGTAGCTACTAGCATTACTCATACTTTACTCTAAGGAAGTTAATGATAATACAATGATTAGGTATTCTGATGCATGAGTGGAAAATGTTCATATACTTTGTAGTATTTAAGATTTGATGAAAATTTAATTCATAAGAATGCAGAAAACTAAGTTTAAAGAAGCGAAATTTATGCATTGATATACAAATACTCTTTACTAAAAAAAATAAATAATTCTGCATTAGTGAAAAACCATTTTTGAAACATTTTTCAAAAATTTTAATGAAATTCTAGACAAATTTTAAAATATTTTTGGATAATTTTAAAAACTGGTTGTACAATTTGGAAACGTTTTTAGACAATTTTGAAATATTTTTGAAAAATTTTAAATAATTTTTGCACAATTTTAAAACATTATTTGGGCAATTTGAAATAATTTTTACACAATTTTAAAATTATTTTGATAAATTCTGAATTAAACTGGAAATGGTGTAGTGTTAAAATAATAAACATAATGCAAATATGCACAGATTGCGTCGTCAAAAAAATATTTAAGGCTGAAAAAATGCAAATGACAGGCCAGCTAGTTTTAATTAAAGTTTAAAAAAATCCGTTTTTCTTGATATTTCAAAACTTTTATCAAAAATTGCAAAACTGCATAAATTCTAACCCTCATAAAATTTTAAACTAAAATATAAAAAATGATTTAATAAAAAAATTAAAAAATTTCATCAGAACCATTTTTTCAATTTGAATAAATGCTTTAGATTCAAAAAATATACGATATACTATAACTTATGCTTTAGAAGTAATGAAGAGTGATTTTTTAAGATATGCATCGGGTTTATATCCAGATCACTGCATTTGAAATATGAATACATGAATTCTTTTGGAAGTGCCTTAGAATAATACCAAAAAATCATAAAAGAATGTCAACTGAAGTTTAGGAAGCAATGAAAGAAGTAATAGTCACAGAATGACTACCATTTTTTTTTTGCTGGGTCGGTTTTCAAAAATTTATGAAATGATTTCCGAAATTACCCCAAAAAAAAAAAATTCTGTAATTTGTAAAATGTTAATAGCAAAAAAATTTACTAAATAATATTTTTTTTTAATTTAAAATGAGAGGGATTGAAAACCGTTTACAAATTTTTCTACATTTTTTTTTCTGAGTGGATACACGAAGCGCTACAAATCATTGACGAGGCCGGTCCCATAATTAGCCAACCCAATAAAGTAATCACTACAAATTTTGGAAGAATTTTCTTTATTTCTCAACAGAATCTCATTTTAGCTCGATACACTTTTCCCAGCGATATACAATAGCTCCTATTCCTTGTTCCTGCGGGGAAAAAGAGGTCAGTTGGGAATTGGGACCTGTCCCGTGATAGGTGAAAAGAGGACCGGTTCCTTAAGTACCTACCACGTGACCGATTTAAAAGTCATGACATCCCTGACATCACAATAAACCAATCATGTGATGTGTCCTGGGGTAGGTCCTTTTCCCTCACGGATCAAGCTACTTAAAACAGCAATCAACCGCAAGTCTTTTACCATTATTTCAAATTTGGAAATAGAAAAATAATCCGAAGGAGCTTAATCTGGCGAACTGGGTGCGTGGCAAAGCGATTCGAACTTTAATTAATTGATTTTGTCCATTTTTTTCCATGCGCATAATTTTTTCCACGTTTATTTTTGATGGATCAACTAAAAAAATACTAAACAACGTGGCGCCTTGAAAGTTAAAGGTTACGCCTTGAAACTTTATAAGGTTGCCACTTTTCAGCAAAGTAATTTTTTTAAGCTACTGCCGCCATCTTAAGGTGATGTCGGCTAATTTGGGTATCGCGCTCGTACCAAATTTTAGTTTCCTAGCTCCAGCGGTTTGGGTTGGTCGATGTTGAATGAATGATTGAATCAGTCAGTCAGCCAGTCAGTCAGTCAGTAAAGTTATACCTTTATACAGAGTGGCGCAAAAATAACCTTCCGATGTTTTTTTGGCTGTAATTTAAAAAAAAAAATGAAAAACTTTGATTCTTCTTGTGGATTATTTTTATTTGGTCTTTTAATTTATTTTACATCAAGTCAAGAATATGATGTCATGTAAATGGCCGCCGCCACAGTTGGTTGTCATTTGAGCCCTTTTTATGGCATTTTCCATCACTTTGGCCAAAACTTCCGGCGATAGGTCCTCACATTCTTGACGGATATAGTCTTTAAGAGCTGCAAGAGTCTGAGGCTTGTTGACATAAACCCCACAAAAAGAAGTCTGGAGCGGTCAAATCAGGCGATCTTGCTGGCCAGTGCAAATCGCCAAAACGGGAGATTGGGCGCCCGGGAAATGCATCCTTCAGCATATCGGTTGTGGCACGTGCAGTGTGTGGCGTTGCACCGTCCTGTTGGAACCACATGTTTTTCAATTCCAATTCATCAAGTTGCGGCAAAAAGAACTCGTTGATCATAGCTCTGTAGCGCTCACCATTCACAGTAACCGTTTGGCCCGCGACGTCTTCGAAGAAAAAAGGTCCGATAACTCCTCCAGCGAAAACAGCACACCATACAGTGACTTTGAGCGGGTGTAATGGCTCTTCGTGGGTTACACGCGGATTTTCAGTGCCCCAGAAGCGTAAATTTTGCTTATTTACGTACCCGCTAAGATGGAAATGGGCCTCATCACTCATGATTATTTTTGATGAAAAATCATCTTCATTATTGCTCAAATAAATAGTCACCAATATTCCGCGTTCTGGAGCAGTGTAGCGTAACATTGTTTATTAACGTGTATTTCGCATGTGTTTACTACACAAATGTCAAAACAGAACTGACATTAGGGGCCAATCGCAAAATTTATAGCATTTTCTGATAGGAGGATTACTTTTGCGCCACCTTGTATATGGAGATTGCCTGTAAACAGATTTAACAACTTAATTTTCTAAGTGTATGTTAATCATTTATTGTTTGAAATAATAAAAACATTTTCTAAATTTTTGATTAGATTTTTCTTTATATTTATAAGAGAATATTTTTTTTATAGTTGTCTTGACGGTTGGCTTTAAGTTTCTATTACTAAGACAGTACTTGATGTTCCAACAGAATGTTCTTTTAGATGTTTCTTAAAATAAACAGAATTTTTTAAAAGTTCAAACTTTAAATTCCAAAAAATTTGCTTTTCGAATACAAAATACTTACATTAAAAACCGATATACAATAACATGATCCAATGATATTAAATATCCAAATGAAAAAAATTCGAGAGCTAATGCATGTCATTACTAAGGATGGTACCACAAAATATTCATCAAAACCTCTGATGTAAGCCATTACCGATTCATTTGTTGATATACCCAAATATGAAAATGTGTTGTCGGCTGACTATAAAAGAAAGAAAATAAAAATATATAAGTCAAGCATTTTTTTTTATAAAGTTTTCATGATATTTAAGAGAAAATTCAGATTATTTTTATATACACTAATCAGAAAAAGGTTGATCATATTTATGAAATTTTACAGTTCCACTCACTAAATATGATACAGGGGTGAAAGAAAAATACGTGCGCCTTAATTTTGTCTGCACTACACCATATCTTAATTTTATCAAAATCGGAGAGAACCACCTTGTCCGCCAATTTGGAAAATTTTTAGTCGAACTTTAATGGCCTTTAATCGTAATTTAAATTTTAAAATGAATTCTTATTTTATTTTATAAGAAAGACAAAAATTACAAAAAAACCTTAAAAGCCACATTTCCCCTAGAAAAATTAAACACTTGTATATAATATTTTGTGTGAAAACAATGAAAATAGAACATTTTTGAACTTCACATTTTAGTAACGTCATGATGCTTGTATTTGATTACTAAGGCAATAATGGATCTAAAAAAAAAATCCCTAGGTTTTTTATTAAAGCTCTTCCTATATAGGTGACCCTAGTGTTTTTTTTTTTAATTTTCGTGTTCTAATTATATATTTTGCCAGATCAGACTAGCTAAAATTAATTTATTTGCTTTATTTGCACTCGAAAAAAAAAAAAAAGAAAAAGACATGAACTAAAGATTAATCCAAAACTTCTTCTAAAATAGTTTAAAAATTTTCCTCAAGTTAAGTAAACTTTTATTAAAACTTAGAAAATTTTTCTTAAAATGAATAAAAATTCCTATGGTTGGGTAAAAACGAAATAGTTTATATACTCAAAAATAGTTCATATCTTTCTTAAGTAATATTTCTTGATTTTAGAAAAAAAAATAGTGTATACAAAAATTATTAATTTTTAAGAAAACATCTCAGTTTTAAGAAATTTACATACTTAAATATAATAAAACTAAGTTTAGTTCAAAACAAATTTAAAACATAATTTACTCCCATTTAGTTTAAAAAATGTGTAACTTAAAATGAGAAAGTACTTGAACTTAATGTATGTTCATTTTTTTTTTCGTGAGTAGTAAAATTAACTTAATTTTAGAAAACCATTTCTAAATTCAGTTTTTAAGTCTATCATTTTCTAATTTTTAAGAATTGTTTTCTAAAAATTAGCTCAGGGAATTAAAAACAAAAAGTAATACATTTTTTGCTATGTAATAATAAAAATTTATTTGGTTTTAGAAACTGATGAACTATTTCTAAGGAAAATTTTCATGGAACTTAGTTCAGATAAATTTTAAATAATTTTTTTTTCAAGTAAAACTTTTCTTTGAAAAAATAATAAATTTAGGAATAGGATTTTTTATTGGAAAACGTTTAAATTATTTTCAATATTCTTTTTTAGAAACAAAACAATCAATTAAAAACAAACTAGTTAGTTTTCCTAATTTTCCAGACAAAATATAATTAAAAGAAACGAATTAAAAAATTTTATTAGCAAAAGGTAAAAAATTTCGAATTTGCGCTTTTACATATGTAATAACTAGCGGGCAAAGCCTGGGAGTACACCGAGTCCCTAGACAATTACCCGGAGTCCCCATTTTTTACCTTGTTCCTGGCCAAAATTCTAATATGTACCTCAATAATGAGTTAGCCCAACACATATTCAAATTTCAGATTTTTTCCTTTGAACCTCCATTTATGCCATTTACCTGACTAAAATTCTAAAATGTAGGTGATCAATGAGTAAGCCCATACTCCAGTTAACACATATTTCAAATTTCAGGTTTCCAGCAAAATCGGTGTGGGCAGCCCAAATTTTTTTTGCCCCTCCACATACACATTTCAGACCTAGGTGAATGTCTACGCCGCACAGTGGTCGATATACAGAATCTGGTAGCATTTATTTCGCAAATGAATAAAAACAAAGCCTGATGCTTAATTTCGACTATAAAATGTGTAATAAATTAAACTTTAAACAATTTTCATTTATTTCAGAGCATTAAATACAAATACAGTGAAAATAGTATGTCCATAATTTAACACAAATATTTATAATTATCAGTCTATAACAAAATTTGTTAAATTCCACCGCTTTTTTTGTTAAAGTTGCTGATACCTAGCCAAAAAATTAGAAATATTTCTGTTAAATTACAGACATATTATTTTGAGTGTAGTTAATATAATTAATACAAATTTCTTAAAGATAATATATTTGTTTTTAATCTGAATCAGAAGTATCAGAACCAACAGTGTCTTCATGTACAATTGGCTCTGAAAGCAAATTTTGTACATCTCTTCCAATTTCGATGTTGTTCCGGGAGTAGCTAGAAGGTCGTTTGGAGAGCGTGGATATGAGAGGATCAGCTGAGAAAAGAAGTGAGTGCATTAAATACTCCATTGTGTTTTTTTCTTGAATTTTTTCGTGTATGATGCTCTCTAAAATTTCTCAAATCCTTATTTCGCGATTCCTGTGCTTCTTCTGACATCATGCCAATTGGAAGAGAGACATTATTTATGATTTCAGCACCGTGAATTAATATTTTGTGTACAGAAGATGGCATATAGAACCATGAATATTTCTTTACAAATATTTCCGCTGTTTGCCAGCAAAATGTTTTGAACGCATGTGTATTAATTTTGTACCCGCAAGCCATAGTGCGTAAAATAATGCTTAATCTACTGATTAAGTCCTCACTGACTCCAGTTAAAAGTGAAGCCAATTTTGGTTGTTCAAAAAATCTTCTAGCCGTATTTCCGTTATTAGTATTTCCCGATCCGGGCAGGAATATCAACTAATAAAGACATTTCATTTCTTAACTTTTCTTGTATATCTAATTTAGTTTGCTGTACAACAGATTTGTCAGTGCTACGAATCTGTCACCTTTTTATTGGGATTCTGTACGCAATATGTAAAATGCACTCAAAACACCTTATCCAAGCGTGTAGTGTTGACAAGCCATACTCATACATATTTCTATTTACCGGGCGATTATTAATGGCATTCAAGTCATTCATAATTTTTGGTGTGGCTCCGCAAATTCCACATGTTTGTGACGAGGATTCTGAAATTACACTAAAAACTTTGCCATCGATCATTGTCATGTAAAATTGGTGATTAATTTGAAAAGACTCAAATTGTGTTGGAATAATTTTAGTTATTTGCTGTTTCACTTTATCAACTTCAGCACTAACCAACTGAGAAGTTTCTTTTGCGTAAATCAATTTTATTGGTCTACAAAAACGCGTTGAAGAAGGCCGAGAATTTTCCCACAGAATGACACTTCCCATTTTCATTTGCAGTGGCACAATGCATATGGCAAAATAAGTTTTCATCGATTCTGTACGATTCAGGGTCAGAAAAGCTTTGGCGGTAAGTTGAATGTCCGCTACTGCCATCACATCCCCATTTGTATATCGCTGTAATAGCATCTTCATTGAGGCTGACAAAAACTTCCTTCTGTGATTCGACGATTCTTGTTGCTGTATGATCAACCAAGCTCTGTAGAGACACTTCAGCAGACGTATCGGTAATTTGGACTCCAATAGGGTAGCATTTCTTTTTTGCTAATAGCAATGCATCATATGCTGGATATATGTTTGCATTTCTTATTTTTGCACCAGCTTGGATCAATTTGTACGAGTGCTTTGTAAAATCCCCATCCACGTAAAGAGCCAAAGCTTCATCAGGACTGTATGCCATAGCATTTTTGGTTTCTGAAGCAATAGTTTTTTTAATTTTTGCTGCAACCTCGGAATCAGAATGTAGCATGGATACAACTTCTGGTGCGTTTCTTTTTCCTGCTTTGTGTAAACTTACACGCGTCGCTACAACAAGTTCATCGCATGAAGTTTTTTCTACAAGCTGTGAAACTTTGTTGACTTGTGTTTTAGATGAACAAACAGTGAACTCTTTTACAGGCCTTCCAAAATTGTTACTAGTTGTCGGCCCAACTTATAAAATTTCACTGTTCAACCAATTTTTATTACGTTTTTCAAAATTCGATAACGTTCTGTTGCAGTTCATCAAAAAAAGTGTGCGTTTGGAAACATTCATTTTGCCTAAAAAATTAATTAACCAATAAACGGGCAAGAACGGGCAGATCATTTTGGACGTTCCACAACAACAAATAACAAAATTAATAAACAAAACCATATTTGGACCGAATCCGATCGAATCCCAAAAGATGCACTCCACCAAACTATAGTATATAACACTTCAAATCTGCTATCACCAATGTTAACTTCTACAACGTATTTCTATTAAACTAGATAATCACAGATCACAAACATATTTTTTTTAGTTAATACATACCTTCTACTTTAAATAAAAACCTTAGTTTATAAAATTATTAATCAAATGATTTTATATTGCCAAAAACCACACACTGAGTAATTTGGCGCCAAATTCTTTCAATGCACTTGCTGCAACTTATGTTATATTTGACAGCTAACAGCTGTGCGAATATTGAAAGCAAAACAAATATAAAAACGTAAATTTGCTCAGTGGAGTATCGGTTATCGATACAATATAAAACATTTATCGATTTTAAAGTTTTAAAATTTGACTTAAATGCCGTCAGATCAATGATTTCGACCACTGTGCGCCGGTAGTATATCCAATATACCAAGTTTTAACTTTCCAGCTCCAGCGGTTTTGGCAGGCCGTCAAGGGGGAGAGTTTCACTATTTTATGCTCCTTCCCGTTGTATTTTCCAAAAATCACATCTTAACTTTTATCTGGAGAAGGAGCCTGAATACCAAATTCTTAGATCCAACGCTTCGGCAGGCCGTAAAGGGGCACCCTTTCGCCCTTTAAACGTCACTGGCCAAAATTCTACAATTTTCCTTATAAAGGAGTTAGAACATACCCCAGGAAGGAATATTTAATTTTTCGCGTTTCTAGCTTAAAGGGTTTGGGGAGGCCGTGAAAGGGGAATTTTCCCCCTTTTTTGCCCTCCCTGAAGGAATAGTCAAATTTCAGTTGATTTAAGGGCTGATTTCTAGATCTTTTAATTGAATGTCCTATTTTTGGACATGAGTCGGTTGTGAAGAGTATCTTCACTTCCAATCCCTTTTTTCAACGTGTGTAGCATTTTAAGGCAAAATTAGATATTTTTGTTTTGCTTATTTTAGCAAACCGGTTTTCATAAATTTGTAAAATGATTTCTGAAATTAGCAACTAAAATTTGTAAATATTCTGTAAAAATTCTGTAATTTGGAAAATGTAAATAGCAAAAAAAATTTAATAAATAATAATTTTTGTTTTACTAAAAATCAGTACAAAAATAGTAAATTGGGATTGAAAACCATTTACAAATTTCTCTACTAACTTTTTTTCTGAGTGCAATTAATAAACTTCTCAAATCGCATACAATACTTTTAAACAATTTAGCTTAAATAGTCATTTTGTCTCTTTATATTGATCAATAGGTCCGTTAGTTTTCGAGCTTCCCTGCTCCCATCAAGTACCATCTGTTAATAGACTACTGTCAAATTTTGAGCAAGTTCTGTCATTTACTTTGCGTTTAACAGCAGGATTTTTCGAGATACAAAAAATAGGCATTTGTTTGATAAATAACTTCTTCGTTGAAGCTAAATCTCTTATCACCGAGGTTTGGAAAAAGTCACTGGGGGCTAAATCCGGATAATATGGCGGATGAGGTACCAATTCGAAGCCCAATTTATGGAATTTTGCCAATCGTTTGAAGTTGTCACACGATTACGTTTATGGTTAATTGAGAGCGAACGCGACAGCCATCTTGCGGAAAGCTTTCTCATACCCAACTGATCGTTAAAATTGAAAGCACTGAGCCATTTGAGATGCCTATGTCTTCCAAAATCTATCGGACATTCAATCTTCGATCGGCCAACACCATATCGTGAATTTTTTCAATTGTTTTGGGTGTAGAGACCTCAACTGGGAGTCCAGAACGTTCGACATCTTCCATGCTTGTAAGGCCACAGCGAAAGTCAAGAAAT
This sequence comes from Eustalomyia histrio, assembly GCA_949748255.1. Taxonomy (NCBI): domain Eukaryota; kingdom Metazoa; phylum Arthropoda; class Insecta; order Diptera; family Anthomyiidae; genus Eustalomyia; species Eustalomyia histrio. The sequence continues at coordinate 13,095,737 of OX456524.1, forward strand.
CACATTTTTACCATTGAAATCGATGGTGCAGTGTCCCCATAGTATTTTTCAAACCAAGGGTTTGATTGACGGTTTTTTTTCGCAAAAAAATATGTTTAATGACCACTCGAAATTCACTTTTTTCCATTTAAAAAAAGAGCCACGAGGTTGTATGTTTTGATCAGCTGTTAAGCGCAAAGTAAATGACGGAACTTGTTCAAAATTTGACAGTAGTCTATTAACAGGTGGTACTTGATGGGAACAGTGTTGCATTTCATATAACTACGAGGGAAGTTCGAAAAGTTTCGGACTTATTGATCCGCCCTCGTTAAACTAATTTATTGAGCGAAAATTGATTAAAATTTTCTTTGAGCGTAAAAAAGTAGCAATAAAATGATTTCTTTCTTAAACAGTATTTTCCTTAATTTTCTTGTAATAATTTTTTGAGTTATTTTTTTTTTTTGTCAAAATACTTACCGTTGTATGGACTACATCATATATATGAAAACCAGTAGCAACAGCATCCAATATGCAGCCACTTAATACAACGGCAAACCACAAGATATAACTTAGAATTTTGGCATTTCTGTTAGACGTATAAGATACAATTGAAAAATTTAACAATGAGAAGAAAATCCATAAAGCACTTATCACTAAATAACAGATCAAAAATGCTTCAGTTCGATTAATCGTAGGTTCCAAAAAATTTGATTCAATTAATGTGACTGGTTCCGAGAGACCGGCTACTGTTACATTGGGATTGCCACACATTTCATCTGTTGAGGGAAAACAAATTAAAGTTTTATTCTTTGCAGGGTACTTACGATGGTGTTTTGGCCACAATGCAAAAATCTCAGTTAACATTGTCATAATGACTCTGGGCTAGAAAACTACAAACACCAGTTTGAGACTTTTTGCATTGTGTGCAAATCATGATCATAAATAACCTCACAAATTTTTTTACTTTTTAAAACCACATATCGGTTAAAAATTTTGTATTGCAGTTTGACTATTAAAATGACTTACCGAAAAAATATATTATGTCCATAACAAAACCAAAAGGATTATTAGCAATATCTATGATTTCGCTGGAACATTCTCTCATTAATAAACCCCATATGGAAAGGCCAAAATATACAATACCTTGAACCTGAAAGATGATAATTTAATTTTAATTGAAGGTTTTAATTATGTTTTTTTTTTTAATTGTAAATAAACATTATGAAAACGTTTTGTTAACGCTCGAGCCCATAATTGAGAAAATTTTGTTTTTTAGCTGAAAAAAATCACTTTACCATTATTACAATTGGCATAAAAATTAAACAACACTTTGACATTTTTATTATTCACTAAATTAACTTTCCATATAATGAAGTGCTACCGTTTTCAATTTAAATATAATACTAATTTAATGATATGACACTTGAATTTTATTTACAATAATTGATAAAATGGATAAATGCACTTAAAAAAAACACAATGTTTATGTGTATAAATATTGTTTCGAGATAAGATACGATACGAGCTTTCTTTAACAAATGTTTATGAATATGTAGACAATTGTATGTGCGTGCTTAGGTACTTAGGAATGATCACTCATAATTAATCTAATTGTTAATAACACTAGGCAACATATTTTTCTACGCATGAAAAATATCTGTGACAATTGGTTAAATTAGCAATAATATAATTTGTAATGTAATTTTTATAGTCAGCACTAAGTTTAGTTTTTAGTCAAATTTTACTTAAGTAAGAAATTTTACAATTAAGTATGAGACTTATTAGATTAAATATGTTTCTAGTTAAGTTAAATTACTTTCTATTTAAATATTTAAGAAAACAAACAACAAAAATTAAAATCGATTTTCAATTATAATATTTGCAAATACAATTAAAAATTTAATTGAATTTGGACTAACAAAAGAATTTGTAATATCAATTAATTTTTTTTTTTGTTAAAATTAATTGAAATTTTCAAATATTTTTTTTGACATATCAATTAAATTTTTAATAAAAAATCTTTAATATTTTCAATTAAAATATTAATTATGTTAATTATAACTTAAATAAAAGCTCCTACTAAAAATCAATTAAAGTTTTAATCAAATTTATAATTGAAATTCCAGCATCAAATCAATTAAAATTTTAATAAATTTTTTGATTAAAATTCCAGATTCAAATCAATTAAAATTTTAATAAAATTTTCAAATTTTTTTTTTATCAAATACCAATAATTTAAAATTTCTAAATACTTTGTACCAAAATAGCTCATTGGAGTACCATAGTACTTTTGAGGTTCCATTAGCTATGCTATGGTCATAACTGGTGCATGCGTTTCCGCAGTGTTGCCAAAAAAGTTTGTTCCACTTTGAAAAATGGGGACATGCCCCATTTTTCAAAATAGAATAACACATTGTAAAATAATCAAATTTTCCTTTTTTCTAAAATGATTTATTGATGATGATTTTGTTTGCTTTAAATTAAAAATAAATATTCTAGAAAAAATACCCAGCAAAAAAAAAAAAGTAGCAAAAGAAGAAAAAAAGGAAGCAGTGATTTTGATTTCGGCTGTTGTGTTAATTTGGATGGGAACCAATGATTTTTAAAAAATGGTGTCATAGGGTGGATGTTTTCTTTTATGATCCTTTTTTAATGCATCTAAAGCCTTTCTTATGGTTTAGCGAAAACTGAGATTTTTTGATGTTTGCAAATAAATTTTAAATTTGTAATTTAGATTTTAGCAAGACATCAGTAATCGGGCCTTAGCCACATTTTCACAATCTCCCGTTAGCTTCTATCTGTGAATTTTAATGACACAATTTGTTTTTGTTTCCCATATAAAGTTTAAGTTAGACTGTTGCGAAATTATAAAGGGACATTCGGTAATCGGGTCTTATTTATTAAACTACTTTATTCGAAATTGTTGCAATTTGTACAATAATATTTTTTTTTTTACTTATTGTAGCAATAATAACTACGATTTTAATAATTTACAATCTGGTAAATTGTAAGTTAAAGATTGAAACAAATCACTTAAGAGTTATTCTGTATGAAATCACCAAATCGGTAAAGCTAATATCTTAGATTTTACTCAAACTAACTGGAAATGATATTTAGGATCTCAAACCCCAAAATCCAAGAGGATTTAATTTTTGCACACGGCACTACCGGTTCCGCAAATTAAAAAAACTAAAAAGTCTTGTTTTTGTGCGTAGTGGTTTGAGCTGTTAAAATGCGTGTTATAAAGTTAAAAGTAGGGAGTAAGTACTCTGTAATTTTCAAGTTTGTATCTGCTAACAAACATGATTGAGCCAATTTTAATTTTGTATTTTTCTCCGACATGTCTAATTTGTATCTGAGAATTATTATGCTTTTATATTCATTAGCGCCGACACTAGAGTCCGTTGAAAAACACAAAAATATACTTATTTTCAATACCACGTTATTTTTCGGGTGTATGAATTAAGTCAAGTTTTATATTTTTGATAGAAACCATAATCCTTAAGCTTTAAAACGATGCTTTGATCATAAAGATATCTCTAGCAGAAAAATTTTAACAGCTCAAACCACTACGCACAAAAACAAGACTTTTTAGTTTTTTTATTTTGAGTGAACCGGTAGTGCCGTGTGCAAAAATTAAATCCTCTTGGATTTTGGTCCCGGGAACCAATAGGAAAATTTCCACAAAATTTTAACAAACTCTAAAATGGTCCAGCAACAATTTTTAATTTTTTTCGGTGTTTTCATATAGAATGACTCTTAAACTTAAACCATAGTTATAAATGTCTATGATTCATGTTTAACTTTGGTTATTTGTAAAATAAGTTACCCGTCATAGATTTGAAAAGTGTTAAATTTCATTAAAAATCACATTTTTGGAAAATTGTGTTTCATTCAAAAAGTCACGGATATATTGATCCGCCCTCGTATTGTGGTGAACATGTTTTTATTTTTTGCCTAAAGATCTAAAAAAAAACAAACTGTGCAGTTGTTGAGCAGTAGCAAAGCATCTGCAACAGATGATCATGCATCAGCAACTGTCGCAGTGATGCACAAATTTTCTGCATTTACGAACGTACCCTTTATGTTTCTTTCTACACTAGTTTGAACACATTTAATGAAATTCTTTTATTTTAAAGATTTTTTATTGAAATTTTTTTAAAGCATATAGAGAAAAAGACACGTTATCCGAAATGAAATATAAAAAAAATGATATCCAACTTGAGAATATTTTTAATTAAATTATAAAATATAAATAAACAAAAATAAGGCATCTTTTAACCCCTGAACGTAAGATTGGACCGATGAAAAAAAAAATACGTATTCATTATTTAATTTAATCAGAAATCTCTATTTAAATAATTATAACCACCCTAATAGTTGTATAAGTATGTGTATTATATAGTATTACAGTACCAGAGTGTATGTCATCCTAAGTGTCTGCTTTTGCTTCTTACATTCATTTATTGTTAATCGAATTCTGCTGTCATATTGATGATGGTATTTTTCTGTACGATTATCTGTCTGATTGCTTATCGCTTTATCATTTTCATTTAATTTCCATTTCATAAGCTCTTTCTCATCTGTGATGAAATGTAGTAACGACGACAGGCCAGACAGATAAACAGCCAAATACACTCACAGGCAACTACACAGAAAGAAAAAAAAAATTAAAACGAGTTTTAATTATAAAATTTATTATATCAATTACTATTTTTATTGATTTGGCAACAATCATCCAAATAATAAAATTAGTTTCTAAAAATTGTATACGACTAATTAAAAGAAAATGCAATAAAAATAGTAATTATATCAATTAAAATATAAGTAACGTCGTTGTGCTAGTTAAGAAAATAACTTTGCTTGCTGAGAAGACAATAATGGAGCAAAAATAAGTTACAGTTAAATAGTTTTTTTCAGACTACCCAAAATTTCTAGAACTTTGGGTTCTGAGGAGATCTCTTGCCGGAACGAAATACAAGTATCAGCCTAGCTAAAAATAGTTTTTTTGCTTTGTTTTTGTTAATATACGGAGATTTAAAGCTGGTTTTAAATTAATATTGACTGATTTTTCCTATGATATTGACCTTGTTTAAATTACTGTGTACAGTGACTAGCAAAACCAAAGAGAAGGCAATTTTTTAGGTTTTACCAATTTATATTAGTTTGAGCAAAATTTTTATTTTTAATAGTTTGTTTTTAATTTTGAATAGGTTGCGCTTTATTTTTAATTTAAAACATTGTGATCTTTTATATAAATTCCTAATAAAAATATTAGGATTACTTATTTTACCTCATGATATGGCAACGCAAAACTAAGGACACACTTATTGTTTAATAAGGTGTATCAGAAATTACAGAAAAGCAAAAATCAGTATAGTTAGTAACAGAAAATACATAAAATAATTTAATTCTTTAAGTTATAATATGTCTATAAAAAAAGAAAACAATGCCATGCAAGCAGCTAACGCTTAAGAGACAAATAAATAATGAGAGACAAATAATAATCCATTTTAATAATAATGGACGATGAGAAAAGTAATTCAACGATTAATAAACGAGAACCTAGGCGAAAATAAGTTGACCCACACACATAAGCGATATATAAAGCGTATCGTTGAGAACAATTCATTCACCAGCGCGACAAAAAAATACAATATATTTGGTTCTGATGGCCGATTAAATGCGTGGCGTAGAAATGGAGAAGTTTTGAATACAAACAATACGGTAAAGACTGTAAAAAATGGAGGTTTTGGAATTTTTGTATTTATTAAAAATGTAATGAACCAATATATTTATTTAGATATTAAAAATGTAAACAATAATGTGCACCAAAAATGGATATAACTGACGACTTATATTTTCAACAAGACAACGAACCGAAGTACACAGCCCACAATATAAAATTTTTTTTTCACACTTCACGTATGCTCAACACCTCCAGAAAGTCCTGACCTCAACCTCATTGTATTGTAAATATTGGAAAGAAATATGCGAAAACACGAAATACGAGGCAAACACTAACTGAAACAGGTACTTCTGAGTGAATGGAACAAAATAAATAATTTAGCATATCAAAGGCACATGTTTAACTAAAACTTTGTAACATTTTTATTAAAAAATTTTTAAAATTCAGCCATTAGAACCTCACTTCCCTTGACCTCTCAAAAAAAAAAAAAAAAATTCTCTCGGCGTAGTCAGGATAACACATGACTGGTTCATCTGAAATTAAAAAAAACAATTATTTTCTGTTAGAAGATGTATAAAGCTCTCCCTTAAAAGCAAACGAAAAAAATTTGGCGGAGTTGTGAACAAAAAGTCGCATATTTTGTAAAATTTTCACCACGAATTGGGTTTTCCAATAAGGACTTGACAACTTTTTTTTAAATAAAATGCAAACCATTTGAGATATTTCCAAAACTTTATGATCGACTTGAAACACAATCAAAACATTTATGAATGGAACTCGACTTCATTCATATGGCCGATGCGGGCACGTCGGCAGCGGTCGATTCGTTGGACCCAATTTTCGATGAATCGGTCACACATTTCGGCCGTAACGGCTGCTATTTCGCGTTCAATGTTGGATCTGAGTTCTTCCAACGTCGTCGGCTTGATGGCATAGACCAATGATTTGACGTAGCCCCAAAGAAAAAAGTCTAGAGGTGTTAAATCGCACGAACGAAGCGGCCAATTGACTGGTCCATTTCTTGAGATAACAGGCTCACCAAACTTACTCTTCAATAAATTGATTATAACGTGTGCTGTGTGGCTTGTAGCACCGTCGTGTTGAAACCAAATGTCGTCCAAGTCCATATTTTACAATTCGGGCCAAAAATAATCGGAAATCATGGTGCGATAACGATCCCCATTCACAGTAATGTGACGACGAAAAAATATGGCCCAATGACGCCGCGGGCATGCAAACCGCACCAAACAGTTATTTCTTGTGGATGAAGTGGTGATTCATGAAGCACATGTGGATTTTTATTGACGAACCCATTGATCCAAAAATGAGCTTCGTCACTGAAGATGATATTGCGATGAAATGCATCATCTTGGCGCAGAGCCCAATCGGAGTACGGCTTCATCCATCGGTTCAATTTTTGAGTCAGCTTACTCTTGTATGGATGTAAACCAAGATCTTTACGAAAAATTCGCCATAAAAAGGTCTTGGCGATGCCCATTTCTTGAGAACGCCGCGAAATCTACTGATTTGGTTCGTTTGCTACGGACGCCTGAATGTCAGCTATATTTTCGTCATTTCGACCAACCCGTTGTCTTACTGACACGGCAGCATCACACAATGAACTCAAATTTTTGCACTAAACTTGTTATTGGTTGTCTACTAGGGCAAGAATAACGACCAAAAATTGGAGTTAACGCTCTTAAAGTTACGATCACCGACTCCGAATTTCGGTAGTACATTTTTATAATTTGCATACATTGTTCGTTCGTATACTTTACCATGATAAAGATTTTGAGTTTACTGAAAAAAAGGAAAGTAACAGTTAGATGATTAGTGAAATAGTGCGTTCACAAATTACATTCAAAGTTGTGAAGTACCTATTGGAAAACCCTTTGTTTCCTTATAAAATCAGTTTTGATAAAAAAAAAGAAATTCCTTCGATTATTTTGAAGAAGTGTGCAAAATTTTAACAAGATCGGTTCATAACTTTTGGAGAAATTATGACTATCGACTTGAGAAAAGGTATCGAGAAAAACGCAATTGAAGTTTTAAACCCACCTAACTCCTTTATTCTATGAATAAAGGATTAAAGGGTGTAATACACAATAATTGCTATCCAACAATAATGTTTATAATTTTAATAGGTGTGTCCTTACTTTTGCGTAGCAAATTTCAGATTATTATTTTATTATACTTCTCTAACTCTCACGGGAGCATGGGGTGCCAAAATTACAGATGTTTATTAAGTTCCTAATTTTTTTAAATAGACTGAGTTACTTGTGAATTTTTTTTTATAATTGATCTTTTTATACGTACACACAGAAATTTGTTTAGTTGGAAATCGGTTTCAAGTAAAAAATTTTCTTTATTATGATCATTAAACTGTCTTATTGTTGTTGGTTTTTAAAACAACCAAATTAATGCCATAATATTTAATGATTGCCAATCACAACAATTACTATTTAACAAATTTGGTCATTGAAATTGTCAATTGTCAATTCAAAAATTTTTAAAAAAGAATATAAAATACATACATTTTTTTCCAATAAAAAAGAAAATATTTAGTTTCATAGAAAAATAAAATCAAAATGCGGCAACAGAAGTATATCTCCGAGTAAGTAATAAGAATATAAATAAATAAGAATATTTTTTAATTTTAATATTTACAATAATTTTGTGTTTTTTAAGCTGCAAAACAATTAACGCATTTGTAAAAAGAAACATCCTAATAGCAAAATTATTTCCAATTTCAAAATGGATGGCCAGAGTCTGATGCATTCAACTAAAGTAAAAGCCCAAAGGATTTTGCAAGATAAAAAATATATTAAAATCAATTCACTGCTAATTTTCCATAGGACTTTTTCCTGAATAAAAAAAATTAATTATTCTAAAAAAATTTTTTACGAAATCACAAAAATATACTTTTCAAATGGAAGAACCTTGGATTCTTAGAAACTCGAAAATTTTTAACTAAAAAATCTCAGAATTTACTCTTTTTCTATGGAAATGAGCTAAATCTGTGTAGAAGCCATTCAGAATTTGGAGTTTATCGTAAAATGAAGTTGGCTGAAAATATAGTTTTTTCAAGCAAATGTCTTCGGAACATGCAACTTTTCATGTATTCCTTTATTAATAATGAAAAAAATTTCATAACTATGTATGTGTTTTATTTGGGAATGATGTAGAATATTTTAAAATTCAATTGCAGCTACTGAAATATATTATTTTATTATTTTGGTAATCACAACTGAAAATACAAATTTTGAACACCGAATCTTTCATTTATGTAAAACGATTCTGCATATAGTTGTCTTAACTGCCACAATTCGATTGTCAACAAATTCGGTGAACAGAAATAAATCTGTTTTCTGGATGTATATGTATGAAAATGTGTGTTTATTCATGTATGTATGAAAAACTGGATCATAAATAGCTTTTTTCCTTTGATTTGTGAATTAAATAGAGATATTTATAATTAGGACTTTCAAGGGCACGAAGAATGTTGATAAAGGTCGTAGCTGACTAGAAAATACATTCCATTCGGCTGTTGTCTAAATAACTTTTTCTGTTTATTCTCCATGATTACTAAATAAAAAATAAGAAAATTTTTTCGTTTGAAAAAATTTTATCTATGATCTGGAAACAGACTTTAAAATACATTTTTACAGACTGAGTTTTTTTTCATTTTTGTTTTATTGCGAATTTCATCTTGTTTTTTCTTCAATAAAAGAAAAAATTAAAGAAAACTGAATAATATGTTGCTGTGTGATTATTTTTGCGCGCCACTGTATGCATTTCTTTTCTTTGTAAACTTCAAATGCATTTGGTTTTTATGCTAAAACTTTTCTATAATTTAAGGACAAATAAAATGGAAACTATGTACAATAAAATATTTACTGAAATATTTAAAACAAATGTTATTAATTTTATTATTTTAATAATTTTTGCTGTGTACCACAAACACATAGATAGGAAAGAATGACAAACAGAATGTCCTTTATGAATGGGGAATAAAAGGTAATTGAAAATAACACAACAACAGAATAAAGAAAATTAAACAAAGATGATTATTTTCTTGAGCACAAATACAGCGATACATATAAAATACAAAAACAAACATAATATTACATTTACTACCTAACATTGGAGATGTGAATTGCAACATCTAAAATGTTATCAATATTTTCAAACGAAATGATACTTTTTTGTAATATTGAATAGTACCAAATTAAAAAATTATAGTTCTTAAATTAGAACATATTTTAAGCATCATCAGCATATGGTTTAATTTTTGATCAACAAAATTTAGTAAATTGTTAAAATGCTGCCTATTAAAAGAAAAACAAAAAAAAATATATTTTAGTTTTGATTTGTTTGCAATTGACTGACTTTTACTTTTGTTTTTTAATGAAAAGGTACTAAATATCCAAACTTATTTGCCCTCTATCATCAACTCTATACAATATGGACAAAGAGATTAAGCAAAAAAAAAAAAAAAAATGGAAAAAAGAAACATGTAACATGATCTCAAGAGTAATACGTACTGGCATGAATATGTACGAGTAGTAGTAGTAGGAGTAAATTAGTCGAGCGTGAATTTGTTGCAAATGGCATTTGCATGTTCAACTTGTTGTTCATCCATCATTTGTGTGTGATTTATTGCATCAAAATTCCGGTAAAGTAAAAAGCATTTCAACACACACACACACACACCCACTCACATACAGTATATGAGTTATAAATGCATTCACATTTATGATACTTGTTATTGTAAATACATATGCCATCACAAATATATATTCATATAGACAGCAAGACATCCTGCCGCTGAAAGTGTAGTGAAATGCTGCGCTGTGTGCTGTATGTGTGTTTGTGTTTCATAGTGTGAAAGTGTAAATTTCGTTAAAGAAAAGCAACACTTGCTTTACTTTCATCAGTATGTTCTGGTTTTTGAATATTTCTTTTTTCTGATTTTATATTTATTTTTTCTGTGAACATACCCAATATACCATATAGCAATCAAACTGCAATACTTTTCTTAATTTCGCTTATTATAATATTTATAAAATGTGAATTTACAAGCAGTATTTAACAATGCTAGAGAAAAGATTATTATACATAACTTTTTCTCAAGTATTCTTATGAACAACTAGAGTATTCAAAAAACCGGCCTTATGGAAAAACCGGTTTCGGTTTTCTTCGAAAAATCTAATTTAAAAAAAACCGGTTTCGGTTTCGGTTTTCGCAGATAAAACCGGTCAACCGGTTTTTTTCGGTTTTTTTAAATTTGAATAAAAGGCTTATATAATTCGTTAATTGTTTTAATTACAAACAAAAAAAAAGAAATTTAATATATAAAGTAATACAAATAAAAAAAAAACATTCTTTGAAAAAAAAAAAATATTTTATAATATTTTTTATTGTATTTCATTTCAACATTATATTCATTTGTTTTAATAGTAATTTGAACGTTTGCCATTAAATTAGTTTTTTTAATATTACATTTTAAATATGTAAAAAGAAAATCTATTTTTCAGTTCTAAAATAATATTTTAGAAATAATATGCAATTTAAATGTTTCGTTTTAAGACGATTTTTTTGTTTGCTTTTGATAAAACTAGAAGTGGAAAATACTCTTTCACTAATAGTAGATGGTGGACAAATATTCAAAAGACAATTATATTAATTGTCCAACTTTTCAGTTTTTTCGTATTTCGCATTTATCAAAATATATGAAATCATCATATGTGACCTTCTCCGAGAAAAGGGACCTAGTGTGTCAAAAAACGGGTTTGGACTTAAGAGTGGATTCTGGTACCTAATAGGGTGTAGAATAAGATGAAATGAATTAGATTTGTGATAAAAATTTATTTAACCCATAAAAACGTACAAAATGAACTTGGGAAAATCGATAAAAATGAGAAAAACATTAAAATTTACTTTTTTGGTTTTAAAGTGTTTTTAAATTGTCACTCTAAAAGCGAAAAAATATACGTCACCACATAGGCATGACGACACCAAAGTCCAAACCATACCAAATCGCATCTTCCAACTAAAAGTGTGTTCACAGTGATAATGCGTTATGAAACTTTAAATGCGTTTTTCTCAAAACTTCATTTTCACACACTAGGTCCCTTTTTTAGGAGAAGGTCACATATAATGATGAATGATTTTGTACAGTCTCTTTTTTAGGATTTTGAATATTGTTTATTGTGTTATTTAGATCAGAAATTAAACTATTTAAGTTTGGAATATCCAAAGTTAAGTCTTCATCGGTATCTATCAGACTTACATTTAAATCTTCATAACCAAACGATTATAAAAGTGTTCGGAAAAAATATAAGAGACCAAGTAACCCAGTTGGTGATTTAATTAAAAAAACCGGTTAACCGAACAAAAAAGACTGGTTTTCGGTTTTCTTCGAATTTACAAAATATTCGAAACCGATCGGTTTAAAAAAAAAAAAGAAACCGGTTGACCGGTTTTCGGTTTCGGTTTTTGAATACTCTATGAACAACATACAACAACAACGCAATATGACGATTGAAATAGAAATATTTTTCAATACATTCTAGTCTTGTTGTATTTGTTCTACGCTTATAATGCATACAACAAGTGCCATTACTTTTTCTTTAAATTTGTCAAACGTGTTTTGCGTGTACATTTAGTTGTAAATTTTATATAGTGAACGTGTAATTGCATATTAAATTTAATTATTTTTATTTATGGTTAAAATTAATTATTATTATTTATATTTAAAATAAATTATTATTTTTTATATTTAAAATGACTTATTATTATTTATTGTTAAAATTAAAATAAAATAAAATAAATTAAAGAAAAGAAAAGAATTATGATTTCTCTTTTTCAACTATTAATAATATATTATTTTTGTAAGCTTATTCTACAATTGCAAGAATAAGCGTATAGTAATCATACACACATAATATTTTCACGAGGGTTCCGTTTAGATTTTTCTACAATTGTTACGATAGCCTTTTTCAATATATTCTCAAGTCTTTTTCAAGCTTAAGGCTTGTGTTTGTAAGCTTATAATAATATTTTTCTCAAGTCATTTGGTATGTTGGGTAAATTTTATTTTTGCATACAATCAAACAACCAACCAATTTCTAGTATTATACCATGTAGGAAAAACAGTTGTATTAAAACATTTTTAAGTAGTTAGAAATTTTTGTTGTAGAAAAAAACTAACTAACGAGTATTTTTCTATACTTAGGGTGTGTGAGAACTGACTAAATTGAAACTAAACTAATATAAATAAAAGTTGGCAACGCAATTAAGTGTACATGTTTTTGAGCTAAATTAATTGAAAATCTAATCTAAATTTGTTGTCAATTTTTGAAAACCAAAAATCTGATGTTTTGAAAAATTAAAAGAATTACTTTCCATAATAATGTTTGTATCTGAAATTATTTTGTAATTGTTTTCCATTTAATTTTTTAAATATTTTTAAAATTCTGGATCATGAACTAAGATTAATGTCAAAATGGGATTCCGCACACTTCAGGCTTAATTTTGACAGAGGTACTAGTTTAGTTTATATTCAATTTAGCCAGTCCGCAAGCAGCCTTAATATACAGTAAAACTAATTTAAGATCAAAGCAAGAACAATCCCGAATTTCAGTGCAGTACATTAAAATAATAAAGGTCATTCTGGAAGAAGATGATGATGAAGAAGAATTTTTGGTAGACATAAGAATGAAATTCTTACATGTGCCGCTCATTTTCCTTTGTTGAATAATTTTTTTTTTGTTTATTTTCTGCAATGTCAGTTTGCTAGTGATGGCACAAAGAAAATCGATTTTTTTGTTATTTTTTTAGTGATGACACTTAAAACAAGTAAGAGCGGCTAAATTCGGCTATGCCGAATCTTATATACCCTTCACCATGGTTGGGAAAAAACTGAAGTTTATATATGGACATATATGGAATGGACAGATTTATATACGGACGCCTTTAAGAGGAAATTAACCATTTGGTTTGGTGATAAAACTTGGACTCGGAAAGATTTATCGTTCCAGAAAATAGGTATTTAAAAAAAATGTATGTTTTGGTCATAACTTTTTTGTATCTGAACCGATATTTCCGAGTTTTTGAGCAAATATGTTATACTAAAGATTTTCGATCTTTTGCTATATAAGACGTATCCATAGGTCATATTACAGCTCTAGAATAGTGTTTGTTGTTTGTGTATAAAAGGTGAAGAGGTGAAAGAAAATAATTTCAACAAATCGTTAAAAGAAATCACTAGAACTGCATGTGTTTTATTTCTACAAAAACGTTTGATTTAGCTGGCAAATTTGCATTTGGGATTTTATTTCGCTTTTTTATTAAAAATATTTGTAATTTCTTTAGCTTAATTTTAAAAATTTTAAGGAATATAGTTTATAATTTTTTTTTATAAATTATTATAAGTTATGACCTAAAATAGTTGCACTCAAAGGGAAATTATGTATACAATTTTCTTAATATGTGAGAAATAAAATGGTTTAAAAATCTTTTTATAAATTCTTTTAAATTGGAGCAAAAAAATAGAAATAAAACCGTTTGTATTTTGTTTGTATCAGAGGGTTTTTATACAAATTTTGATGTTTTTAGCCTATTTATGGATTATTTAATTATTAATATAAAATTTTATTTAAATTAATTATTAAATGTTAAAAGAAACAAAAAATAAACTAAAAAAAAATCTTAGGAAAATAAAAAAAAATGCACGAAAAAAAAGTGAATTGACCGGGATTCGAACCCGCGACCCTTCCACCTGTGGTGAAGGGTATAAAAACGTTTGTATTTTGTTTGTATCAGAGGGTTTTTATAAAAATGTTGATGCTTTAAGCCTATTTATGGATTATTTAATTATTAATATAAAATTTTATATAAATTTATTATTAAATGTTAAAAAATAAACAAAAAAAAAGTGAATTGACCGGGATTCGAACCTCGAACCCGCGGCCTTAGAGAAAAAAGTGTTTGTGACATAGCGTCTAGACAACTGAGCTATTGAAGCTCACACAAAATCATCGTCAATAGAGGTACATATATAAAAGTCTTCGTTCATTAGAGATTTGTTTAGCTTTTATTTAAATGACAAATTTTTGTATGTGTGTTGTTTGTGTATAAAAGGTGGAGATGTAAGAAAAGAATTTTAACACATGGATGTGTTTGTTATGCGTAAAGTTCTACATACATATTAAACAAAGGGATTTTACCGGAAAAATTAGAGGTAGTCCTGTTTTTTTGCTAATATCTCAGCCATTTATTAACCGATCTGTCTGATTTTTAATAGCAAACAGAAATGGATCACATGTAACAGAAATAAAAAACAATGAAGTCCTCATCATGTCTGGGTTATTCGGAAACCCCATTTCAACACACAGACGGACATCGTTAAATCACCTTTGCTCTTCATAAGGGCCCAGAATATATATACTTTATAGGGTCTAAGATCAATATTGTAGAAATTACAAACGGAATGACAAACTTATATATACCCTTCCACCTGTGGTGAAGGGTATTAAAACGAAAGATGTAAGATGGAACAAAATGAGAAAGGATCATCTTTTGTAGATGTAGAAAGATGTGGAATTTTTGGCCTGTATAATTCTTATGGGAAGATGTTACACTCACCAAAAAAAGTCTGTAATGGCAACTGAAAATTTTGCTGTTATTACGGGAAATTTTGCTAATTTGAGCCCAGCTGTATTTTTTTGCTAATCTTAGCAACACATGTCTGCTGAAGTGTAGTACAATGAAATTAGTAGAAAAATTAGTAGCCGCTACTAAATTTTAGTATACTTTTTGTAAATGGAATTTAAAATCTGTTTGCTAAAATCAGCAAAAAAATTAATAAATATTATTAATATTAGTACAAAATTTTAAATTTATTTTTTTTTTATTGAGCATAAAATTTTTTTTTTTATATTTATTTTTTTTAAATATTTTATACAAAATTAAAAACAAAATCAAAGGCTTAAAAATTGTTAAAACATAAACGAATTAATCATTTTGTTTTTATTTGTAAATTTCTTTAAAAAAAAAGTTAAAAATATTTTAGTCAATATTTTTTACTTTTAAGGTCAAATTTTAATTGTTTTTTAGGCTATTTTAAATTGATGTCCTATTTTCAGACATGTGTCGGTATATTCACTTCCGATCTAATCTATGTAGGTGTAATTTTTAATTACAATTAATATATCCTTCAATATCCACTTTTTTAAAATTAGTAATTTTTTTTTGCAAATTTTAGCAAATAGGTTTTCAAAAATTTGTAAAATGATTTCTGAAATTAGCAACAAAAAAACTCTATAATGTGTAAAATGTAAATAGCAAAAAGATAATAAATAATAAAATCAGTACAAAAATAGTAAAGTGGGATTCACAAATTTTTTAAGTGTAACATCTTATTAAATTGATGAAAGATGTAGCTCAGTTGAAAATGGATATTAATGTTCGCGCTAGCTTAAAATAAACTATTTCCGACACTTCCACAAATAAAATTTTATTTTGTTCCAAATTTGCATTTTTAATATGAACTTGTTAAAATTTTGTAATTTTTCATTTATTTTTTCTTGAAACTAATCGCAGAAAATTTTTTTTTTTTAGAAAATCCAACGCAAGGATTTTAATGTTATTTTTAAAATTTTCAATAATTTGTGAATATTAAAAAAGTACTAAACAAATTTGTTTTGCATATTGGGTAATATTAAAAAGAAATTTGATTCTTTTTTCTAAGGATTTTTCTCTTTTTAAAACAATTTTTTACCTTTTCTAACTTACGCGGTTTGCATACTTCATTTCAGGTGTACTTTCCGCCTTTGTAATCCAAAAAGTATCTCTAGTGAAGTAACCCATACCTCAGGGAAAACATTTTTTGAATGTCAAATTTCTAGCTGATGACTTTTAGGCAGGATACTAACGTATGGGCACGATTCCTCCTTCAACACAATTATTTATAAACTGATCATTATTCCTTTCAAAGGTGTAGTATTTACTGTTGGTCCTTAAAAAAAGGACTACCATCTGGTAATTTATTGTTTTTGGAAAAGAAGTACTAAAAGATTACTATTCGGATTTCAATCGAGTATAATTGAAACTTAAAATGAAGACCTTATGTGATACTCATTAATCCTTATACACGAAAGTTAAACTTCAAAATACTTTGAATTAATATATAACATAACCTTTTCCTATTGGGTTTATTGCTATAAAAAAAAAAAATTGTACAATATAAGATTTATACAATTGCCATACACTAAAACGACATAAATCGGCATTTACAACAGCACGTTATTACTCTTTACTCTACATATTGGCGGTTGCATACTACAGAGTTGTTAGTATAGTGTGCAATAATTTCATTCGTTTTGTAGTATATTTCGCGTATTTACTGTGAAATATTATAGGGTTTGTCAAATAAAATGCAAAAATATAAAAAATATTAAACAGGATGAAGTGTATGCAGTTGTGTTATGCCATCATAATAAAACTGCATGAGTCCTTCTTATGTTTTCTTTTTTATACATCTTGTGGTTTTTTTTTTTACTATTTTGCTCCTCTGCATTCATAAAAATTTGACAAATTCAAAATGTATGTTGAAAAATGACAGGATTTTCGACAAAGTTTGCAAAAAAAAAAATACCTAAGATATAAATATATTTATGTATATACGAGTGTGTTTGAACGAATATAACATAGAAGAAGGGTACAATGATAGTTGGTTATCAAGTACATACAACCATTGGTTTTGTACCACAAGATAAATGTGTTTCTTGAGAGGATTTGTTAAGGACAGCATTAAAAAATACTATATATACTCGTATTTATATATATATAGAATAATGAGTAAGATTTTAAAATTACATAAACTTGAGTGAAGATGTTTTCTTATTTGTTGTTGTCGTCGTTTCTTTTTTTTTCTGTATTAAGTTTAGTACACTACTAAAAGAAGGTTATACGAAAAAAAAAAAAAGTACGAATGAAGGAATGTTTCATGTCAGTCATAATGACGGTTAAGATAAATTACTTAAAATAACGAATTGTTTCCGTACTTAAACTTGTGGTAGCATATATTTAATACTTAAAAATTTGTGTATATTTAATTTTTTAGAAAAGTTAAAATTGGCTACAAAATTTTTGGATGAAGTACATATTTGGAGAGCAAGAATTAGAAAATATATATCCCTTATCAGAATTTGAAGATTGTCTTTTTGAAAAAAGTCTCTTAGTTTTACAGAAGGACGATTGATTGATCGACGTTTGCACACATAAAAGGGAAAACAAAATATTTATGGTTTTATGAAAGGACTGGTGATTGGTCCAACAAAAGAAGTAAGAAACACCTGTACAGTTGGTCATTCTACAGAAGTACTAATAAGGGAAGTCTCCTGCGGGCGAACATTCAGATCTTTATAGAACTTAATGGTTAAACATTCAGAGTGAAAAATAGCCAACATAGCATAGACGTAAAAAATGGGTTTCAAAATTTTTCGAAATTTTGTAGTTTGGGAACTTTTGGATAGATTTAAAAATACCTTTATTTGAAAACCAAATTTTTATGTATTATCTTTGAAACCAATATAAAAAAAGAGAAAAGATTTCAGTTTTTTTTCCTCTACAACAAATCCAAATTTCTCTATATTTATTTTCCTTTATTCAATCTTCAATATTATACTATATTATTCTTTAAAATCGAGTTCAAGATTATTATTTATTATTTCTTTCTTTCCAATATTTCGTCACCATATTGGGTGACTTCTTCAGGGAAATTATATAATTTTTTTCAACAATAAAAACATATATATATAAATTTTTTTTTTCCCGCCTTTTTTAAAAATTTTATATATATATGTTTTTATTGTTGAAAAAAAATTATATAATTTCCCGGAAGAAGTCACCCAATATGGTGACGAAATATTGAAAAGAAAGAAATAATAAATAATCATTATTATTATTTTTTATAAAAAGGTTCTTGAACTCGATTTTAAAGAATAATATAGTATAAATCCAAATTTCATTCACCCCTTATACCCTTCTTGGGGTATACCTGTCGTTAGCTGGGGTAAGCTTCAGATCGAGACGATAGTGTTCAAGGGAAGATAACGGCCTGGAACGGCTCGTTTGCTCGGTTGCGTTATGCACAACGGGGGACAACGACCTGGGACGGCACACTTCTTCTGTTGAATTCGATTATGGGAGGACCGCGACCTGGGATGGCTTCTATTAGATAAAATGACATCTAAGGACCTTCAATGATGTTAAAACGACCTGCAGGACCTTGAAGGATATTCGAAGGTACTTCAGTTGAATTCGCAGGTCCTTTAAGATTGTTCGCAGAACCTCCAAGGATATTTGCAGGTCCTTCTTGGATATACGCATGAGGTTTAAAAATATTCGGAGGACCTGCAAGGATATTCCAAGAATCTTCCACAACTTCCGCAGGACCTGCCAAGATATTCGCCGGACGTTTCAAGATTTTAACAGGACCATCAAGGATATTCTCAGCATCTCATAGTACCCTGCGGGAAAAGGACCTACCCCATGATACGTCATATGACCGGTTCATTGTGATAGGGACCGGTCACGGGACCGATCACTTTAACATGGGCTTGTCCTAGGAGGGGGTAAATTGCCCTCTGTGACATGTCACAGGACTGGTCTAAAAGGACAAGTCGTGACTTTTAAATCGGTCACGTGATAGGTACTTTAGGAACCGGTGCTCTTTTCACCTATCTCGTGATATGTTTTTTCGGAACCGGTTCAGTTTTCACCTATCCCGGGACGGGTCCCAATTCCCAACTGACCCCTTTTTTTCCCGCAGGGTATATTCACAGGAAAATTTCAAGACCTCAAAGGAAAATTAACTTGTGGCTACGTTCACACCTTCTGTCAGCTGACCCGGACTCCTATGATTTAGCTCTTTGTATACACTTTGAGTACGCCAAAATCTGTCTGAGGATTGTCCGATGAAATAACAGGGCATGTATAGACAGGATTGTCCGATGAAATAACAGGGCATGTATAGACAGAAAGAAGCGGAGCGACTTCTCTCGTTGCAAGACCTACGATTCAACATACATTTTATTTACCTTAAAAATAACTTTTGTCAGTGTTTCCAACATAAATTTAGAAAAGAATTTACTGCTTCTTTAACTCATATTGCGCACACTGTTCAGTTTTTTGCGACACTGTTCAGTTTTAATACGCTTTTTATAATTCAGTATATTTTTTAAGATTATTCAGATACAAAAATAGTATACATTTGTTATCTAGTGCTGCCAAATGTTTTTTTTTTTTTTCTTTTTGAAGAAAATAAATTTTTGTCATTTTTTGATGGGATATTTTTCAAAAAATTATTTGGAAAATTTTTTTATTTGTACAAATAATTTTTGAAAACTAAATTTTTACACATTTTTAATATTTAAGGAAATACAAACTTTATTACTGTGCTAAAATTTTCCAATCGCAGCAAAATTTCACGAGTAGAAAAAATTTATTCGGCACAATATTTAATTATATCAAATTTTATATTCCTTAATATATAAATTGATCCGAAAAATGTCAGATCAAATTTGATCCAAAAATATATTTGGGGATTAAGAAGGATCTAAATTGATCCGGAAAATGGCAGATCAAACTTGATCCAGCAATATATTTAGATTGTTTCAAATTAATTATATCTTATATCAAAAATTTCTAGGGGTTGTCCCAAAATGAGTTAAAATTTCAAAGTTTTGTAAAACGATATTAATATAAAAAATAAATAAAAAAAACTCTAAAAAGAATTTATCTCCCTGACTGGGATTCGAAACCATTGATATGAAACCACATATTATTATATCTAATTTTATCTTATATCATATCAAAAATACTCTAGATATGCAACTATATATAACAATATCTCAAATTTGTTTGCAAATATTGTACCATATATGATTATATCTTAGACCCTATCAAAAAATATTTCTTATATTGGACCATATTGAATCATATAGAATTATATCTCATACTATATTGAAAAATATTATTGATAATGGAACATATTTTATTATATCTCAAATATTAGAGAGCATTTATAAAAATATATGGTTCTGTATAAGCTACATATATAAGTCGTATATAAGTAAATATGGTCCCGCGTAAGTCATATATTATTCTATACACTGTTATTATATATAGGGTGTCCCAAGAAGAACGCAATTTTTAAATTTTTTATTTTTTTAAATTTTTAAGTATCACGATTTTTTTTAAATATCTGTGTTTTATTTAAAATTTAAAAATTGCGTTCTTCTTGGGACACCCTATATATAATTTTATATGATGGAATATATACCATATCTTATCATATAAATCATATCTAATTTTATAAAGATCAATATATAACTAGATATGGTTATATATGGCACAATTTTTGGTCAGTTTGAAATAAATAATGTAATATATAACACAGTGCAGCATTTTTAAGGTCATCGTGTGGTTCCTCCTTCATACCCGTTTTTTTTGAAGTATATATCGAAACTAAAAAAAAACCTGCAAAGGACTTGGCCAGATTACATCGAATTTTTTTTTTATGGACACCCTAAGTTTTTGTACCCAAACACGATTTTTTTAAAAAAGGAAAATTTTTATGGAATCCATATATCATAAACCGTTCGGAATTTTGTTTTTATGTCTTTGGCAAAGTTGTAGATCCAAACAAAAGCAAAAATATTCTCATATGGACCGACCCAAAAAAATTGCATCCACTGCATCAAAATTGCAAAAAATTGGGAAAAAATGCTATTTTTTCATGATTTTGTCCTGAAATGGCTTAAATACTGGGAATTTAAGAAATCTTTCTTCAGCTAAATTATATCTAACAACAATATAAACAACTCTCTAGTACATGTCATCTTAACACGAACATTCCTTAACCCTAGAAAGCACATCTTTTTGCTCACACTTATTTTGCATAGCCAATGTTTGTCGTTTCGACAAAGAAAGACTATATAGGTTAATGCCGTTTTTGTTGTTACTTGTTTTCAAATTTACTATTTAAACATTTTATTGTTGTAATGCTGATATGTTTTTGAAAAAATGAATATATTTATTTTATTAATAAAAAGTAATTATTTTATAACGCAATTAACAATTTCATAATTTTCTTTTTATTTTTTGTTTAAGTTTTTTTGTTTATTTATACAAATGCAAAACATGTGTATTATTAACTGCCGATGATTTTATTCTGCTACGATTTTACCCGAAAAAAGTATAGTAACTTCTGGTAAAATGAGAAACACAATTACTTTCTTATCACGCTCTCATTTACGGAATTTTTGTTAATAAAAACGCTTTTTGGTAAGATTTTGATAACGACAAACATTGGCTATGCAAAATAAGTGTGAGCAAAAAGATGTGCTTTCTAGGGTTAAGGAATGTTCGTATTAAGATGGCATGTACTAGAGAGTTGTTTATATTGTTGTTAGATATAATTTAGCTGAAGAAAGATTTCTTAAATTCCCAGTATTTAAGCCATTTCAGGACAAAATCATGAAAAAATCATGAAAAAATAGCATTTTTTTCCCAATTTTTTGCAATTTTGATGCAGTGGATGCAATTTTTTTGGGTAATTCCATATGAGAATTTTTTTGCTTTGGTTTGGATCTACAATTTTGCCAAAGACATAAAAACAAAATTCCGAACGGTTTATGATATATGGATTCCATAAAAATTTTCCTTTTTTAAAAAAATCATGTTTGGGTGCAAAAACTTAGGGTGTCCATGAAAAAAAATTTCGATGTAATCTGGCCAAGTCCGTTGCGGATTTTTTTTAGTTTCGATATACACTTCAAAAAAAAACCGGGTACGAAAGAGGAACCAATTTATGTGTTGCACTGTGTAATTATATGTGGTATTGCATACTGACATATGTTATATCCAAACTTTTTACTCGGGTTTTCCAAACATAGAAAGCCGAAAATATTTCAAAATGTAAGTGACGGTTCAGAACCAACAACGTACCGTATTTTTCCGTGCAAACGACAATAAAAAAGCGTCTAGCGTTGAGTATAATTTATAGTCAAATTATCATACGATATTTTATGGCTCTCATGTTCTCTTTACTACTAGTTTTTAAATTTTTATTAAAATTATTATTTTATTGTTTTTACAAACTAAAATTAAAAAAAAAACAAGTAAAAAAAGGCTAAGTTCGGCTGTGCCAAATCTTTTTATCTTTGGATACAAATAATATAAAACAACTTTTGAAGTAAAATTATGTAGGTGAAACAATTTTTTGAGGTGAAAAACTTTTTTAGATGTGAAAAGAGCTTTTTTGGTGGAAAAAAATTAAGAGGTGAAAAAAAGTTTTTGAGGTGAAACATTTTTTGTGGTGAAAAAAAATTTTAGTGGTGAAAAATACAAAATATTTACTGCTAAGCGACTGGTAAAAAAAAATATGAAAAATTATGTTATGTACCAGTCGCTACTATGAAATTGTACTAAATTTGTATGGGCAATTTAGAGGCACCTTTACATTTTCACTAGTTTTTTTAAACATGGACTGCACAAAAAACCCATTTTAAAACATAGTTTTTGGCAAATAATTAATTTTGTTACTGGCTAATGGGGACTAGATCTGCAGCAGAATATGCCTAATTGAGAGAATACACCTTCTGATGGGCCATCTATTGACAAATAGTTACAACTCATGTTCTCTCTTTAACAAATTAATTTATTTGGTTAATGTTAATTCAGCGCCACCTATTCAAAAGTAGCGGTACTAAAGGAATTATATATTTTGCTCTCTCTTTATATATAAATGTCTGGTTACAAAAACAAAAAATACATTTTATGAAATGAAACGAAAAACCATCAAGCTCAACAGAAAAAAAATAGATACAGAAAAATTTTACCAATTTGTATGGAAAATTTAGAGGTACCTTCACATTTTCACTTATAACTTTTGAACCGCTGAACAAAACTGCTCGGGAGGATGTTCAATAGTCTGGGTAAAAATAGGCGTCGTGATCGGCATTTCAACAGACAGACAGACGGACATCGCTAAATCGACTTAAAATTGCATGTGGAATATATATATACTTTATGGGGTCTAAAACCTATATTTCGACATGTTACAAACGGAATGACGAACTGATATATACCCTCACCATATATGGTGGAGGGTATAAAAAAAAAAATGAATCGTAAGTTTTTGCAGTCACCGACATACGTCATTATTTTGAGAGCATTTTCTCGCACAACAACAATCGTTGTACGTCGTGTTCTTATTCTGGGCCGACACTAATCTGTTTTCACTGAATATATAAATGATGTCTAGTTTCTACTGAAATAATACTACATTTATAAAAATTTTAATTACAGTATTGCCATAAAATAATTTTAAAAATTTTATTTTTAGTAGACTTTTCCAAAAAACAAAATTAAAATTTTCAAAATATTTTCACCTGTTTAGCATTCAAATTTTATCAAAGTTTTATCTTTAGTTTTTAATATTTCCACTCTAGGCCACTTTAAGGAGAAAAAAATATATATTTCTTAATGAACAATTTTTTTATACGTCAAAAAAGTAAATTGTCCAGCGAATCAGAGACGTGTCCTTGATAAGTTAATATTTTGTTTAAGCGTTTCTACTAAACCATCTGCTTCCACTTAAGGAAATTTGGAATGTCAAATGCAAACGCTTTTGGTTTTTGCAAATCGATCATAAAACCCATTTCCATTATTGAGATTTTGTCCTAAAAATCTTTTACACATAATTCCAATTGTAATAATGTACATTGGGGAAATGTCCTTGTACCTTAAAACATTTCATTGAATCTTTTAACTTTTATAGTTCATATATCCTATGAGTGCAAATATTAAAATTCATATCTTGTTTTCATCATTACTCTAAACCTATTTCATACTATCGCAGGAAAAAAAACTCCAAAACCAATGATTCAACATTCAACATTGTTCTTTATTTCCGTTAACTGCCATTGTTCAGAGGAAAACAAAACAAAACGAAAAAAAAAGTAAATGTAAAAATGAATATGCAACACAGTTATAGTTCGCTACTGCTTCCATAGTTAATGCCAGTGGTCCAACCACAAACGACACAAGTGAAATCTCCCGCTGTAACGAACAATCGTTATGGGGTTTTATTCACTGGTCGTTGGTCGTGGATTAAATGTCCTTTGTAGACTTGTTGTATGTAAAAATTTTAAGACATTTTTTTTTTTTGGTATATTTTGGAACACAACAGTAGCAAAAAAAAAAAATTTATTGCGACAACTTGTTACGGTTGGTAGAAGACGAATTGCAAAAAAATAGAAATGTGGAAAAAATTAACATTATACTGTTGTATACTTAAATACACAGTTGGAATCCATTTTGACTGTTGCTGCTGCTGTTGCGTATTTTTGTTGTTGAATATTATGACTCTGACAATTGTTGTTTTGCTGTTGACCCCATTTCTTTGCTTAAGTTTTCATTTTTTTCTTTCTTTGTTTAGGTTTTGGAAAGTTTTGTATCTTAATACAGCTTGAATTTTATTATGACATGAATATGCAAATCTTATTTTAAAGGATTTCAACGAACAAAAAAAAAGAAAAAAGAATCTATTTAACGCGGTGACTATATTGTTGTCTTATAAATTGGCGTAAAATGCAAAAATATCCTCTAGTGTTATATTCTTTTCATTTCCCTTAAAGCAGAATACGATATGAATACGTACACTTAGAGGATGTTAATAGTTTGTAAAATGAAAAAAAAAGAAAAAAAAGAAATTGCAGTGAATTTTAAAAAGCTAATTTTTATTAGCAAGGCAACAACTTTAGGGGCAAACTCTTGGATCAGAAGAAACGAAAGTCCTGGGCTCTAATAGCTGCTTTCTAGTGAATGAGATATTGTTTCGAACAGAACTTTGATACCTATCGTGTCACGAATCACGTCATTCAATTAAATAAAACTACATTATATTTTTAAGTACCAAAAATTACAACAAATACAATTTTTAAATCTTGAACCAGACCTTACCCCGTTGAACCATTTTCTAAGGCATCAAAATAAAAATGTATGTAAAAATAAAATTTTCCTTCATATCTTATTTTTTCTGATTAGATATTATATGCTCAGATAAAAATTGACCTGTCTGTATATAGTGCGTCAGATTTGCTAATATTTTATCCGATCTAATGAGATCTAGTCAAACATGATATTTTGTCACCGGTAGATAATTTATTCGAAATTTAAAAACAAAAAATTTTAAACACAAAAATTATTTATAGTATGAATCCCTTGTTTTCTAAATTAAACCATTTTAATTTGAAAAAACTGAAATTCAAAACAAAAATTTAAAAAAAATATTCTAAGGAAAAATTTAAATCTACTTTTAAAAAATTAGCCTAATAGCCATTTTTAGTTTTTTTCTCGTTAAATGGTCCTGACATAGTGCAGAAACATTACCTTAAAAATTTTTCGAATACAACGAAATCGAAGTAAAAATTAATTGCGGAAAATATGGAATACGAGTATATGGTAGTTGTCTTATAAGGAACTAATATACTTACAAGGAAAATACCCCACAGAGGAAACACCTCACCCGGTATGTCCACCCACACAGCCAGTGAAACATTTCTCCTACTGAGGAGATATTCATATTTCGAGTCGGGTTACGTGAGCGTCACGGTTCTGCAATTATACAGTCTACACAATTTGACCCTCGTCTTCCGGGGATCTTACTCGAAGACTCCACCCGGTGTAGCCTCGCCCCTTTACCTCGCCGTGGGACATTTAAGGCATTCCTCATCTCTTCCAATTCGTCTGCCCGCTTATTACCGTAAAAGTTCCTATAGCCGGGGACCCATATTAACGTAATCAGGGACTGACAACTTAGCCCAGGGAGTTTTTGCTTACACTGACCGACGAGGATAGAAGATATACTACACGAGTTTAGGATACCTTCATCGAAGTACGGTTCCACAAGCTGCAACCACACACAGGATTCTGCAAGCTTCCCTGACAGCCAGAATATCCGCCTGAAAGTCACTAGCATGATCAGGTAACCTGGAGGAGCCTTGTATGTTGTAATCACCAAAGAATACCCTTTGAAGACATGTTTGAACACTATACACTCACCAAAGAAAGACTGTAATTACGGGAAATTTTCCTAATTTGAACCCAGCGGTATCTTTTTTTGCTAATCTTAGCAATACTTGTCTGCTGAGTGTAGTATAACGAAATTAGTAGAACAAATTAATACACTCTACAAAATCTTTGAACATTTTTTGTAATTTAAAATCAGTTTGCTTAAATCAGCAGAAAAAATTTACTAAATATTAGTAAAATGAAATTAGCATTAAAAACTGGTAAGCGCTGCTAAATTTTAGTAAATTGCTGTAAACTGCATGTTAAAATCGATCTGCTAAAATTAGCAACAAACTTTACTAAATATTAGTGAAATGGAAAGTTAATAACCGCTACTAAAAATTATTAAAATTCTGTACAAAGTTTATTAAAATAAATTAGATCTAATAAACCAAAATTCTTAATTAATATTGGTGAACTAAACTCAATGAATTGTATTACGAGGGTGGATCAATAACTTCGTGTCTTTTCGAACTTCCCAAATTTTGAGCAAGTTCCGTCATTTACTTTGCGTTTAACAGCTGTTCAAAACATACAACCTCGTGGATTTTTTTTTTAAATGGAAAAAGGTAAATTTCGAGTGCTCATTAAACATTATTTTTTTGCGAAAAAACCGTCAATCAAACCAGGGCAAAGCTTGATAAATACTATGGGGACTCTGCACCATCTATTTCAATGGTAAAAAAATGGTTTACTGACTTTCGTTGTGGTCGCACAAGTACAAATGACGTTGAACGTTCTGGACGGCCAATTGAGGCCAATACACCCGAAAATGTCTAAAAAATCCACGATATACTGTTGGCCGATCGAAAAATAATGAATAATAAATGATCAGTTGGATTTTAGGAAGCTGTCTGCAAGATGTGTTCTGCGTTTTCTCTCAATTGAACATAAACGTAATCGTGTGACAACTTCAAAGAATTGTTTAGAGTTGTTTAACCGCAATTCGAATGAGTTTTTGCGGCGTTTTGTAACTGTGGATGAAACATGGATCCATTACAACACTCCGGAGACCAAGCAGCAGTCTAAAAATAGGCTCCGAAGAAGACCAAGGTACACTCAGAAAAAAAAGTTAGTAGAAAAATTTGTAAACGGTTTTCAATCCCACTTTACTATTTTTGTACTGATTTTTAGTAAAAAAATTATTATTTAGCAAATCTTTTTGCTATTTACATTTTACAAATTACAGAGTTTTTACAGAATATCTACAAATTTTCGTTGCTAATTTCAGAAATCATTTTACAAATTTTTGAAACCCGATTTGCTAAAATTAGCAAAAAAAAAGTCGATATTGATGGAAATGTTTTTTCTAATAATTTAAACTTATACATACAAACTTAAATTGCCCTAAAATGTTACATAGGATTAAAAAAGGGATCGGAAGTGAAGATACCGACTCATGTCTAAAAAAAGGACATCCACTTAAAATAGCACTAAAAAGTTTTTTTATTTCTAAAAATCAGCCCTAACAACAATTTAAATTTCACATTAAAAGTAAAAAAAAAGTTGACTACAATATTTTCCAAAAAGAAATTACCAAATTAAAACAAAATGATAAATTCGTTTATGTTTTAAGAATTTTTAAGATTTTTAAGCCTTTGATTTTTTTTTTCATTTTGTATAAAACATCTTTTAAAAAATATGATTAAAATTTTTGATACTCGATAAAAAAATAAATCTAAAACTTTGTACTAATATTAATAGTATTTAGTAATTTTTTTTGCTGATTTTAGCAAACAGATTTTAAATTCCACTTTACAAAAAGTCTACTAAAATTTAGTAGCGGCTACTAATTTTTCTACTAATTTCATTGTACTACACGTCAGCAGACATGTGTTGCTAAGATTAGCAAAAAATACCGCTGGGCTCAAATTAGCAGAATTTCCCGTAATAACAGCAAAATTTTCAGTTGTCATTACAGACTTTTTTTGGTGAGTGTAAGTTTGTCGCCCAATAAGGTGATGATAACAGTTTTTTGGGATGCACGCGGGATAATTCACATCGATTACCTTCAAAAGGGAAAAACAATAAACGGCGAATATTATGCCAACTGATTGGACCGATTTAACGGGGATTTAAAAAACGACCCCATATGGCCAAGAAAAAAGTTATTTTTCATGACAACAATGCACGGGTGCACACGTGTGTAGTCTCAATGGCAAAATTCCATGAATTGTGCTACGAATTGGTACCTCATCCGCTATATTCTCTGGATTTGGCCCCCAGTAACTATTTCCTATTTCCAAACCTAAAGAAATGGGTCGGTGGAAAGAGATTTAGCTCCAACGATGAAATTATTGATCAAACAAATGCCTTTTTATGGACCTCGAAAAATCCTATTTTTTGGAAGGGATACAAAAATTGGTGAAACGTTGGACTAAGTGTATTAAGCCAAAAGGAGATTATGTTGAAAAATATTTTTTTTTTTTTGCAAAAAAAAACTGTGTTTCATTCAAAAAGTCACGGACTTATTGATTGGACTCGTATATACATAGAAAAATTTTAATTTATGAAAAAAAATTTTAAAAAGGCACAAATTAATTCGATTATTTTTCGCTACACTTTTTAGACTTTATAGTTGCTAATTTCTTTTGAAATTGCCTTACGAAAACAGTCAAAAATTTTTTTTTTGTCGAGCAATCTTTTTATTAACTTTTTTTTTCAAAAAATAGTTTAAACAAAATTAAAAAAAAAATCAAAAGCTTAAAAATAGTAAAAATATAAACGAATTTATCATTTTATTTTAATTTGCTAATTTTTGTATTGAAGAATATTTTTAAGTTAATTTTTGGATTTAAAGTTCAAATTTTAATTATTTTTAGGCTGATTTTTGGAACTAAGAAAACATTTTTGGACATGCTTCGGTTGTAAAAAGTATATTCACCTCTGAACCTATGTAACATTTTAAGACAATTTAAGTTTGTAAGTACATATGTATAAATTTTATTTATTACAAATAAAATTTCCTTCAATATCCACTTTTTTAAAATTAGTAAATTTTTATTTTGATATTTTTAGCAAATCGGTTTTCAAAAATTTGTAAAATGATTTCTGAAATTAGCAACGAAAATTTATAAATATTCTGTAAAAATTCTGTAATTTGTAAATTGTAAATACCAAAAAAAAAAATTACTAAATAATATTTTTTTTACTAAAAATAAGTAAACAAGTAAGAGCTGCTAAATTCGGCTATGCCGAATCTTATATACCCTTTACCATGGTTGGGAAAAAACTGAAGTTTATATATGGACATATATGGAATGGACAGATTTATATACGGACGCCTTTAAGAGGAAATTAACCATTTAGTTTGGTGATAAAACTTGGATTCGGGAAGATTTATGGTTCCAAAAAATAGGTATTTAAAAAAATTTATGTTTTGGTCATAACTTTTTTGTATCTGAACCGATATTTCCGAGTTTTTCAGCAAATATGATATACTAAAGATTTTCGATCTTTTGCTATATAAGACGTATCCATAGGTCATATTACAGCTCTAGAATAGTGTTTGTTGTTTGTGTATAAAAGGGGAAGAGGTGAAAGAAAAGAATTTTAACAAATCGTTAAAAGAAATCACTAGAACTGCATGTGTTTTATTTCTACAAAAACGTTTGATTTAGCTGGCAAATTGGCATTAAAAATATAATTTCTTTAGCTTAATTTTAAAAATTTGAAGGAAAACAGTTTATAATTTTTTTTTATAAATTATTATAAGTTATGATCTAAAATAGTTGCACTCAAAGGGAAATTATGTATAAAATTTTCTTAATATATGAGAAATAAAATGGTTTAAAAATCTTTTTATAAATTCTTTTAAATCGGAGCAAAAAATAGAAATAAAACCGTTTGTATTTTGTTTGTATCAGAGGGTTTTTATAAAAATTTTGATGTTTATAGCCTGTTTATGTATTATTTAATTATACCCTTCACCACAGGTGGAAGGGTATATATAAGTTTGTCATTCCGTTTGTAATTTCTACAATATTGATCTTAGACCCTATAAAGTATATATATTCTGGGTCCTTATGAAGAGCGAAGTTGATTTAACGATGTCCGTCTGTCCGTCTGTCCGTCTGTGTGTTGAAATGGGTTTTCCGAAGAACCCAGACATGATGAGGACTTGATTCTTTTTTATTTCTGTTACATGTGATCCATTTCTGTTTGCTATTAAAAATCAGACAGATCGGTTAATAAATGGCTGAGATATTAGCAAAAAACCAGGACTACCTCTAATTTTTCCAGTAAAATCCCTTTGTTTAATAAGAGTGTGAAGATAAATACGTAGGTTAAATACGTTTCACAACTATTGTGAATGATATAAATAAAAAACAAATAGTAGTGTCGCCAACTTTTTTTTGCCTAGAAAATGCCAAATTTGACAAGAAAAGCGCTGAAACATATGAAAAAATATAAATTTGAGATTTTACATGACATATTATTTTGGATTAAAATTTTTGGACATTTAAGAAAAAATAAATGGGGATACCGCTTGTTTGTGGAGAGCTATGAGGTAGTAGATTCCAACGATGTATTCATCTCCTTCAGAATCACTCTAGGTTTCGAGTTTTGCATTTTAAAGAAAATTTATTTTTGAAATTCCACATAACATTATTTAAAATTAAAATTTTTGGACATTTAAGAAAAAATAAATGGGGGTACCGCTTGTTTGTGGAGAGCTATGAGGTAGTTGATTCCAATGATGTATTCATCTCCTCCAGAATCACTCTAGGATTCGAGTTTTGCATTTTAAAGAAAATTTATTTTTGAAATTCCACATAACATTATTTAAAATTAAAATTTTTGGACATTTAAGAAAAAAATAAATGGGGGTACCGCTTGTTTGTGGAGAGCTATGAGGTAGTTGATTCATTCATCGTTGGAATACATCGTCGGAATCTACTACCTCATAGCTCTCCACAAACAAGCGGTACCCCCATTTATTTTTTTCTTAAATGTCCAACAAATTTAATTTTAAATAATGTTATGAGAAATTTCAAAAATAAATTTTCTTGTCAAATGCAAAACTCGAAACCTAGAGCGATTCTGGAGGAGATGAATACATCGTTGGAATCCACTACCTCATATCTCTCCACAGACAAGCGGTATCCCCATTTATTTTTTCTTAAATGTCCAAAAATTTTAGTCCAAAATAATATGTCATGTAAAATCTCAAATTTTTATTTTTCCATATGTTTCAGCGCTTTTCTTGTCAAATTTGGCATTTTCTAGGCAAAAAAAAGTTGGCGACACTACTATTTGTTTTTTATTTATATCATTCACAATAGTTGTGAAACGTATTTAACCTACGTATTTATCTTCACACCCTTTTGTTTAGTATGTATGTAGAATTTTGAGCATAACAACACATCCATGTGTTAAAATTATTTTCTCTCTATTGACGATGATTTTGTGTGAGCTTCAATAGCTCAGTTGTCTAGACGCTGTGTCACAAATACTTTTTTTTTCTCTAAGGCCGTGGGGTTCGAAGTTCAAATCTCGGTGAGGTCAATTCACTTTTTTTTTGTACATTTTTTTTTATTATTTTCTTAAGACTTTTTTTTTTGCTTATTTTTGTTTTTTTTTTAACATTTAATAATTAATTTATATAAAATTTTATATTAATAATTAAAATTCTTTTCTTTCATCTCCACCTTTTATACACAAACAACAAACACATATAAAGATTTGTCATTTAAATAAAAACTAAACAAATCTCTAATGAACGAAGACTTTTATATATGTACATCTATTGACGATGATTTTGTGTGAGCTTCAATAGCTCAGTTGCCTAGACGCCATGTCACAAATACTTTTTTTCTCTAAGCACGCGGAGTTCGAGGTTCAAATCTCGGCCAGGTCAATTCACTTTTTTTTTGTACATTTTTTTTATTATTTTCTTAATATTTTTTTTTTTGCTTATTTTTGGTTTTTTTTTAACATTTAATAATTAATTTATATAAAATTTTATATTAATAATTAAAATTATTTTCTTTCATCTCCACCTTTTTTACACAAACAACACACATACAAAGATTTGTCATTTAAATAAAAACTAAACAAATCTCTAATGAACGAAGACAAACCACCCTCAGTAACACGATCAAAAGATTGCAGCAGGGTTGCGAAATAAGAATTTCAATTTCGTACAAAAGTCATTATCAAATTGTACTTTTTGAACTCAATTGTACCATTTCTTCTGTATAAAAAACACCAATAATAGAATTTTTTTAACAAAAAAACTGTACAGAAAATTCAGTTGTACATTAAAAGTATATAATAAAATAAAAATATATAAAATAAGGTACAAAAATACATGAGATAAATATCATACTTAAGTAGGTAGCAAGCTATTTCTTAGACTGGAAACCGTTGACAATTTATGCAATGCAATCGATTGCGTCCAATTTTCTTAATTCCCTTTTCAAAGTTTGCTCCCAAAGTTATGTCTATTTATACGATGACTTAAAATGCACGAAAACTGGATGTGAATTAAGCAACAAAATAAATATAAGCGTGAAATAGAGATAACAGAATCATGCACGAGAAACGAAAACTGTGCCTTTTTTGTTACCCCGCTTGCTTCTCTATACCGTTCGATAACAATCAAAAATTCCAGGTACTAATTCACTTCACTTCAAATAGTTTTATGTTGATATGTTTGGAACTCAACATAAAAGCCTTATGTCCTGTTTCTAAATGTGATTGTGGAAACAGCACATTAGTTTGATTTAAGAATTTCCAGTTATTATACTTTATTTTATATAAAATAAATTATGCACTGTATCCTTGTGTGTAAAGTAATGGAATTTTATGAATTGTTGATCTGTTATTTTGTAAGTGAATAGTATAGTAGGATTTTAAGATCATATCATATTCTTTTTAATTATTTTTATTGTAAAGAAACATGAAAATTTTTATTAGTAAGTTATAGAGAATAAAAATTGAGAAATTCCACTGAGCCAGCAGGATAGAATACTTAGTATTTTCGGATGGCGCTACCCAACCTTGTCAATATCCATGCTCTTCTTCTCCCTTTGCGGTCATTGCTTGTTGATGATTGTCTATTTTTCAATAAAAAAAAAAATAATTAACAAGAATATGATATGATCTTAAAATCCTACTATACTATTCACTTATAAAATAAATTATTTCAATTTAATTCGTATCTACACAAAATACTGAGTAGCTATATATTATATATATATATATAAACTTTAGCTTTTCCAACCATGGTGAAGGGTATATAAGATTCGGCACAGCCGAATTTAGCCGCTCTTACTTGTTTTTAATATAACATTTTATTTAAATTAATTATTAAATGTTAAAAAAAACAAAAAAAAAAAGAAAATAAAAAAAAAATGAAAAAAAGTGAATTGACCAGGATTCGAACCCGCGACCCTTCCACCTGTGGTGAAGGGTATAAAAACGTTTGTATTTTGTTTGTACCAGAGGGTTTTTATAAAAATTTTGATGTTTTTAGCCTATTTATAGATTATTTAATTATTAATATAAAATTTTATATAAATTAATTATTAAATGTTAAAAAAACCAAAAATAAACAAAAAAAAAAAAAGTCTTAAGAAAATAATAAAAAAAATGTACAAAAAAAAAGTAAATTGACCGGGATTCGAACCCGCGGCCTTAGAGAAAAAAGTGTTTGTGACATAGCGTCTAGACAACTGAGCTATTGAAGCTCACACAAAATCATCGTCAATAGAGGTACATATATAAAAGTCTTCGTTCATTAGAGATTTGTTTAGTTTTTATTTAAATGACAAATCTTTGTATGTGTGTTGTTTGTGTATTAAAGGTGGAGATGAAAGAAAAGAATTTTAACACATGGATGTGTTTTTTATGCGTAAAATTCTACATACATTTTAAACAAAGGGATTTTACGGAAAAAATTAGAGGTAGTCCTGGTTTTTTGCTAATATCTCAGCCCCCATAACAACGCAAAGGCTTTATTTAACCCTTAAAATTCCGTGGTGGTCTGAAATCCGTGACTGATTGATCTTAGATTTTCTTTTATATCACATATCCACATTTCATTAAAATCTGAGTGTCTTAGTTGGGATAATTTCCTTGATAGTAACCTATATTTTTGCGTTTTTGTTGGGGTTGACTATCTACTTTTAAAGACAGTATTATAGGCCCTTAGCTCTGCTGAAAAATATGAATTTAAATTAAAAATTATTTTTATTTATTTATTAAATTTATTAAATATATAATTAAGCTCCAGGTCTTTGTAGTTTTTTATAAAATAATTTTATTTTATAAAACCGATATTTCGTCATTCTTTGCATTATATTTTTAGGGTTAATGTAAACAACAACAAATATGTACACTACTCAA
Organism: Eustalomyia histrio; assembly: GCA_949748255.1. Classification (NCBI taxonomy): domain Eukaryota; kingdom Metazoa; phylum Arthropoda; class Insecta; order Diptera; family Anthomyiidae; genus Eustalomyia; species Eustalomyia histrio. Next base: position 13,130,901 of record OX456524.1, read on the forward strand.
CAAGGTTTTTGCACGGACTTCTTCTAACACTAAAGTCTTTAAGCCTTCAAAACATGAGTTCAAGTTTTCTAAAAATCTGACTTTTGTTTTAAACCCACGGAAAATACTTTATGGCTCAGTATTGGAAAGAAGTAGTTTTTAATAATTTATTATTATTTGAATTAGATTTGAATTCTATACAAAATTACCTTTGACTTACGTGTAATTACCTTGGAAATAGAGGGGTCAATCTCATTTTCCATTAAAGGTTATAATTTCTTTTGATGAAAAATTATATAAATTTAATGAATTTTTTTAAGATTTAGGACCTAAGGGACTTCAATTCCCCATATCTGTTATTAAAATTTTTCTGAAGAAACGTGTAAGACCTCAAATACTAGCATATGTCTGAAATAATAAATGATAGATAAAATTTACGCAAGTACATAATTACAAAATGTAATTGAAAATTGCTAGGACTGGGAAATATTAATTACATTTTGTATTTTTATGAGGATGCAATTAAACCATTGAACCTATAATTACATTGTTTATGTAAATACAGGTTAATTTACTCAATTACATAAGTATTTAAATATAATATATTATTAATCATTTATTATTTTCTTCATTAAAATTGCTTTGAAGGATAAAAAATATATATTCAATGTGATGCTACATTCCTTTCAACTTTGAAAGTCAAACCAAATAAAAAAAATTATTTTATCAATTTGAATAAAATTTTTTTATGAATATGAAAAAAAATTTTCGAATATTAAGAAAATTAAGTAAAAATTTTATTAAAATGTGATTCTAATTAAAATAATTTTTTTCGTTTTTAAATTAATATGTCAACATGTTGGATTTACGTTTTGCATTTTAGAAAAAAGTAGTATCTTATTTTAAATAAAAATAAAACAAACTAAGTTTATTTTCAAAAATGTTTTTTTTTTTAAATTAATGTTGTTTCTGCTTGATTTTTAAATGTTTTTTGTGTGGTATGTACTATTTATTGGTTAAAAAGGTGTATTTAAAAAAAAAGTTTTATTTTTAAGTAAAAATATAGCAGTCAAATTTAAACTTAAATCAAAAAAATATTCGACTTTAAAAGTTATAAAAAAACTGCTTATATGAAGAAAAAAAAGCTAAAAGATGCCTAATTTTTAAAGAAAAAAAAAAACAATTATTAGCAAAATAAGCATAAACAGCAAAATATGCTAAAAAAAAAGCTTTAACAAATTTAGCTTAAAGTTGTTATAATCTCAAGATCAGAACTTGTATTGAAGCCAAATTGTTCTATCATTTCAAATAAAAAACCTCTTCTGGCTTCTTTTTGGTTGGCAAAGCTATTGATATATCGCTTATCTAGTTTTAAACAAAATTATATGACATTCTCTGAAGAAACATTTAAAACCGCGAAGGTGAGTGGAGCAGCTTAATGTAAAAATATCCTAACTCAACTTTTTGTTCCTTCAACTGAACGTGTTATGCATGTGTTTTGAAACACTGTTTTGTACATGTTTTCCCAAATATTTTTTTTTCGTCAAAACAACATAATTTGTTCAAAACACGCAAGTAGAAACGTAGCATAAGAAGTAAAGGAATAAACTTCATAAAATCTGAAAAACTTTGAATATTAAATTTCCTTGAATGCAATTTTTTATTTCATTGTTACCCGTATTGTATAAATATTTAACTCAATAAAATTTTATATCAAAATATTTTCCAATTTCAGTGAATTTTCTCTTTTTATCTCTTAAAGAAATAAATAAAAATTGAGTTACAACGTTTCTACATAAAGCCATCATTATTATTTATATTATCCTAGCAATGTAATTAAAATCTTCCAGTTCTTAGTATCAAAGCTTTTACTGTTTGGTGCATTCTATTTTTTTTTTTTAATAAGGACTATTGAACTAAAGCAAAAATTAAAAATGACATTTTGTTGTTCAAATTTTTGGCTGCTTTTTAAAATGTAAACAAAATTGTTCTTTTTTGATTTTTACAATGAATAGTATTTTGTTGTTTTTATTTTATTGCATCAGAATTTCAAATACATTTTTAGATGTCAAAGGTTATTGTTTTTGAGTTTTTATTTTGTCGTTCTAAAACTAAAAAAATTAATACCCGACGAAAAAGGTTTATATAAAAGCATATATAAATTGAAATATATATGTTTGACTATATTTAACGATATATATTTATATCTTTCTCTCTCACTCTTTTACGAAAATTTTAAACGATCATAAATATTTCCATGTAAAATTATATAAATAAATGATGTCAAATGCACTGCAGTGGAGACCACTTGCGAAATTTATTGCTAAGAATTCTCATAGTTTCCTTTTTCGAAAAACACAAAATTTTAATCGAAAAATCATTTTTTTACAAATAATAAATTATTAAACTTTTGCCTGTTTTTATTTACTAAATGAACGCTGAATTAAAAGTGACATTTGTTGGCCCCTCACGTCGATAGCATAGAAAAAACGTTGCCTGAGCTAAAGCCCAGGAGTGCCTGGAGTCCTTAGATGAAAATTGTTCAAATAGAGAATTCCATGCGGGAAAAAGTTGGGAATGGGAACGTGCCCCGTTACAAGTGAAGAGGACCGGTTTATAAATTATCTACCACGCGAACGGTTTAAAAGTCCATATCACGTGGGGGGTCTGAATGTACCAGTCCTGTGGTAGGATCGATTTATAAAGTACCTATCACGTGATCGGTATAAAAAGTACCACGTATTGGGTCTGAAAGTGCTGGTCCCGTGTTAGGTGAGAACAGTACCGGTTCTGAAAAAGTTTACCACATGCTCGGTTTAAAAGCCTCTATCACGTGATGAGTGTGAAAGTACCAGTCCTGTGATATATTAGTTGTTGGGGTTAGTTGTGTGATATGTTCTTTTACACCAGTCCTGTGACATGTCACAGAGGGCAATTTACCCCCTCCTAGGGCAAGCCCATGTCAATTGCACAATGAACAATTCACGTGACTTGTCCTGGGATGGGTTCTTTTCCTGCAGGGCTATCACACACTCAAGGGAATAGATATTTTTCAATTTCAGAGTATACTCATTTTAAGTTTCAGGTTTCAGGGTTTGGGCAGGCACTCAACGCGGAGACTTTTCCCTCCTCGTGGAAACTTTCAAAAATACGATTTATTTATTGGATATTCCCCACTGTAAGAAGCAGGTATATCAAATTCCAAGCTTCTAGCTAATGGACTTAGTGCAGCCCAACTCGTAAAAATTACTAAAAACCATATTTCAAGAAACAGTTATATCAAATTTCAGGCTTTTAGCCGAAGTAGTTTTGTAAGGCCATCAGGGAAGAGATTCCCCCTTTTTCTTCCTTCCCTGTATGGATGTCCAAAAATACCGTTTTACTTTATAGAGTATGGGCTAACTGTATTTCACATTTCTTGCCAAAGGAGTTTGGCCAAGCCATCAAGTGGAAGACTTTCCTCGTTTTTTCTGCTCTCCGCAGGGATTTACAAAAATCCCATCTGGACGTATGTCTACGCCGGGGGACAGTGGTTTTGGCAGGATGACAAGGTAGAAGAATATTACCTCTTTTTCTCTCCCCTTAGACTTTTCCGAAAATCCCGTCTTAGCTGATGTCTACACCTGCATACATACCAAATTTCAACTTCCTAGCTCTAGCAGTTTGGGCAGGTCGGTTTTGAATTCTCATTTTCACCACGTCCGTGGCAAAAATTCCAAAACATACCTTTCATGTAGTTAAGCCCATATTTCAGGGGACGTATATTTTAAACTTTGGGTCTCTAGCCAAAGGGGCTTGGGAAGCTTCCCTTCTTTTGCCACTCCCCGTAGAACTTCCGAAACTCCCATCTTAGCGGATGTCTACGCGAAAGAGGAAACCTACAATAAATATTTTAATTTCCTAGCTCCAGCAGTTTGGGTTGGACGATGAAGAGTGAGTGAGTCAGTCAGTAACGTTATTCCTTTGTGGGCGTTGTGATGTATTGTATTGTGATGTATTGGTTGACTGTTACACAGAAGGTTGCGGGTTCGGTTCCTTGCGACAGCAACATCAATTTCGAAAAAAATATGTGTAATTTTTCTCTTCCTCATACATATTGCAACGTCCTCCTTCAGTGTTTTAATACTAGGGAAGATCAATAAGTCCGTGACTTTTCGAACTTCCCTCGTAGTTATATGAAATGCAACACTGCTCCCATCAAGAATCACCTGTTAATAGACTACTGTCAAATTTTAAGCAAGTTCCGTCATTTACTTTGCGTTTAACAGCAGGATTTTTCAAGGTCCATAAAATAGGCATTGTTTGATTAATAATTTCATCGTTGGAGCTGAATCTCTTTTCACCCAGCCACTTCTTTGGGTTTGGAAATAGGAATTAGTTACTGGGGGCTAAATCCGGAGAATAAGGCGAATGAGAGTGCAATTCGTAGTCTACTTCATGGATTTTTGCCATGGAAACTAAGCTGTCACACGATTTGGTGGTCGATTGTGAGCAAAAGCGGCAGACATCTTGCGGAAAGCTTTCTCATGCCCAAATGATCATTCAAAATTGAAACCACAGAGCCATGTGAGATGCCTATGTCTTCCACAATCTATCGCACATTCAATCTCCGATCGGCCAACACCATTCGTGAATTTTTTCAATTGTTTTGGGTGTAGAGACCTCAACTGTAAAGCCACAACGAATGTCAGTAAACCATTTGTTTTACTCTTGAAATCGATGGTGCAGAGTCCCCATAGTATTTATCAAACTTTTCCTTGATTTGATTGACGTTTTTTTTCGCAAAACTTAATGTTTAATGAGCACTCGAAATTCACTTTTTTCCATTTTTAAAAAAAATCCACGTGGTTGTATGTTTTGAACAGCTGTTAAACGTAAAATAAATAACGGAACTTGCTCAAAATTTGACAGTAGTCTATTAATAGGTGGTACTTGATGGGAGCAATGTTGCATTTAATATAACTACGAGGGAAGTTCGAAAAGTCACGGACTTATTGATCTGCCCTCGTAGCAAAGTAGAATAACAAAACAGGGCTATTAACTAAAAAGCTTCAACAATTTGCGCCAAATCCCTATCACATGGCCAGGAACAACTGTTCTAAAATTTATCATCTCGCGTAATTACAGTGTTGCCATATTTTTAGTCTTTCATCTTTCACCAACTTTCATCTCTCCTCTATCCTCTTTCCAAAGAAAGCAACACATTACGAGTAATAAGAAGGAAGAATTTCCTGAGTGTTGCTTCCATTAAAAAAAATTTATGTAGGAATTGTATATGGCATGACATATAAGTAAATGTGAAATCATGTCTAATTTTCCAATCCATTGATTTCAATATTCATGTATTTCAATTTTCATTATTTATTGAAATATAGAAAAATATAAATTGCAGATCTCAAAACTATTTTTAGAAATATATTGTATAAAATTGTATTAAATAATATGTAAATTTTCGGATCAAATATGATACAACTTTTTTCATCGGGTAAATAAAACTTTTGTCAGTTTTTCGTTGCAATGTTGTTTGTTTATGTGAGTTTTATTTCGTAAAGCCTTAAGGGCGTTTGTTATTACAACAATGACGATTTTTCCATTAAGTCAATGAATGAATGGCGAATAACTGTTAGCTGTCATGTTGTTTACTTGTTGTTGTTGTCGTTCTATGCAGACAACACATACAACTTTAAAATTTAAATGACCCAGTAGGAATAAAAATTGGAAATATTATATGGTTATAGTAAAAATACACAACATTACAGTCGTAAAGAATTTATAGATAACTAAATGAAGTTATGACCAATTAAAAAGTCTTGTTCAAAATTCAAATTTTGATTCTTTCTTTAAGTCAATACAATATCTTAAGGTATTTTTTAATTTTTATATTTTCGATGTATTAATTTCACTTCCACAAATTGAATTAGAAATTTCTCTACTGGGTAAACATTTGTTATTAGTTTTATAAATTTAGGGCCAGAAACTCTACAAAACCGATCCTTCTTAAATAGTGTAATATTAGTCCGTTTTATGGGTTATATACGTAATGTGGTATCTGTATATATGACCAATTTTTTGTACTACAATATTATCTAATATTTACTTGTATATAAATCCAAACAAATTGTATCCCAAAAAAATAATAAAATTTCACTAGAAGGTGATTTTTAAAATGTGTGTATGCAGATATTATATCTGTATAAAAAAAAAATACAAAAAGCCACAAAATAATCAAGCTTGTTGTAAGGAGAATGCAAGGACTTCTCTGCAAAACCGTGGTGGATATAAAAAAATGTAAAAAAAACGTTATAATTTTTTTTTTTTTGCTGGGTTATCTTATAAACAACAACAAATTTTTGTTCTATGTGTCTGTATATTTCTTTTGTATTTGTTACACATTATAACATACAAGTGCATTTTCATTATTTTCTCTGGTGTCATTATTGACAATTTGACAGTTGATAGTTTTAGTTTTTTTTTTGTTGCTGCTACTGTTATGGTTGACTATTTGTAATTCTTTACATGTACGTACACATAAGTAAATGTATGTGCATTTGTATATGTGTTTTTATATAAATGTGAGTTTTGTTTTGAAGCAATAGTGTAACTGTCAATTTTCAAATAATGTAACCATGCTCAATCAATCACTCACCTGTCAAATGCTGTAGGTTATTTAAAAAAATATGTATGAAAAAAAAAATACCATTCATTCATTTTACCTCCCCCTTCCATAATATTTTGCATTAGTATGACTTTTTGATTTGTATTATTACTTTGCTTTGTATGTAATATTTATGATGGAACTGAAAAAAAACAGACTAATAATGTTGAAGTTTATCACGTATTATGAATCCTGATTGGATTTCAGTTTTGTGTTTGTTTTTAAAAATTATAAATATGTCTTCTTTGATCAATGGGAATTCTTATTGGTAATATAATTTATATTTCGTTTACATTTTTTTCATTTTAAATTTATGTGTGCTCTAATTGGAATTAATTACTAAATAATGTTTTTGAAAGTTGTTAATGTAACCACTAGAGGGCAGGATATAAAACAAATTATATCTTAATATCCTAACCGAGCACTAGCAGCTTTTGGCTCGTTGAAAACAGACCAGAGCCTCTGGTGGGAATCGAACCCACGACCCCCGCACTGATCAAAGACATTAATTTATTAAAGAAAGAACATTAGTTAAAACTATTTCCCAATAGATGGCGCATCTGAAAATAAATTCTCCCTATTAGGCATATTTTGCTACAATATGCAACAGGGTATTATTGATTTTCTATTTCGTTCGTAACATAAAAGAATATTTGGCAAAAACTATACAAAAATATATGTTTTATGTGTATATTATACCTAAATTTTCTAAATCAATAGTCATTTAGATGTTTAAGAATTTAGTATTACAATTTTTCGTAAGTGTATTTATTTTTTTTGAGAGAAAAATTAACATAAATATGCAGTTTGCAATGGCTCAATACTTGAAAATTATACGAATTTACCGAAAAAACACCATTTTGATCTATGAAAATTTGTTTTTAACATAAAAATGTGAAACAAATGCTTTTATCACGTCGAACATTTCAAAAATTGACTTTAGTATTATTAAATAAGGCTGCTAGTGACAGTTTAATGTACTAGAATTTGAAATATGTATTAAATGTCATATTTGTGGTTCCTAAGATAACACTGCACAACAATTTCAAACTTTTTCCAAAATTACGGAGTTCCGACTATTGATTCTTGTTAAGAGACCAAAAAAAAAAATATACGTGTGTCGGCGTTTTGTGGTTTACATCGGGATTTAATTTTAGAGGCGGTTTAAGTTTCCCAGCTCTGGCCTGTTCTTGCAGCATATCGGTATATAAAACTATGTTTTCTTTACATCTGAGGTGTAGGGTATGTTCAGCAATTTTGTAGATAATGGTATGCCAAATATTTTTGTAGAACATATTAACCCTATAACTAAAGGGGAAGGGCGGGGATGAAATGTTCTACAAAAATGTTGGCCATTAAATTCTACCTATAAACTTAAACCGTCTCTAAAATGAAATCCCGATGTAAACTATCAAAACCCCGACACACGTATATTTTTGTTGGTCTCCTTAACCTAAGCATGGCGCAGGGTATTGTTTTTTATTTACTTGAGCGCCATCTACTTCCAAGTATAGACACTAAAGCAATTATGCATTTTGCTCTATCTTTATATATACATTTCTTTGGCACTGATAAGCTAGCACGCTACCAACTAGCCTACCAGGGCGCTCAAACATTATGTGTATTTGAATTTGATGTCTTTTACTTTTTAGAATCTTTGCAGGGAATAACGACACATTAAAATAACCGAGCAATGGCTTGGATAGGCTTTTCAAGACAGTCTTCGTCCCTATGACAAATTTATACATATACTGTTTGGAGTTTAATAAAAAAAGAAATATTTATTCTAAAAATATATTTATTTTAACTTTTTTATACATATGTTCAAAGTGATTTACTGCTACTTACCAGTTTTTTCAGTTTTTTGTAATTTTTTTGAAATTTAATAAAAATTTTAGTTTATTGGTTTCCGTTACAGTTATTACAAATTTAAATTTTCTTAACTGTCTGTTTCCAAAAAAAAAAAAAGTAATCAAAAAATTCCAAGTTGTTTTTGATTTAAATTATTTTTTTTATATACAAAATTATTTCAATTGGAATTACCAGAACTTCGTAAACACACACACATACATTTTGAATATTAAAAAACAAACAAAACTACAAAAAAGGGAAACAATTTTAAATAAATGAATAATCAGTTATTTTTTTTACAGAATTGCTAGGTAAAATTTTAACATTTATTTTTAACTGAAAAATCATTTGTTATTTACTAATGTGCCAGCTGTTTAAAAAACATTTTTAAAAATAAATAACAAAAACCATTTGATTTAAATGAAAAGTAAGTCCACCGATTTTTAAATGAAATATCGTTTATTTTAAATGGTACTTTCTGTTACTTTAGCTTATCTCCTGAAATTATTTTTCAGGTATTTTTTTCACGTAAAAGTTTTTTTTCCCCAGAATAATTATATTTCATTTTTGCCACTACAAAAATTGGTTTTACAAGAGTTTTAAACTCAAAATTATTTTTTTTTAACTTCATAAATTTTTTATAAAAAAAATCTATTACAGATCTAAAGCAAAAGTGTTAGCCGAACCTAGTGCAAATACGCTTGGATTTTAAGGCAAACGCTATACCGTCTAAACTATTGTTGCCACTGTATATGGCCCGGCTTGTAACAAATTTATATATTGTTTTATTTTTTTGGTCAAATAAATGTAAAAGAAAGAAATGAAAAAACGAAGATTATAAAAGTTAATAATGGAAATGGAAAAAACTATAACACTACAGATATAATACCTTGTGATATGCCCCCGGTTGACCAGTCAAGGGATAGGTTCTTTAAGGTCCACTGACTTGCTGTTTTTAAATTAAGAAAACACTATTAAAATGTAGAAACTCTGACTGGTCCATTTCCCGTAGGGTCTTGTACAACAACATTATCCGTTATGTATACGGAATAAGAAAATATGACGAAGTTTCACATGTTTCAAGTAATCTTTATGGAGTATATTTTTTATATTAGGTTTGCTAGATCCCGAAGAGGTAAAGAAATCATAATTCCCCGTCATAGCTCCCTCGTATCAGAGTGGCAATTTTATATTAATGACTCACGTCTTTGGAATATTCTTCCACACAACCAACAACTCAATAGCAACGCAAATAGCTTTAAAATTTTTTATTTAATTTGTTCTCTTAAGTTTAAGTGTGTATTTTTTCTTGTATTGTATTGGACTTAATTAAATTGTTATTTTAATTTTTTGTATGTATTTATAATTATATCTGTAAACTATCCTATTAGAAATATACGTTCATGTACTTTTACTATAAGATTTATTCTTGTTGTGCAGGAAATGGAAAAACAATAAAAATAAATAAAAATAAATGTCTAATTTTAGTTAAAATAAATAGTATATTGAACAAATATTATATTTTTATATGAAAAATCTGAAAAAATACATAATAAAATTAAAAAAACATCTGAAAAATCTCAAGCATCCCAAAAAACGGCAAAAAAATTAGTTAAAATTGGTTATATGGCAGCACCGCTAAGCACTACTAAAAGTTGCAGACTAAAACTCACCTTTGTTGCCGCCAAACTATGTTCGTGTTCTAAGAGAGTACTAAAAAATTCATGAGAGCGAACTTCTCTCTATCTTTTGTATACTTTTTTGCCCCAATGCATCAAATTTTTCTTATGTTTTTGAACCATGTTCATTTAGATACTAAGAAAAATAGATCCTTTCTCAAGAAATTTGCAACCTCTTTTCTGATATGTGCCATTTTCTAACCTTTCTGTACCGATCACGGGGCTGGTCACAGGTGTTCGAACCTTAAGTGACACCTTTTTTGCAACAGGGAAAAACTAATTAAAAATGTAGTTGTGAAAACATTATGGAGGTGGAAAAAATTTTTTAGAGGTAAAAAATTTTTTTGCGTGTGAAATAATTTTTGGGTGAAAATAAAATATTTTGAGGTGAAAAAAACTTGTATTGAAAAATATGAGGTGAATAAAAATTATTATTCACCTATAAGTGTCTGCCAAAAATATACATATATGAAAATACACCAATACAATTTAATTTTACATTTTCACTCATACCCTTTTTAATACCTAAATTTTCGGGAAAATGAGCAACACTGCTTTCGTCTTCGAGCCATGATTCGCCATTTAAGCAGACAGACAGACATCGACTTAAAATTGCATAAGCATCGAAAATATATTTATATGTATATACCTTGCAGGGTCTTATTTCGACATGTTACAAACGGAATGAAAAACTGATATTAACCCGCATAACCTATGGTGCAAGTTTGAAGAAGAGTTAATCTAAAATTAACAGAGGCTAAAGGCCCGAATACTATTTGTTAAGCTTTGTTTTGGTATGAAACGAAATTTTTGAAATACAAACTTTTATTTTTAAATTAAATTTTCGTTTCATGCCGATACCTAGCTGTAGTCACTTATGTCAATTATAGTTGGGTCTAAAGTCAATTGTGATTAGAGATACAGTTGTGGAATATTTATGCTAAATTTTTTAATTTTTTAGGAAACCCCGATTTAAAATTAAAATACCCTTATTTAGGGACATTTTGGATGTTCGAATCTAGGAACACGAAATTAGTCTCGATTTTTTGCAGTTGAGACTGGTTGAGAGAAGTTTCAAAAATTAAATTAGTTATTCTGAATCTTCTTTAGTTTTTAACTGTTCATAAAAGAGAGTCTTGTCTGTCGTTTTTTTAGACTTGACCCTTGTGTTACAAACTATTGTCACTTTTGTAGTATTTTTAAGTCATTCCAATTACAATATAATTATTAAAGCTAATATTAAAACAAGTAAGAGCGGCTAAATTCGGCTATGCCGAATCTTATATACCCTTCACCATGGTTTGGAAAAAACTGAAGTTTATATATGGACATATATGAAATGGACAGATTTATATACGGACGCCTTTAAGAGGAAATTAACCATTTAGTTTGGAGATAAAACTTGGACTCGGGAAGATTTATGGTTCCAGAAAATAGGTATTTTAAAAAAATTTATGTTTTGGGCATAACTTTTTTGTATCTGAACCGATATTTCCGAGTTTTTCAGCAAATATGTTATACTAAAGATTTTCGATCTTTTGCTATATAAGACGTATCCATAGGTCATAATACAGCTCTAGAATAGTGTTTGTTGTTTGTGTATAAAAGGTGAAGAGGTGAAAGAAAAGAATTTCAACAAATCGTTAAAAGAAATCACTAGAACTGCATGTGTTTTATTTCTACAAAATAGTTTGATTTAGCTGGCAAATTGGGATTTTATTTCGCTTTTTTATTAGAAATATTTGTAATTTCTTTAGCTTAATTTTAAAAATTTGAAGGAAAATAGTTTATAATTTTTTTTATAAATTATTATAAGTTATGCCCTAAAATAGTTGCACTCAAAGGTAAATTATGTATAAAATTTTCTTAATATGTGAGAAATAAAATGGTTTAAAAATCTTTTTATAAATTCTTTTAAATCGGAGCAAAAAATAGAAATAAAACCGTTTGTATTTTGTTTGTATCAGAGGGTTTTTATACAAATTTTGATGTTTTTAGCCTATTTATGGATTATTTAATTATTAATATAAAATTTTATTTAAATTAATTATTAAATGTAAAAAAAAACAAAAAATTAACAAAAAAAAAAAAAAAATCTTAACGAACCAGCGACCCTTCCACCTGTGGTGAAAGGTGTAAAAACGTTTGTATTTTGTTTGTATCAGAGGGTTTTTATAAAAATGTTGATGTTTTTAGCCTATTTATGGATTATTTAATTATTAACATAAAATTTTATATAAATTAATTATTAAATGTTAAAAAAAAAACCAAAAATAAGCAAAAAAAAAAAAAAACAGTCTTAAGAAAATAATAAAAAAAAATTTACAAAAAAAATGTGAATTGACCTGACCGAGATTCGAACCTCGAACCCCGCGGGCTTAGAGAAAAATAGTATTTGTGACATAGCCTCTAGACAACTGAGCTATTGAAGCTCACACAAAATCATCGTCAATAGAGGTACATACATATATAAAAGTCTTCGTTCATTAGGGATTTGTTTAGTTTTTATTTAAATGACAAATCTTTGTATGTGTGTTGTTTGTGTATAAAAGGTGGAGATGAAAGATAAGAATTTTAACACATGGATGTGTTGTTATGCTCAAAATTCTACATACATTTTAAACAAAGGGATTTTACTGGAAAAATTAGAGGTAGTCCTGGTTTTTTGCTAATATCTCAGCCATTTATTAACCGATCTGTCTGATTTTTAATAGCAAACAGAAATGGATCACATGTAACAGAAATAAAAAACAATCAAGTCCTCATCATGTCTGGGTTCTTCGGAAAACCCATTTCAACACACAGACGGACAGACGGACAGACGGACATCGTTAAATCAACTTCGCTCTTCATAAGGACCCAGAATATATATACTTTATAGGGTCTAAGATCAATATTGTAGAAATTACAAACGGAATGACAAACTTATATATACCCTTTTACCTGTGGTGAAGGGTATAATTAAATATTTTATAAAATTAAAACATTAATTATTTTTATTTTTTACTTACAGTATTGCATACAACTACTGATATGGTAAGTGGAGATTTTATTAATTTTATTATCAGTTTTAGTTTTCGAATAAATATTAATAATTTAAATTGTCTTTTATTTTGTCATTATAATTATATAATAATAACTATTTACAAACATATATTACTTGTAATAATTTATGCATTTATGTTGAATGTTTTCTATAAAAGTTGTAAATCGTTATCAGTGTGTCAACACATTTACCATGAAATAAAAATTACAACTACCAATGAACATACAAATATAACTACAGTTTCCACCCAACCGACCAATTCACACCGAAACCCTAAAAAAAAGAAAAAAAAAACTTGAAGGTAAATCCTTGAAAAAGTAAACCTGCATTTAAGTGTTGAAAAATAAAAAAGCGTTTATGGCTTCTTATTACAAATTCGCACGCATCATAAATCTTAATTTACGCCATATATCCAACTCAAACTCTACTGCTGCAATCATACTTACACACACACAAACACATACGTTGTTATACTTATATGTGCATGTGTATGATTATACATATATGAGTTTACGAGTGTGAATATAAGGATAATACAAATATACACAGACATACAGTCATAGAAAAGTTGAAATATTTAAATTCAAATACCGTTATGAAATCCAAACAAAATACAATGGGACTGATATACGTTTAAATGTTAAAAGAATTATAGTTAAATCAATTATTATATCATTTTTAAATTAACTATGAATCAAATATTATATATATATATCATTAAGGTAATATGATCCTAGTTAAAACAAATATTTTCGCATTTAAAAATTAGAAGAAACATATTTAAACTAAAAAAAAATATACTTAGTTCGATTTCAAAGCAGTTTTTAATTCATTTAAGGTTGTTTCTGATTGATTTTAATTTTGTTCTACAGGTACAAAATAGCTTTAAAAAACAATTCTGTAGGTTGAAATATAGAACAAAAAAATATATTTATATTCCAAAATTTATTAGTCTTCCAAGCAGGGAATCAAACCTAGAACCTTTCATGTAATTCCACCACATACAAAATTCTATTTCTGTTACAATCTAGAGCAGGAAGACGTTGTGAATTCATTTAAAATAGTACGCTCATTCACTTGAATCATTTAATGTTTCTTCAATTAAAATCTGTTACAAACAAGTGAAAAGATTTAATTTAATTAATTTTGTTTATCTTTTAATTGTGATTTTTGTTTTTATTAAATATGTTTCCTTTAATTTATAGATCGTGTCGCAAAATACGTTGATTACTAAGACACAAACCAGGATCTACTTTATCAACTTAAGTCTGGCAACACTGTTTGAAAAATCTGTACAATTTTTCAAATTGAATAAAAGAAAATTTTATATCAGCTATTTTGTAGTAGACTCGAATTAACTTAAAAAAAAAATAATGATTGTTATTCGATTACAAATAAATTCTGAATAAGAATTCTATTCAATTAAAAGTTTTTTATATGAAGCCAATAAAATGTTGTTTAAAAATCCAATTTTGGTTAAAATAAGCTTCATTCACGATTCTGAAGTACTATTTGTTACCAATTGGATTTTGTTCCTTTCTTCTTTGTTCTTACATGCATTTTGTATTATTCCATTTCCTTATTATTAAATCCAATCTTTTTCATAAATCCATTGGGTATTAATTTTGTTGTCAATGGAATCCTCGACTTATTTCATCAAACGATCAGCGATCTCATGGTCTGAAAGTTAATACCGCAAAAAATTAACTTGTTTTGTTCACAAGGAAATGCACTATGGAGGAGCTTGAAAGGGGCACTGTGGTGTAATTCTGGACTTTTCTGGAAGATGTATACCAAGGAGAGAGCGGGAAGACTTTTGTAAGGTGGTGGGCTTTACAGCCGCATATTATGCACTTAATACTGTAGGAGTTTGATCTCCTCAGTTTGGATGGGGCACTCTTCAACTTTTCGCTGAAGCCAAGGTACTTAAGATACTTTAAACTTTTCTGAAAGAGGTATACCGATCAGAGGGTGAAAAAGGTGTTATGTGGTTTTTATATCTTCACGAAGAATTTAAGGAGGTAGTTTGGTCTACAGCCGTATATTATTAATACTGAAAAATATTACCGATACTGCCATATGGGGCAGTGGTTTGGTGGAGGGCGATAAACACGCAGTCATATCTTTAAATCTCATTAAAGTGCAACGACTGGCTTGTCTGAGTTTAACGGGATCCGCCCGTTCGGCACCGATGGACATAAGGATGTTGTTTTTTTATTCTTCTAATTTTTTAGACGTAAAAGATATCTTGTTTTCTATGGTGGATCATTAGATTTGTTGGGCGCCTGAATCGTAAACTTCCGGAGGATTTTAAGGTGGCTTTGCCGGCCAAGGAGGAATGGGTTGATAAGATAGGGAGTTTGTCTTGGAAAACTATACATTCGGATATCTATGCGACTTTCAGATGATAGTAGCGTTTTACAGACGGAATATGCAACTGATAGGTTCGCATGGACATTAATCATAAATCATTATTAACTTCGTGGATAGCCTTGCCGGTTTAAAAGTCCTGGAATCCGATACGATTAGGTCTAGGTGAGTGAGAGACTATATAGAATCCATTGGACGTCTTTGGCGGCTCTTTGTCAGGTTTAAATGGGTTCAAGAACACGTTTGGGTCCTGGGAAACGAGTTTGCTGATGAATGTCCGAGGAATGTACAGGCGGCTGTCGGCATTTGTGTGGTTTTTGTTGTATCAGCATTGTATTGTTTTATACTGAGGTAATATTTCTTGGTGGGTGTCCTGTGACTTTCAGCATTAACCAATTGTAACACACTTTTCAAGGACCCAAGGAAAAAAAACTATTAATGATTTTGGTAACCTGGCTATCGATTTGCTTTTAGTTCTTTCGGACCATATGGCTGTGCGTCAGAGTCACTCTCGTACGGATAACTGTAAGGGATATGGACACATGGAGAAGGACACAGTGTAGCATCTACTTTACGAGGGTCCAGAACTGAGGGAGTGGTGAGTCATATATCTTGGAAGCAGGTTCTTTGTTGAACCTGCGATATGTCTTTGTCCGGTCTTACGGACTTTTGGAGGGGATCTGGATTATTTAGCTTTTTATCGAGTCGTCGGTTATCCATGTAGATGTGGGGAGACTGAGTGAATCGAAATTAGCATTTTTGGCCTCCGAAAGAACTCGCCGCTAGCGGGCTTGCATTAAACCTAACCATCATCCTATTTTTCTTGTCAGTTTAATCCAATTCTTACCCCATAGTACCATCTAGGGTACACATGTGGTTGGCTTATTTATATAGTAGTTTTTCTATAATATTAACACTTACACATACATTCACATGAAAAAATAACTGTAAAAATTATATATAAATTTTAATGCCACAAATGGTGATTTTCCTTATATTTTTCTGAAAAGAACAGAAAAAACCAAACATTTAAGAAATGTCAAAAATAACAACCACATTATATAAAAGTTAGCATTACCAGAGTCAGAGTTTTGGAAAGATGCACAAACACCAACATTTGTTAGCCCCCTTCAAATTTCAACATAAAACACCTTGGAAAAAAAAGGTTGTGGCTAAATAAAAAAAAGACATTTTAGACAGGGTAAAAACAGTTTGTTTTCATTTTAACTCAAAAATATTTTGAATTATTTAGTGGCATGTTCTGTTTGCGTAGATGAGAAGTTAAAATAACAAACATCTCCATAGAGTTAAAACAACAACAGACATTTTTATTTGTATGTATGCGATTGTCATACATACCGACATACATTCGTGGGTAAGTAAATTTATATACGCTACATATCGATGGTCATAAAGTGATAACCCTTAAGTGTCATTTTTAAAATTTGAGATTAAATATTTACGAACTGACACACGATCGTCGCTTTTACAGGAAAGGTACGTATAACTTTTTTATGACACTTAAAATAGGAGAGTAAAATTGACACAGTGTCACAGGATTGTATACTTAAGATAGGTTCGGTGACATGTTAAATGTTTCTTCTGTGACTTGTCATCGATTTATTTCGTAAAAGTAGAGCTCAGTGACCTGTCCTAGGTTAGTTTTGTTACAAGTCATAGTGATTAAACTTCACTTTCTACAAAATCACTATATAAAGTGACAGGCCTTTTTCGCTTTATTTCCTATGCAGAAAATATTTGTCGTACTTATCACAAATAATACAAAATTATCAGTGTCAATTTATGACCATCAATATGCATCTATATTTATATAAAGTGTGTACAAACAAATATTCATATTTGTATGTGTGTTCACTCTGTAAATGTGTTGAAATTATATATTGTGAATATGTTGTTATTTATTGCGTGCCACCTTAGGTTTTTAACTGCTTAACATACATTGTTTTTAGCATATGGGCAATTCCATGTGCTATCGTTGTTTTCAGAAATTGGGAATACTCAAAATTAGTTAAATTTGCCTTAATAGTGAAATCATAATTCACATCGGGGATTGTACTATCTAGGATGTAAACAAAATGGATTAGTTTTAAAAAATGTTTGCATTCCATCATATTCGTAGAAATTAAATCATTAATTTTAATTCCAAATCATTAAATTGCATGAGCATTATTCATTCTCTTGCAGAATTTAATCCTAATCGAGTTATAATCAATTAATTAAAATATAGTACAAAGATCCAGGGGTTTCAATGTTGCCTTTAATTAAAATATTTTACAAAAAGCTAGATCAATCATTTTGGAAAGAATTTTATGCATGTATTGCCAAATGTTAGATACTGAGATTAATAACGGTTTGTGTCCGCGATATTATCGTCTGATCAGACACAATCTATAAATTGAAAAAATAATCAACATCACCCAGCCCCAGTAACTGAAGCTAGGGTTCCTCCTTTCGCGTAGTCATCTCTTAGAGGGTATTTTTTGGTAATTCCTGCAGGGTAGGGTTAAAGGGAATAGTCTTTCCATTGACGGTCTCTCCAAATCCTTTCGGACAGAAACTCGAAATTTATAATAGGTGTCGACGTATGGGACAACTTACTACGAGGGCGGATCAATAAGTCCGTGACTTTTTGAACGAAACACAGTTTTTTTTTGCAAAAAAAAAAAAAAAATATTTTTCAACATAATCTCTTTTTAGCCCAATACACTTAGTCCAACTTTTCTCCAATTTTTGTATTTCTACCAAAAAATAGGATTTTTCGAGGTCCATAAAATAGGCATTGTTTGATCAATAATTTCATCGTTGGAGCTAAATCTCTTTCCACCGATCCATTTCTTTAGGTTTGGAAATAGGAAAGAGTCACTGGGGGCTAAATCCGGAGAATATGGCAGTTGGGGCACCAATTTGTAGCCCAATTCATGTAATTTTGCCAATCCTTTGAAGTTGCCACACGATTACGTTTATGGCCATGGCCAATTGAGAGCAAACGCGGCACCCATCTTGCAGACAGCTTTCTTAAATCCAACTGTTCATTTAAAATCGAAACCACACCGCCATACAAAATGCCTATGGCTTCAACAATCTCACGTACTTTTACTCTTCGATCAGCAAACACCATATCTTGGATTTTTTCGACATTTTCGGTTGTATTGACCTCAATTAGCCGTCCAGAACGTTCAGCATTATTTGTACTTGTGCGATCACAACGAAAGTCAGTAAACCACTTGTTTACCATTGATATCGATGGTGCAGAGTCCCCATAGTATTTATTAAGCTTTTCATTGGTTTGATTGACGTTTTTTCGCAAAAATAATGTTTAATGAGCACTCGAAATAGGCTTTTTTTAATTTTTAAAAAATCCATGAGGCTGTATGTTTTGAACAGCTGTTAAACGCAAAGTAAATGACGGAACTTGCTCAAAATTTGACAGTAGTCTATTAACAGGTGGTACTTAATATGAACACTTTTGCATTTTATATAACTACGAGGGAAGTTCGAAAAGTCACGGAATTATTGTTCCGGCCTCGTAATATCCCTTCTTATTACGAGGCCAGATCAATAATTCCGTGACATTTTTTTTAATGCGGGTTCAAATGGAAAGTCTTTCCCTCAGCAAATTGGCCAAACTTATTTGGCTAGAGGAGTGGTAATGTTTTTGCAGGATAATAGAATGGAAAACGTAATTATAATGTAATGGGGAACGAGTGGAATTGAAGCAATATACGAGCGGAACGAATGGAATGAAGTGGAGAATAACATGAAACGGGAATCGAGTGGAAATATAAAAATCTAGGCAAGAAGATCAAGATCTAATAGAACGTGGAACGAGTGAAATTAAAACGCTACCCAAGGGGAACAAATTGGAATGAAATGGGAAAGAAGTGGTGTTGAAAATATAGAAAGGGGAACGAAATGGAGTGAAACAGGTATCGAGTGGAATGGAAACAATTAAGAAGGGGGTCGAAATGGATTGGAACAGAGAATGAGTGAAATTTAAATAGTAGACGAAGGGGACGAAATGGTGTGGAATAGAAAACGAGTGGATATGAAACACTGAATAAGAAAAACATATAAAATCATCGATTTAAACATATTTATATTTGTTCATTTCAGAGATTTTTCTCTGATTTTACGTTTTTCAAAGATCTTATCTGTCACGGATAATAATTCTTGGAAATACCAATAATAATGTTGTAAAGATGGTGTTAAAGAGAAAATATATCCTCTTAATATCTCAGCTCAAACCTGTGGACCTAGGGACAAAAAATTTGGCATGGAAAACTGGAAGTTCAAAAGGAGAAATCTTCCCCCTTAACGTTCTGCTGAAATCGCCTTTTTTAGCAACTGGAAATTTTTAATGAGTATTTCTTGGAGTATGGACTAATTTACTAATAAGGAACTTGCAGTAAAAATGGAAAATGTCGGCTTCTACTACCTGCCCTAACCACTATGGCAAGGAATCTGAAATTCAAAACATGTGTTGCTTAAAATATGTGATAATTTGAAAATGTTGCAGGATTTTGTAAATTTTTATCGGCAACATTTAAAAAAAAATTCAATAATCTTTGCATTTATATGATTGATTGTACATTACTTAGATAAAAACTTGCTTTGCAGCGAAATCAAAATGAAAAATTTTTTGATATAATAAATGTAAACTTTTGAACAAAATTAAGTAGCAGCAACACGAAAACACTTTAATCGATCTTAAATTTGTTTATGTACTTGTGATCAACATTTTGCAAAAATAAAAATTTCCTAAAAACCTGAAACTCTAACCCGTTTTGAATGATTAACGTTTGAAAGATTTTTTTTTTTTTTTGATTTGTGTATAAATTCCTATTTAATTAGTGTTTCCAATTCGATTAATCGATTTCCCGATTATTCGCCTCAATTTTGGTTAAAGTTTAAACAAATAATTTAAAACTCAAATAAATATTCGATCAGAATAATCGGTTAAAATAGGTCTATTAACCGGTTAAATTTTTATTATAAAATTGTTCCTTTATTTTCCTTAAAACGTTCTAATTTTCTAACTTTGGGTAAAAAATTGAAAAGAAGTTCTTACAAAAAAAAAGTAACTAAAATACAATAAATTTAATGTTAAATCCTTAGGAATTCTTCCTTTTCTTCTCTCAAGAAAATTTTTTACAATCGGTTTCAATCACATCAATTCTACAGCATATTCCACTAGAACCAATTCCATGGAAACCGAACCCATTTACAATAATATAAATGTAAGATATAGCTAAAAAAAGACTAGTTCCAGAAGTGGTTTTAGGAGCAATATAACAGTTTACTTTTGAAATCATTGCAAAGAATCGACAGAAAAACATATTTATAAAGGACATGAACTTTTGCTACAGGTCGTTCTTTGGAACAGAAAATTTAGCTGTTTAATTATTGCTCTGGATTATAAGAAATAATTAACTTTCAAAATATTCTAATATTCTGAAGCTATTTCAACGTTAGAATTTGAGATTTTTTTTTTTCTTTTTTTGGATGGTCAGAGCCTGAACAAAAACTTATTACGTTTATTTTAGCTTCTCAGCAATCAAACACGTGGCTGGGAATTTGCCTAACAGGCACTATGACGTTAATTATGTCGGAAATAATTATAACAAATTGCTTTTAATTCGAAAATGTTATTTTCTTAAAAACAGTTTCATTAATAATTACAAAAAAAAAGAACTTTAGTAGAAACTCGTGAACAATATTTGAGAATTTTCTTATTTGAACCATTTACTAGGTAAGGAGGGCACTCCTCAGGATTAATAGTGTACAAAAGTTTTATTGATTTTTTGTAATATTTGTAAAATTTTCTAAGGTGAACTTTTTGAATGGATCAATTACTTATTTAAAAATCTTCTAATTTTTCGACAGTGACAAATAAAGAAAATAAAACACCAGCTTTATCGACAAAATGTCATACATCAGTAAAACACTGTCGACACGGCGTTTATCTGTTTTAGGCTTAAGGGTTTACTTGCACTGAGCATGTCTGATAACATTTTCCTTTTAAAGAGCCCTCAGTTTCCTACCAAAAACCATCAAGATTCTTAGGCATGATTTCTTAAAAATTATCACTTCAAATATCCAAAAAAAAAAAACACTAAACCAATGCAGCTATAAAAAGCAGCTCATCGTTTTGTTATTTTAAAAAAGATATATATTTAGTCAGCATTAAACAGTTATTCGATTAATCGCCAATTTTTCCGATTAATCAATTTTCGTAATTTTTCAAATATTGCCCTAACCGGTTAACTGGCAGGTTCCAAAATTACGGGGTTTCCACGATTGATTCTTGTTAAGGAGACCAAAAAAAATATACTTGTGTCGGCGTTTTGGTAGATCACATCGGAATTTCATTAAAGTTTCCCAGCTCTTGCCTGTTCTTGCAGTATATCGGTATATAAAACTATGTTTTTTACATCTGAGATGTAGGTGGTATGGCAAATATTTTTGTAGAACATACCCTGTAGGAAATGTCGATAGTGAAACTGTACTGATTCACTATTGACTTTGTCACCAGTACTATTGACTAATTATGCCCCAGCCAACGCTTTCTGCTGTAGACATTTAACATGTGCGTGTCATTGCGAATCTACACAAATATTGATTAGTTGTTGACTTTAGAACTAGAGATTCACTAAAACATTTTAGTAATTCTAGTCTACACTTTTGGAACTTTTCACTAGATTTCCACACTAGGAAGGAAATAAGTTTAAACAGATGCATTTATTTTGTTAAATTAGATATTTTATTAATAATTTTTTTTTATAAATTTCTTTAAATTAAAAAAAATGTTTGTGCAAATTTAATTTTGGAGTAGACAAATCTTCAAAAGATTGCACAAATTCATCCACAGGCTCCGTAAAATTTTCATCAGGCTCCACAAAATCTCTAGAGTTGCAAGTTTCACTAAAAGTTGTTGCCTCTTTCTCGTTATTTTTATTTGTATACAAAATTTATTGTTTTTTTACAAGTCTTTTGCTCATTATATATTTTGTTCAAATATGTATATTTACCTTTTAAATTCATGCTTCTTTATAATTTTATTAAAAACTTTAATTTTGCATGCAGCTATGCACATGTATTTTCAACGAAATAAAACAATAAAAAAATCTAGGAAAAACACAGCTTTGCAGCTGCAAAAAAGGAATGTAAAAAGTATAGACGCTTTGTTGACATGTCACCAAAAAGTCTCCCTCATAACGGCATATTTTGGCTTTGTTCTCCCAATTTATAAAAAACACCCCGAAGAAGGGAAAGGACGGGGATGAAATGTTGTACAAAAATGTTGGCCATGAAATTCTACTATAAAAGTCGGAACAAACCAAAACCCCAAACTTAACACATACACCAAAAACCAATCAAATTCAAGATTGCTCATCAGATTTCTAGTCAGATTTTGGGATGACCTACATATTATGTACACTCATCAAAAAAAGTCTGTAATGTCAACTGAAAATTTTGCTGTTATTACGGGAAATTCTGCTAATTTGAGCCCAGCTGTATTTTTTGCTAATCTTAGCAACACATGTCTGCTGACGTGTAGTACAATGAAATTAGTAGAAAAATTAGTAGCCGCTACTAAATTTTAGTAGACTTTTTGTAAAGTGGAATTTAAAATCTGTTTGCTAAAATCAGCAAAAAAAATACTTAATATTATTAATATTAGTAAAAAGCTTTGAATTTATTTTTTTTATCGAGAATCAAAAATTTTGATTATATTTTTTAACAAACGAATTAATCATTTTGTTTTAATTTGGTAATTTCTGTTTTGAAAAATATTTTGGTCAGTTTTTTTTTACTTTTAAGGTTTAATTTTAATTGTTTTTAGGGCGGGTTTTTAGAACTAAAAAACCTTTTTTGTGCTATTTTAAGTGGATGTCCTATTTTTAGACATGAGTCGGTATCTTCACTTCCGATACCTTTTTAAATATATGTAACATTTTAAGGAAATTTAAGTTTGTAGGTGAAAGTTTTAATTAGAAATAACATTTCCTTCAATATCCACGTTTTTTAAATTAGTAAAATTTTTTGCTAATTTTAGCAAATCGGTTTTCAAAAATTTGTAAAATGATTTCTTAAATTAGCAACAAAAATTTGTAAATATTCTGTAAAAATTCTGTAATTTGTAAAATGTAAATAGCAAAAAGATTTGCTAAATAATAATTTTTTACTAAAAATCAGTACAAAAATAGTAGAGTGGGATTGAAAACCGTTTACAAATTTTTCTACTAACTTTTTTTTCTGAGTGCAGGTGATCCTAAAATCTGACTTATAATGTGTAGGGCGGGTATGAACGCTCTTTTCCCCTTTTTCGGGGTGTTTTTCACAATTTGTTAGAATAAAGCCGAAAAATTCCGTTATGTGGGGGAGTTAGAGGGTTAATATGTTATACAGAAATATTTTCCATACCACCTACACCTCAGATGTTAGGAAAACATAAATTTATTTACCGATATGCTGCAAGAACAGGCCAGAGCTGCGAAACTTAAACCGCCTCTTAAATTAAATTCCGAACGCTGACACACGTATATTTTTTTTGGTCTCTTTAACAAGAATCAAAAGTCAAAACAACGTAATTTTTTGTGTGGAACTGTGTTATTGGAAACACTGTATTTAATTCGTATTTTAGTAGACATTTCATACTCAAATGGTCACCTTAATATAAACGTCTTTACGAAGCCATACATTTTATCCGATATAGATGTTGTGATTTCAGTTAAAATTTTTCTTTATATTGATCAGAGAAATTTCTATAAAGCGGTGTTATCGACATACACGTTGATTTGATTTTTCACTGAGTCCCACGTTGGGCGCCATATGCAAAATAATTATATGTATTGTTGTGGTTCCCGATTTTTTCCTTTTTATTACATTTCGCTCTCATGAAAATACCTATATCTGATTCATGAACTGTTTAAAGAAAAAAAACTTTTGGTTTCATGAATTTATATTTATATTTGAATTATTATAACAAACGGTTCAAGAACAAAATATGAATTATATATGGATAAACGTATGTATATAAATACAGACACATAATACCTACATATAGTGTTTAAATTATGATGCATAATCTGCTTTTTGACTATGTGGTATAAACAATGTAATATTGTAACAATTTTTTTAATACATATTTAAAAAAACAACACTGTAAATAAAAAAAAAATAAAAGTATATCCTCATCATCTTCTATAAAATGTTTATTATAAACTGACACAAAAAACCGAGGAGAAAAAAATAACAAACTGAAGAAGGTTGGCGGAGCAGGAAGAGGTAGAGAAATATGAAAGTGAGGAGGACAGGAACAAATACTTATACGCCTAGTTGTATGTGGATACAAGAAGTTGTATATATTTGTTACTATTGTGCATTTGTGCTGAATAATGATTTGCGTTGGCATAATGTGAAAATTTATGGTTTTGCATATGTAACCAAAAAAGAAAAAAAAAAACCAATGAAACTGACACTCAATGAGAGAAAAAAATAGAAAAGCAAATAAATATACATATTTTTCCATGTGTTTGTTTTGTAAACAAAGGATAATCTGTATAGAAAACAAAATACTCATACAAATACCATTTCTTTATCCATACATATGTGAGTTTAAACATCCTTCCATTGGAATTAGTTACTAGGTCTACATTGTTTTTCTTTTTCTTTTTTTTTGCCAAATACAAGCTTTTTCAGGTTTTTTATCTTTTTCTTTTCTAATACCTAATTTTGTGGATTTTATAATCAGCAGCACGTAAATCTATGAATTTATTTATATTTTTAACCTCGCTTTTGTCATATGATTTGATAGGATTCCCACACACACACACACACACACACACGAATACATTTACCACACTTGTATGTAGCGTTGTGGTTAGCGGAAGCTACACTACCAACAGATAAGTTGCCAAAAAATATGTAAATTGTGAAACGAAAAATCAAAAAATTTGATCGATCTTTTTAAAACCTTTTTGTTTTTAAATGTCATCTATGGCAAGTTGAATATTTATTCCAATTTAAATGTTGTTACCATCATTAAATGATTTACAATCTTATAAAGATTTTCAATGGAATGTTAAATAAAATGTAGAAACAGTTTGCAGTCCAAATAACAAACACTATGGACCAAAATATTCGAAAAATCATGAATTATACGAACTTTATTGATGCCAAGTAGATTTTTAATTTTTTAACTGAAATATTGCAAAGACTCCTTTTTATATTTGAAATTACCTTTTAAGCTGGTCGTATAAAGTTTTAAAATTTTACCACCGTATTTTATAATAAAATGATAAACGTTTTATCATCTTACGCCAAAAATACAATCTCTCTCTGTATCCTCAATCAATGTTGATATAAATAATACTGTGGCAACATTGTTACAAACGTTTTGCGACATAACCTGCATACTGATTGATGTTCATCATGTAGACTTTAGGAAAATATTCACAAAATGAATCATGGTTTTTTTTTACAAATGTTACTTTAACTTTTAAATCATGTAAATGTTTTATATAACTTCATACTCATACCTTACAAACTTACACTAATAGAAAAATTATGTAAAAATGTCTGCTAATGCTACTGAAAATTAGCTTAAACGGGCCTGGCAAAAAAAAAACGCTGAAATGAGCAGTTTTTTTTTGTTAAAGATTTTAAATTTGAATCGGATGATTTTTTTTTTGAAATTTTTGGTTTTTTTTTGGAAAGGTTGAACACTGTCATTTAAGAATGGAACACAATATCATTCATATGACTACCCACCTGGGCCATTTTTCTTCGAAAATGAGCAAGGAGCCGCCGCTATCGTCAACGGTGAGCGTTACTGTGCCGTGCTCAACGAATTTTTGTTTCCAAAAATTTAAGAGAATAACATGGACAACTTTTGGTTTCAACAAGACGGGGCCACATGTCACACAGCCAACGCAACCATCGATATTTTACGACCTGCTTTTAAAAATCGAATAATCAGCCGAAATTGTGAAGTCAATTGGTCGCCTCGGAGCTGTAATTTGAGCTCTGGATTATTTTTTGTGGAGAGCCATTACGGATAAATGTTACGCAAACTATCCAGAGACAATTGAAGCGTCAAAACATGAAATCGAAGTTGCCATTAAAGAGATTCGAGCCGAAACAATCGAAAATGTACTGAAAAATTGGGTTAATCGGACGAGGTACTGCGGAGCCAGTTGTGGTAGTCATATGAATGAAATTGTGTTCCATTCTTAAATGACAATATTCAACCTTTCCAATAAAACCGGAAATTTGAAAAAAATAATCAGTACTTTTTTATAGTCGTTACAAATTTAAAATTTTAAATGGCCCACCCTGTATAATAACTGCATTAACAGTATAATATATATATATATATATATTTTAGTTAATTTTTGTAAGGGACTAGCAGTATGGATTTCAACTGCATTTTCTCCTCCCCTTAAAATATATAAAATTACACAAGTATATTCTCGGTTTTCACCATCACCAATACTTTCGTTGGCAACTCGATGTTATTTGGTGTTAGAATGAAACAACTATATACACAATACAGTTTATAAAAGGGGTTTTCAATAAGGGCAGGTAGATGATATCGTGGCATCCGCTATGTGGCACTTAGCACTATCCTGTCGACTACGTCTATATCGTGGAAATGGATTATCATCGTTTTGTAGCGCTCGCCGTTGACGGTGAGGCCCAACGTTGTTTTCAGTACGAACCAATGACGCCGCCGGCGCAAAATCCGCACATGGTAAAGCTGTGTGGGTTGTCGTCGTCCCATATATGTATGGCAATTTTGCTTGTTAACATCCAAAAATGCGCCTAACTGCTAAAGATTATTTTTCATTTTTCTTTTTATTTTTTAATTTTTTTGCTCAATCGCGTAACTTGAATAATAAGCAACAGATTAGACAGATGCTAGATGTCACAGGCCGCCAATATCTACCCGTGCCAATTGCAAAACCCTATATAAAATCTAATGAGTATTTCACCGTTTCTGAAAATACTCTTCACAACCGACTCATGTCGAAGAAACAAAAATAATAAAATAGGATATACATTTATGCCCGAAAGCCGACCTGTTGTGCGTCTTCATATCGCACTGATTCCCATCCCTACATATGCCAAGAGCTCCTCCGTCCTGTTGACAAAATTCTTCAGTCTCCTCCAGCCCATTCCACTAAGGTCACCCAAAGTTGGAATATTGGACCCTAATACTTTCCGGACAGCAACAAAGAAAGTGTTCTAATGTCTCGTCATCCTCCCCACACGCCTTACAAGTCACCGAGTCCGCACGGCCCGTCACTTTTGATTGTCCAGTGAGAATACTTACTATCTTACCAAGTTCCCTCTTATCCAGTTTTAAAAGTACATTAGTATCTTTACTATCCGAAACCACCCCAATAGATTTTAAGTAGTCTCACCTACTGTCGCGGTATCCCATATTGTTCTATGAGCAATAACTACACGTACGCGGCAAGATGGGTGCCGCGTTTGCTCTCAATCGACCATAATGCACGGGTGCACACGTGTGAGGTCTCAATGGCAAAATTCCATGAATTGGTACCTCATCCACCATATTATCCGGATTTAGCCCCCGTGACTATTTCCAAACCTAAAGAAATGGCTGGGTGGAAAGAGATTTAGCTCCAACGATGAAATTATTGATCAAACAAATGCCTATTTTATGGACCTCGGAAAATCCTATTTTTGGAAGGGATACAAAAAATGGAGAAACGTTGGACTAAGTGTATTGGGCTAAAAGGAGATTATGTTCAAAAATTATTTTTTTTTTTTTTTGCAAAAAAAACTGTGTTTCATTCAAAAAGTCACAGTCTTATTGATCCGCCCTCTGTAGCAGTTTTTTTGACTCCTTGTTTTGCTGATTTTCGCAAGGTAAATAATCGTATACAACTAACTAAAATTTAGCTTTAATATAAATTAAATTTCGCATATGTTACAGTTTTTTTTATACTAATATTTAGCAAAAACAATTTGCTATTTCTAGCAATTTTTTTGCTGGTCATTTTTAACTAATTCATATTAGCTTTTTCTGCTACTTTTTTTATCGGTTTATTTCCAGCAGTGTACATTCTCAATTTTCCTCTACTGTTTGGGTGTAATACTATAAAGATACAATAAATATCATCACTTAAAATACACCAGACATTTGTTGAATTCAAATTAAGTACAAGTCAAATTTTACAGTTACCGTTTCAATTTTGTGTGTGTTTTTGCAACAATTTTAAAATTTCCACAAACTATCAAAATCAAATACAACATTGTATAGAGAATGTCAGTAAACAAACCTCAAAAAATGAAACATTTATTATAACAAAACTATGCATACGCAAAAAAAAAAAGGAATCAATCTTTTAAAAAGTTGAGTTAATTGATAAGTTATTTAAAAGAAGGAAATTAATATAAAAAGAAGGAAATTAATATAAGTGAATTGAAATATTATAAAAAATATGCTAAAAGAAAAAAAAAATACAAAAATAAAACTTCTAACCTCAATTAATCTTGATTACCAAATATCTAACAAGATAAATGTGAAAAAGTTAGCAAAAATAATAATTTCAAAGTGAAAATAAAATTAGAAAATCGTTGCTTTTCTAATATGCTTTTGCAGCATGATGTCGAAATTTACTTTTACACTATATTCCAAATGATGTGAAGAGTTAAGTTAGGAGCTGATGCCTTACTTTATACCTTACTTCATTGATGAATTTTACAGGCGATGAGCCTCAGTAAAATTCCGTCATTACAATTTTAAAAAACCAATACCTTTATTTTAAGTTTAATCAATTATAAATTATCCCACGTTCAAATTTTATATATTTTTTACAATTCCTCATTTCATGTTAACTCAACACTTGTGTTGATTGTATGTGTATAAAGATTTGATGATATGTTAAATTTTTATATATACTACTTATATACTTCAAATCATTCTATCTCTCTACAAGTATCTATGTATATGCATGTGCTATGGTTTTTCTATTTTTGATGATGATGCATCA
This sequence comes from Eustalomyia histrio, assembly GCA_949748255.1. Taxonomy (NCBI): domain Eukaryota; kingdom Metazoa; phylum Arthropoda; class Insecta; order Diptera; family Anthomyiidae; genus Eustalomyia; species Eustalomyia histrio. The sequence goes on from OX456524.1 coordinate 13,160,529, forward strand.
GAAAAGTATAAAAAATGCATGTTATTGCCTGGCATTAAACTCATTTATGTGATGCAAATAAATACTATTTTATATTTGCATGTAGTAAACTTTGTGTGTGTGTGTGTGTTTGATACTCGTAAATCCTTTACATTTAGCTCAGTGTATAGTTATTCAAATTTTTATTGAAATTGTTGTAGCATTTGTTAGTCAATAAATTTTTGTGTATTTTTTGATATATATTTTTTTTTTATTCTGCAGCATAAGATTAAAGGTATGTTCATTTTGTCATAACGTTTGTTACAATTAAAAATATTACAAAAAAAAAAAAAAATGTGTATAAAAAGAAGAGAACAAAATAAATTTTTAATCACCGAAATGACCTATGAAAAACATTATCAAACTTAAAATAGTTTGTAGTTTAAATTTACTGCAAATGTAATATTAAATAAATGAAAAATCACTTAAAATCCGGGCTACTAACTTGTCGTTTAAATCAAATGTTAATAAATTAACTTAACAATATACGCAAATAGTAGATGATTTTTCAGCTAACCACAAATCCCTAAAAACAAATGATATTTCCTTATTAATTTCTTTAAACTGTCAACTAATTAACTACAAAATCCTTGAAAAGTAATAATTTTTCCTTTATTTATTTGAATTGTCACCAAAATAACTACTTAATCCGTAAAAATAATTAATATTTTATTTTAATTCTTTTTTAAAAATGTCACAAAAAATAACTGTAAAAATAAACGACTTTTCATTTATTTTGTGTATTTAAACTATAAAAAATAAAATCTATCTTTTTAACAAATCATTAAAAATAAAAATCTTAACTGCGGGTTGAAAAATTTTTTCTTTGTATTTTAACTATTTAATCATCAAAAACAAAATAAACAAAATGAACTAGAATTTAGAAAACATAACTTATTTGGAGGAAAAGTTGAAATGAAAATGGCGCCAAAGACACTTTTTACCAATATTTATTAAAATTATCCTTAACATTAGGAAACAAATTTTACAATTGGTCAAAATTTCTAAATTATAGAAGAACTTTACTATTTAGCACTAAATTTTTATTAGAAAACAGTGACATTTCCGCCTAATTAGTTTATATATCATCTTAAATTTTACTGTTAGTAAGGAAATGTTTCCTTGGCTTTAAGAAAAATTTTATTTTATTTTAATTTAATTCATTAGATAATTATTTTTCTAAAACTAGGACTTAACACACGGCATCTATCTAGATAATTTTTTCTTTTACCTAAAACAAGTACATAACACACGGAATCTATGGGGGAATGGGGGGTCCTTTGTCTTCTTAAAATAACTAATTTAAGGAAATTGTTGCAAAATACAAAATATCACAGTTACATTTCTTGTTATTACTGGAAAGTGTAAAAAATGTCATAAGTTTATTTTATGGCATTTTTAGCTTAAACTTTAATTTACAAATTTTTGTATTGTAGTCAGCAAACAAAATTATTACATAAATTTTTTACCTTTTGCTAACAAAATTTTATTTTAAGCTACTTTATGTTCAATATTTAAGACTGTTAAGATTAGAGATGGGCGCGTGAGCGACCACGAACCAATAATAAGAATCATGGAAGATAATTTTTTTTAATGGGTACTTTAGTTTGTTTTCTTCAAAAAAATATCCCACATTAGCAAAAATATAACAAAAAAAAAAAATCACCAAAAAATAAAATTTTTTCTTTAAAACTAGGAAAATTAACTAGTTTGTTTTAATTTATTTTTTTTTTTTTTGGAATAAAAAATATTATAAATAATTTAAACGTTTTCCAAAAAAAAACTAAAATTTTTCTCGATTTAACAAAAACTTACTAAAGTTTTTTTTAATTTATCTGAGGAAATTTTTAGGAAAGAAATCCTATACCAAAGGTTATTATTTCCCAAAAATTAGAAAATTTAGAAAAAGAAAATTAATATTCATCAGTTTCTTAAACTAAATAATTTTTATTATTCCATAGGAAAATTTAATTTCTGTTTGAACTAATTTTTAGAAAACAATTCTTAAATATTAGACAAAGGTAAACTTAAAAAAATTAAATTTAAAAATAGCTTTTTAAATTTAGTTAATTTTACAACTCGCGAAAAAAATGAACACACATTAAGTTCAAAAAATTAATATTCATCAGTTTCTTAAATCAAATAATTTTTATTATTCCATAGGAAAATTTAATTTCTGCTTGAACTAATTTTTAGAAAACAATTCTTAAAAATTAGAATAAGGTAAACATAAAAATTAAATTTAAAAATAGTTTTTTAAATTTAGTTAATTTTACTACTCGCGAAAAATGAACACACATTAAGTTCAGGTATTTTCTCATTTTAAGTTAGACACATTTTTTGAACTAAATGGGAGTAAATTATAATTTTTTTTTTGTTTTTTTTTAACTAAACTTTGTTTTATTATATGTTGGTTTGCGAATTTGTTAAAAATAAGATGTTTTTCTTAAAAATTTATAAATTTTTATTTATAATACTTGTTTTTTTTTCCTAAAATCAAGAAATATTATTTAGGAAGATATGAACTATTTTTGAGTATATAAACTATTTATTTTTTACTCAAACTTTGGGAATTTTTATTCATATTAAGAACATTTTTCTAAATTTTAATAAAATTTTACTTGAATTGAGGAACCTTTTTAAGTTATTTTAAAGGAAATTTTGGATTAATCTTTAAGTAATATGGATATTATAATTGTATTTAACTATATTTTTTAAATTTAAAAGTCTTATTTACTTTTGCTTCATTCCCATCTCCCACTCCTCTTCTTAACTCATAACTTAGGTTCACATGTAAATCTGAAGGACTCAAAAAGTCGATCTAGATGCAAATAATACTTTTTCTAGTTTTTTGTTTAACTATGTTATAGTTATGTTATTTCCTTGTATATGTATGGTATGTTCGTTAGTGTGTGTTTATTTATTGGTAACAACGCATTAAAGTATGCACCACAAAAATGTATCATATAAAAACACATAAAGGAAATGAGTTTTACAATTTTTCGCTTTGTTCAATTCATTTTATAAACGATTTAAATGCATTTTTTTAAGGTCTATAAAAAATTTATGTAGTGTAGTGTGTTAAAATTTTAATATTAAAAGATTATTCACTTGCAGAATGAATAACAAATTTATATTGCAACTGGATTTGTAAAAAATTATTGTGAACATTTTTAATTAAAATCTATACAAAATTCATGTTTACAAATTTTACATTTATATAATTTTTTTAAAGAATTTATTTAGTCACCCCGTATAAGGCATAATTGTTTTGTTTATAATTTGCACTGGAATTTTTTTAAATATATAAAAAAACTAATTTCTTGTATAAACCTCTTTAACTTTTTGATTTTAAAAACTTTAGAAATCGTTCTTCAAAAGAGTTATACGATATTCTAAGTTTAAATTCCAAAAACATATGTTTGGTTAACATGATGAGTTAAATATCACAAATAATATGGTTATACAAGTTAATAATGTCGATTTTTTGCTTGAAAGTTTTGTCTAGCGTTGTCCCTACTTTTTCCCATCTTTCTGGTAGCATATGGATTCTGCGCCAAAAGAACTGCTCCAGTTTTGAGGTAAAGAATGAATCAAGCCAATTTCTGATACCCTGTTCTGAAGTAAACCGTATCCCAGTAAGGGCTTTCTGCATCGATCAAAACAAATAGTAGTCAGAAGAGGCAAGGTCATGGGCTATAAGGCGGGTGAGCTAAAACTTCCCATCCACAGTTTTCCAAATAGTTTTAGAACGGTCTTGCAACATGTGGCCGAGCGTTGTCATGATGGGAGATTATGGCCTCGTGCCTGGTCAAATAATCTGGTCATTTTTGGTTGATTGCTTTCTCTTCAAATGAATCAATTGTGTTCTGTACAGGTCCCCTGTGACCGTCTGACCCGATTTCAACAGCTCATAATACAAAACACCCTTCTGGTCCCACCAAATACCTTGGCGCCATGGATATTCGGCTTCGGCATTGATTTTGCTGGTTGGCCGGGCTTTACATATGACTTTTTGCGCTTGGGGTTATCATATTATATCCATTTTGTATCACCAGTAACAATGCGATGCAAAAATTACTCCTTTTTGTAGCGTTCAAGCAGCATTTCCGACATGTAAAATTGCCTTTCAGCGTCTCTCGGCTTCAATTTATATGGGACCCAATTTCCTTGCTTTTGATTAAATCCCAATGCTTTTAATCGTAGGGAAATTGCTTGTTGTGTGACTCCCAATGATAATGCAAGTTCTTCTTGCGTTTGACAACAATCTTCGTCGAGTAATGCTTCCGATTCCTCATCTTCAAATTTTTTCGGCTAACCAGGCCTCTCCTTGTTTTCTGTATCGAAATCACCACTTTTGAATCACGCCAACCATCTTTCACAGGTTTTTTAAATTGGTGCATGTTGACCGTAAGCTTTTACCAACAATCGATAACTTTCAGCAGCCGTTTTCTTTAAATGAAAGAAGGTTATCGGACTGCCCCGCAAAACATCATTTTTAGGCACAAAATTCGACATTATTATAGCGATTGAAAAATATATGTGTTTACACTTTGGCGTCTATCAAATACTGAATTATAATGACGATGTTTACCCTCCAAAATACCATATTTGTTATTATTGACACAAACCATATGTGATAGTTATGCCATCTGTTGCCAAAATCGACATTATTAACTTGTATAACATAACAAAATATGACTGATATAAAGGTAAGTCAATACGTCCTTTTAAAAAGATAAAGAAACACATTGTTTTAGTTTGATTATTTTTTATTTGTCAACATAGTCTCCGTTTAACTCGATTCACTTCATCCAGCTTTCGGAATGTCCTCAAAATAGGCCTCTGTGGCAGAGACTAGGATCTTTATTCGCAGAGACATTTTTTTAAAATATGAAAACAGGGAAAAGTCACTGGGGGCTATATCTGTAGGCAATTCTTGTAACTTTCGAATCGAGAAAGTTTTCGCATGAAACGCATGGATTGAAACAAAAATGATATGAATTGACACACAATGTCATATTTCTCACACGATCGTTTCTATAACTTTTTTTTGTGAAAAATTTCTGTCACGTAAGGTTTTTTCCACCATTATTGGAAAAATGTGAGAAAAAGTGTTTCTGTAAACATTTAAGGCGAAAAGTTTTTCATTTCAACTGTCAAATTTACTCACAATTTTAAACGGTGCGAATTGTCTGTATTTTAGTTGAGTTTGCCATTATCGTTCATGTTGGTGGGAAAAAACTACATCCTTATTAAAAATAAAAATGTTTCACGTACAATTTAAGGTCATGTCACCGATTGATTTCATGGGTTTTAATTTTTTCGGGGAAGATGTATATCAGCAATTATTTCGAAGCAAAGTTCAAAAATGGCTATCTTCGTCATTGATTGTCAATGTACATCAACAAAAAGATAGTTTGAAAATTAATTAATATAATTAGTTTGAAAATCTTTTAGATATTTTTATTTGTTAACCCATTAATCTTTTGAAGTTCTTAAATGTTTTTTCACAAAAATTAAATTTTTACCTTATACTAAATACAGCCTAGTCTTGAATTTTCCCCTTACAAAATCCCTTCTTAAAAATAAACAGAAAATTAAAATTCCTTCACCGGACTGCAATGGGTTAAAAAAAGTCAAAAGATGTTTTTATTATCTTTGCTATGATGTACATATTGTTCCATTCCGATCATAATTGACGAAGATATAGGCAAGTCCATTTTTTAACTTTGCACCGAAGTGACTCCCGGCAAGGGTCTTTTCGCGCACATTTTTTCCAAAATGTAATATCTGGGAGCGTTGGGAGACGAATCGGGTAGGTGCCACTAAAATATACTTGTTTCAAAGAATGATGAACTTCTTGATATAGAACAATTAAGTAAATTGTTTGAATGAACTAGTCATCACGTAAAATATATAAAAACAAAAACATTAAAATAATTGTTTAATAAAAAGGATAGTTCGAAGGTAAGTAAGACAGAAAAGATATTTATATTAAAAAATTTTAATTCATTTATTTTTTCAGAAAATGGAACGAATTTCCAAGGAGCAGAAAGCGAAATTAGTGGACCAAATGAGCTCTAATTTGGAATATGCCAGAGGGCGATAAATTCTTAGTAGATTTCGCAGTTATCAATGCAACACCATACATGTTTTTAAATCTTTTACTTTAATTATATAACTTTTTTTTATTTAAAAAATATATTTTATTTCGCAGTTGATGTTCGCGGTTTTTTGTTTGTTTATATTTTTTTACTAGTATTTGACAGATTCCTTGGAATATTCCAACAAAAACGTAATATATACGTAAACAGCGTTGCCTCTTTTCGCATTGAAATGCAGAAACACTTTTTATTCACAAATCGAGAAACAGTGGAATTTTTTGTTTCACACTTTTCGATGCGAAAACTTCTCGCAAAAAGTTACAGGAACTGCCTACTGGAGAATAAGATGTATGCGGCAACAATTCATACCTTAACATATGCATTTTTGCCACCAAAACTCAACAGAGCATTATCTTAATGATCTTAATTTAGCAAAAAAAGGCTAAATGGGTTCGTTTTTCTTGATTTCTTCGCCTAACGATGAATTATTCGCCTAACGATGAATTATTTATTGTTTTTCCCTTCTCCAGGTAGTGAATGTAGATATTTCCATGCATATCCCAAAAAGCCGTTTGCATAATTTTGTCAGCAGATTTCACTGTCTTTGCTTTCTTCGGTGCGGATTTACCGTGTATAATACATTGTATTGACTCTTTTTACATTTCTGGTGTATTGGAGTGAATACGTATTCCAGTTATATATCGGCGAAGAATTTTAAAAGGATCGCGACGGAAAAACTCTAAACTAGCTACTGAATTAGTCACACGATTGAGTTTTTGTTCGATTATAAGCAAACGCGGCTTCACACCCAATTTTTGAAAATAACTGAACCATGTGATATGCCTGTGACCTCAACGCACTTTAACTCGTCGATCACTTAAATCCCATTTTAAAGACATTTTCTATGATGTACTAACATAATAAAAATCCTTAAATCAAATAAGTTTCAAACCTCCAACAGGGTTCCTTTGCAAGGTCTAGTTAATATAATCAAGTATCAAAAACTCATGTTTATACTCTACACTACTATGTGGTCAGGATATAGTGAGTTAGTGCTGATGTTTCTAACTACCAAAAATATCAGAATAATCCTCTGATTCACAAAGACGACACAAAGTAATATTTCCCTCTGGCACAACAACAAAACACACGTACAATATGGAGATTCTACTTTTTGCCGATGGAAATTTTACAATCGCTTCAGAACCATTTTCTGAGTCGAGTTAACGATGTACGTCCGTTCGTGTGTATATGTAAATTTTGTATTCAAATTACAGATCGCAAATATACAGATGTTTGGATGATCTTGGAACTACTGAATTTGGTTAAAATCGGTCCATATTAAGACCTACCTCCCATAGACTGGTTCTCTATGAATTGGGCTTTAATGATATTTCGCCATACACAACCGCTGATATATGGTTAAAATTTGTTGGGACCATAAATCACGTCTCCAAATTCGGGGAGTTTAATTTAATGAATTTCGTTTAGATTTATCTCTATATTTCTCACTCTGTTCATAAAAAAGATCAGGTCCCTTCCCCAAACATCTTTTTACTACACTCTAAAAAATGTTTGTAAATGTATGTACTACAATAAAATGCGTAAAGTTTTATGTAATATTACAAAAATTCGTAAATATTAACACAAAATGCCTAAAAATGTTTTGTACACACTTTCATATACACACAAAAAGTATTTTTAGACATAATGTGTTTAAAATTAAACGCTTTGTGCCTAAAATTAATATTCTTTTGTTAAATTAAAATTTTACCCACAAATTTTGTTAATATACTAACTGAGAATGGTAATAAATATTTTGACATTTGGAAATTGGAAAATATTAAAAAAATAAAAAAAAAGCTTTAAACGAAAATCAATTTTTCAAAAGTTTATAAATATAATATTTGTGATAATTGTGAATTTTAATTCAAGATGACCATCATCACAGCAAATACATTATGTAAATATATTATGTATTATATTTATAATTCATTATTATTAATGTTTTAATAATGTACATACATAAAATAAATTTATTCTTTCAAAAAAATATTTTTTTGCAGTTTAATTTAAACCATGCGTTAGTAAATATAAGCATTTTTTTATATAATTACGCATATAGAAATGCATTTTTAGGCATTTCATGCGTTTTTACGCACAATTTTAGTAAATTTTCGAATTACTTTTAAAATTTAATTTAATTTTACGCACTTTCAATGTAAAATTACCCATTATGTGTGTACGAACTTACGCATAATGTGTGTACTTTTTTTCGTTTACGCACACAGAGTAAATTTACCCCATTTATAGTAGGAGTAAAGTTTCCTGCTATAAGTTGGGTAAATTTCAACAGAAATTTATAAGAGAGTAGTTTTTTATTTACGTTTCGTTAAATAAAAATTTTCTACACAGAGAAAACAGATTCATTGTAACAATCGAATTTATTGACAACCCAATGGTTTAATTGGATCCACTGATATATTTCTTTGTCGCTTAATTCGGTTAATGCAACAGAATTTCGGTTGAAATTAAATATTTCAATTATATCAGGAAAAAATTTGGTTGGGATAACTAAATAATCCGGTTACTGCAACCAAAATATTCAATTGGCAAGAAATTCGATGGTTACGATGAATAGGCTTTCTCTCTGTATGTATCGGACCATATAAACCCACCTTCCCGGGATTTGCCTAAAAAACTAACAGGTCACAAATATAACAGGTAAAAAAGGCTGTGCCGAATCTTTAAATACCCTCCACCAATGTTCTCTATTGTTTTTGATACAAACAATGTAAAAAACTTTTGAAGTAAAATTATGGAGGTGAAAAAAATTTTTTAAGGTGAAAAACTTTTTTGGATGCCTAAACGAATTTTTTTACGTGAAAAAAATTTTGAGGCTTAAAAATTTTTTTAGGTGAAAATAATTTTTTGTGGTGAAAAAAATTTTTGTGGTGAAAAAAATTTTTTGAGTTGAAATATATTTGAGGTGTAGAAAATATTATTATATATCAGTTGTTACTATGAAATTGTACTAAAATACACCAATTTGTATGGAAAATTTAGAGGTATCTTCACATTTTCACTCATAACTTTTGAACCGCCGGACCGATTTTGGTCATTTTCAATACCAAACTGCTCGGGAGAATGTACAATAATCTGGGTAAAAATAGGTACCCCCGCTGGCGTCTTCGCGTCGTGGTCGCCATTTCAACAGACAGACGGACATCGCTAAATCGACTTAAAATTGCATAAGGATCAATAATATATATACTTTATGGTGGAGGATATAAAAATATTTAGATGAATTTCTACCATAGAAAGGTCCGTAATAAATTGGGCTTAAATTGTATTTAGGCAAACAATATCGTAGGTATCTGGTTAAAATATAAGTTGTAAATGTTAGATGAGACCATAAATTACGCATGCGAATTTAAAAGAAAATTGGACCATTTTTGGACCTAATCACCATTTGCTTAAAGAAACTTTTTCAACATTTTCATTTAGGTTTATCTCAATATTATATATCTGAGTTTCGTTTCGTTGAATAAGCAATGTTCGCGGAAAATTAAAATTTGATCTTTTTGCAAATAAACCATTCTATTAGAAATTTATTGGATTTTTGTAACTTTATCCCCTTAAACTAAACAACTTTTGCATATATTTTTAAATTGAAAACCATGTTAAGTTTTACTTTAAGCTTAAATTTAAAAATATTGTTATTATCATGTAATTCATAACATGCACATTTTGAAATATTTCTTTTAATAAAAATATTTAAGTGCTTACACTTAAGGTATTAAATTAAACGATGATTCCATTATATACTTACCGTACCGCTTCTAGCGAACGTATGTATGAATGTGGTTGGTGATGATATTAATCTACGAATATGTATACAGATTTTTGGAATATGAGTAAAATTAAACTTTGCTTTTTTAGGGCCCCCGAGGGGTCGTTAAACTTAACAGCCTGAGCGTCAAGAAAAAATCTTTGATTTCTTTATGGAATGCAAAGCACTTGTAGCATTTGTCAGACCAAGACGAATTAAAATGCTAGAAAGGCTGGATGAATTGCTACTATAGTACTACTATGGCCATTGCCATATTATGACATAACATTTGGAAATGTTACAAAAACTTATTTTGATGTATAATAAAACATTTTTGGCATTTTCAGTTAATTTTATGGTGGCTGCAATCAGCCAGCCATAAACACCATGCAGTGTATGTGCAGACATACTTGTGTACAAATTGTAATTGTAAGAACTAAAATTGTGTACTAAATTAAAGCCACAAACAGAAAACGTATAAAAATGTATACAGATCATAAATACAATGGTAATTAATCAAATAGGAATTTATATATTTATGTGGCTGGTAAGTTGGTAGGCGAAAAACGGAAACAACCCCCTCACTAATACGAGTAGAAGGCAAACAAAGAAACTTTTTCTATAGATTTTTGTTTTTGTATTTTTGTACAATTTGCCATTTATTTAAGTGTACAAGTAATTACAATAACCCGAAAAAAGCAAATATATACAATTGTATGTGGAACTGCTAACTAACTGCGGCTAAGGTTGGTAGTGTGGTAGTAGCAGCGGTGGTGGTGGTGGTGCAACCAAACCATGTAAATAAGAAATAATGCTTCCGTTTTGAATACGATTTTTTGAAGTAAAAAAGTATAAAAAGGACGACAAAGCCTTCCTACTAAAAGCCACACAAGTTTTGGATGTAAATAGTTAGTAAGTACTTGTTACAGTTGAAATTACATATAAACAGAAAAAGTAATTATTTCTTTTTCCAAAAAAAAAAAAAAAAAAAAAATACACATCCTGTTTATGTGAATTATGCCTGTTGTAAGTTTTAGTTTTACATTTGTCCAAAAAGTCCTTTTTATTTGTTGTATTAGCAATCGATCGTGTCACTGATAACCGATCATTATAATAACTATTCACTGTAAAACAGGTGACATATGCCAGCAGTTATTTAAAGTTGTTGGGTTTATATTACATGAGTAGTAAATAGTTGGTGTTGTTGCATGTTTTAACTCTCATATTGCTTGTGGAAAGCAGGTGAGATATCCTTATCAATATTGTTGGGTGGGAATATTTGTATAAGGAAAAAGTTTTTAAAATGTTGTAGGTGAACTCCATTGATATTATTTAATTATATTTTAATTATAGTATTTAATTGAAAATTTGTTTTTTTTTCTCATGACTGTGTTGGTCAAGAAAACCACAAAAATTCGGTTACTTATATTTTTAATATTTAATTAAATGTGTTTTCGTGTTCTAAATTTCTACGTTTACAGAATACAATTAATTTAGACTTTCAGGCGATTTTTTGAATTAGCTCCTTTTTCCATAGTTAATAGGGGAACTTGGGGTAATTTGGGAACAGTTTTAATTACACCAATAAAAGGCATTATAAATATAATTCTTTTAATAAATATTAAGTCTTAATATTTTATAGATTTCTATTGCCTTGTTAGCAAAGAATTCATTGTTATTTTGATTAGATTTCTGTATTGGGAAAAGTTGGGGGGAAAGTGGGAAATGTTTAAAACTTCACCCTATATTATAAAAAATGATAATTGATAATGTTCGAGAAAGGCCACAATTCTAATACCAAGTAATTTAAAGAAGAAAAAAAAGAAGATATGTTAACTTTGTAATGCTCTTTCTTGTTTCTTCTGATAGCGATGAAAACTTATTATGGTAGAAATTTTGAGTTATGGCTTAATTAAATAACACACTAAATATTAAAAAACGAATCAGGACATCCTATAATCGGATAAAACTATAAGCAACTGATGTACCGAAAATTTCTTAGTTAGAAAGATATCCGCTAAACTTGCCCTGACAGTATCTTGTGAGCCCTGGAGCAAAATTAATAACTCATTTTACAAGTAAAGACTAAGTTAAATTTTTTATTATCAACTTAGCTAAGCCCCATATTTTGTTAGCGGTAGTTTGAAATATCGAAATATATTTATTATGAAGAAATTTTAATTATTTTTTCTGAGAAAATTTCTCAAAGAACCTTATAAGCGAATTAATTTAAATTTCAAGGAACAAATATTTTAATTTTAAATTTCGGCAAGAAGCACTTTCCGCCTTGTGAACTCCCATTTTTTTTATCACTTTGCTGGCAAAAAATACAAAAAGTGCCTTATTTGCACACGCTCTAGGGAACAGATATTTTTTAGATTTTTAGTCGATTGGGTTTATGGAGAACGTTAAAGGGAGGACATTTCCCTTTTTGCTTCTTCCCGTAAAAATTTATAAAATCTCATTTTGATGGATATCTTAGGGCTATTTTTCCCTTCTTAATCCCATTTTTTTTTTGTTTATCACGTTGGAAGTATATTTCATGTTTCTAGTCAAAGCGGTTTGGACAACCCTTTTCCCCTTTTAAACTCCAAGTTTTACCACGTTTAGGTCGAAAATTCAAAAAGTATTTTTAAGGGAAATGGGCCCAAATAGGGGTTTGAGGTAGGCTGTTAAGGGGGTGGATTTTTCTCTTTTGCCTCTCCCGTAAAAATTCCGTCATGGTGGATGAGTAAACCAGAAGAAACTTTCATGACAAATTTCTTATATATCGCGGTTTGGGCCGGAAGATTAAGAGAACACTGCTACCATTTTAACTCCATTTGGTACTCAATCTTACTTGAAATTTCAACAACTGTTTAAAATTTCATTACAATAAATGCACCAATTAAAAAAAATAATTACAATTGACAATTGACAGATAATATTTTGAAACACGTAAAAATAGAGAAAAATCGCTAATATGCAAAAAAAAAAGATATTCAAATGAACAAATATCCCTAAAATCAAGTCTTGCTGCATGTAATTTCATTCCCTACACTCTAATTAATTTTTGCTGAAATTTTCCCAACTTATAGTAGGAAACTGTTCTCCTACTATAAGTTGGGTAAATTTACTCTGTGTGCGTAAACGAAAAAAAGTACACACATTATGCGTAAATGGGTGCACACAAAATGGGTAAAATTACTTCGAAAGTGCGTAAAAATTAAATGAAATTTTAAAAATAATTCCCAAAATTACTAAAATTGTGCGTAAAAAATCTATTTGAAGTGTAAATATACGCATAAAATGCCTAAAAATGCATTTCCAAATGCGTGAAAATTCCAAAAAATGCGTATATTTACCACCACAATGATTTAAAAATTTATTTTTATTTCATACATTTATAGTTTATTAACAATTATTTAAAAATATAATTGATAATGCATTAAGCTGTATTTACATGATTCAGCTTTCGAATAGGCATGTTCAATAATGGTCACTTTCAATTTAAAGTGTGCGGCATGATTTTTGTTTCATCTTCCATTTTAAAGAGCAATCTTTGCAGATAAATAGATGTTAGTCATCCGTGCACTTACAAAGTTGCCTTTTGTCTTGAAAATATGTGGGCCATGTATTTGAAAATTGTATATCAGTTTCTTTTGTTGTATGGACGAAGTATAAATGAATTTGATATTTATACGTTTTTTGCTATTTTTAAGTTTTTTTATATTCCAATTTTAAAATGTCAAAATATTTATTACCATTCTAATGTAGTATAATTACAAAACTTGTGAGTGAAATTAATTAAATAATACTAATTTTAGGCACAAAGTGTTTAATTGTATACATATTATGTCTAAAAATACTTTTTGTGTGTATTATTGTATATAAAAGTGTTCACAAAATATATTTACGCATTTGGTGTTTGTATTTACCGAATTTTCGTAATATTACATAAAACATTTTATTGTAGTAAATTTACAAACATTTTTTAAAGTGTATGTTAACTGTGTCAATTTTACCATTCGATGTTACAATTGCATTCGTTTGCCATATTTAGTGTTTTAATTCCACTTGTCCAGCATTCAATTTCGTTCCCTTTGTGTAGAGCTGGCTTTCCACTCGTTCTCCGTTTTATTCAATTTTGTTTTTTCCTGTCTACTGTTGTTTTCTTTACCACTTTAATTTTAATTCCAAAAACATTTTTTATAGTTTCAGGTTTCGAGACAAATCGGTTTAGGCAGGCCGTCGATGCGGAAACCTTTGCCCTTTCTGCCGAGAAGGCCATGGGAACTTCTAAAAATCCCAAGTACTCCAAGGAACACATATTAAATTTCAGCTTTCTATTCAAAGAGGATTGGGCAGGCCTACACGGGGGATACTTTTCACCTATTTTTCATAATTTTGCCTATCCCAGCTGGAATTTCCATAAATCCCGTCTTAGCAGTGAGTTAGCTCAAACTTCAGGGAATAGATAAATTAAACTTTAGGTTTCTAACCACCACCACGTTTCTGTATTTCTCGCATCGATAAAGTTTTTGCAAAAAACATATAAAACGCAACCCTGTTCTGCTTTCTATAGGGTGAGTCACATGCTATATTCTTGTTATTTGTCTATATAATAAGAAATTCTACAAAATTTAATGTGCGACAGCTTTAAAAATTAGAAGCTCGAAAAAAAAAATTCCAGTTTAAATACAATGAACTTTATTATCTATAAAGTCACCTTGTATAAAATAGGGTGACTATAAATTTCTCGATGCTACAACTTCTCGCATCAGATACAGAAACGGGGTGTAGAACGGTTTTTGGAAAAGCCGAGAAGTAGAAGTTTTCCTTCCATATTTGAAGCACTTCACCTTTCACCACCTTTCAACTCTCTTTTATCCCCTTTCCAAAGAAAGCAACACCTTAATTAGTAGGAAGAATTTCCTGAGTGTTGATCCTCTTTCCAAAAAAAAAAAAATAAAAAAAATAGGAACTTCGAAAAATACCATCTTAGCGGATGTCTACTAAATTTCAGCTTCCAGCGGTTTTGGCTGGGCAATGTTGAGTGAATGAGTGAGTCAGTTAGTCGGTAATTTTATTCTCTTATACATAAATTCTCTTATACAAATATATAATATATGAAAACCAGGAAATGGATTTTTTTAATTTTTACAATATGCGAAATATTATAACTTTACATCATTCATTTTACAGAAAAAGTTTAAAATAAAAAAAAGATAATTAATTATGCTTTCTATCGACATAATTGCTGAAATAAAAAAATTTGGCCAAAAACTATATAAGATCTGAAGACTTTTGACATTAGAAGGTTAACTTTTTTCAAAAACAAAATTTATACCTACTTCATTTTAAGCTTTTAGCAAAGATTTTGGCCGTTTAAATTCAAAATTTATGACATTTTGAAAAATCAATATTTTCTTTATAAAGGGTGTCCCAAGAAGAACGCAATTTTTAAATTTTAAATAAAACACAGATATTTAAAAAAAAATCGTGAAACTTTATTATATCGTAAAGTAGACAGAATGAGGTTATGTATGGAACAATATATCGTGCAGATGGCCGCCACGGCTTTGCTGGCATGCACGCGATCTTTTAATGAAATTTTCAATGACCGTTTTGCATGAATGCTGCGGTATTTCATTAATGCAGCGTCTAATTTCCTCTTTTAAGGCTTGAGTCGTCGTCGGCTTATTCGCGTAAACCATCGACTTCAAAAAACCCCAAAGAAAAAAATCTAATGGTGTTAAATCGCACGATCTAGGCGGCCAATTCTGATCTCCAAAACGCGAAATAACACGACCGGGAAATGACTGATGCAGCAATTGAATTGTTTCTCTGGCTGTATGACATGTGGCGCCGTCTTGTTGGAACCACATGCCCTCCACATTCATTTCTTCAATTCTAGGCAAGAAAAAACTGGTTATCATTTCACGATACCGAACACCATTGACTGTTTGCGCTTGACCTGCCTCATTTTCCAGCCCAAAAACCACACCACACAGTGACACGTTGAGGATGCATTTGCTTCTCGTGAATCACTCGAGGATTTTCCTCACACCAAATGCGACAATTCTGCCTATTGACGAAGCCATCAAGATGAAAATGGGCCTCGTCACTGAAGATGATTTTATCGGCAAAATCAGCATTTTCATGTTGTCTCTCCAATACCCAATTAACGAACTCCCTTCGCTGTCCATGGTCAGCTGGCTTCAGTTCCTGAGTCAATTGAACTTTGTATGCATGAAGATGCAAATCTTTTGTCAAAATTCGCTGCAAAGTGGGTTTGGAGACACCAATTTGCTGAGCTCGGTGTCGAATTGAGGTGGATGGAGTTTGAGCGACATCATCACGTACAGCTGCGACATTTTCGATCGATCGACCTGGTCGATGGCGCGTTGTTGTCTTTACATCACTAACAGACCCAGTTTCGGCAAATTTATCCATTAATCTCTTTACAGTTGACTCTTTTGGAGCATTATTGTGACCCCAAATTGATCGCAATTTGCGAACTGTAGCCGCAAAACTTTCACCATTTTGGTAAAACAATTTCACAATGAGAATGCGTTGTTCATTCGTGTAGCGCTTCATTTTTACTAACCTCGTACCTTCTACTAGCAAACAATAACGATTGTTCAAATGTCAAACAATGACACTTCGAATGTTGCCAGATTTAAAAATTGCGTTCTTCTTGGGACACCCTTTATTAACGCGTTATCCTTTAAAATGTATAGCATACAGAGAATTTTTGATGGCATAATCGAATTAAAACATCCTAATTAATGACAAACCACAAGTGGATCAATAGAGACCCCTGTTCCAGTTCTTTGAAAAGTTTAAACCAAATTAAATAAATGTCAGTAAGGCTTAAGATGTTGTTAGATTATGTTCTTTTGGGTCGTGACATGGCTTCAAAAAAATTTTTCTTAGGTTTTTCATTCTCAAATCTACAAATCATAATTTACAATGGATTTATTATTTTGCCTTATATTTATGCAAATCTAAATAACATTCTAAGACTTTCATTAAAACTTGTTTTTTTTATTAACTTAAATTTATACCAAAAAAAAAAAACAATACTGGACCATAAATACTGATTATTACCATATGTAAAATAAACCAACCTTCCCCACCCAAAAAAAAAAAAAAAAAAAAAAAAAACAAAATATGGAACATAATACAAAATTTATTTGCTTTAGTTGACAGCTGTTGAATGATCGCCACTTACAAGGTTTATTAGCTATTTAAGACAGAAATAAAAATCAAACTAAACAAAAACGAAAATCTCAAAATATTAGCAATTTTAGTAAACATACCAACACATACGAGCATTAACAAAAAAACAAAAAAAAACAAATACGAAAAAAAGGAACAGTCATCATAAAACAAATTTCATTCAATGACACACACATCAGCAACAGCTGGCCAAAAGTGGACATTGACTGACTAAATGTTCCTTTGCTCTTACCCTACAAATATGGTGAGTATTCACCATGGAACATTCAATAGGACTAACGGAACGTAAAAACAAAATTGTCAAGCATATGTATAAAAAAATAAAACAAAAATATATAATATGAACACGTACAAGTATTTACCACCCATTATAACTACAAACTATATATATCCATACATGGGTCTCGTATGTACGTGTGTATATTCCTCCTCCTTGCCCCCATTCCCTTTCTTTACTAATAATCATACAAAAGTGTTATGGTCGAAAACAGGATATTTTTTTTTTTTTTTAGTTTATATCGTATTTGGAATATCGGTTCTTTTGACCATTGAAATTTATTTGTTATAAATATTGTCAACAACAACTATGGCAACAAAACTAAACATGTGTATTTTTTTTTTTGTTGTTTTGTGAGGGGCGAAGTGTACAAAAAATGGGATTAAATTGGTAAAAAAAAAGATCTCATTCGGTCAAGCTGCTGAATCAATTGATTTGAAAATCCATTCAAACACAAATCACCCAATATTAACCTAACGTCTTTTGTACAAACCCCTCCTCCATCCATATCATAGCAAAGCACAGGGACATCAAAATAAAAAGGATGTTATATTGGTTTGGAGAAAAAGTTTTGTAACCCCTTGGACCGATTAATTTTTTTTGTACATTTTTATAGTCAGCATACCAAAAAATAATTTATACATCGAGTGATATACAGGTTGGTTGAAAAGTTCCTGCGCTCACCAAGAGATGGCACTGCTAGCTCCAAACTTTTTTTTCTCAAGTTGGTATAACTGTCCTGAGAACACATGTAAAGTTGCAAGTCATTCTGTCAATTCTTTCTTTGTTTACAAGCCATTTGAAGTTGACGTGTCATTGATTTTTTTAATATGGAAAAAATTGAATATCTTGCAGTCATTAGATTCTTTGTTTTGAAGGGTTTCAAAGAAAAGGAAATTTATGAACAATTGTTAGAAGTGTATAAGGAGTCCTCACCTTTGAAACGCACCGTTGCATTTTGAGCTGGTGAATTTAAACGTGGTCGTACCAGCCTTAAAGACGATCCACTCGAAGGACGACCAAAAACTGCATAATATGGTACATAATATGGTTAGTGAAGATCCAAGTTTGACTAAGCGTGAAATTGCTAATGCCAAAGGCATCTCAGGCGAACGAGTACTTCATATTTTACATGAAGAATTACGTATGAACAAATTGTTTGGAAAGTTAGTGTCGCACACATTAACAATTCAACAAAAACTGGATCGAAAACAAATTTCTCAGCGTAATTTGGAGAGTTTTAAGCCGAATAAAACCGACTTCTTGCGTCGTTTTATAACTATGGATGAGACTTGGATCTACCACCATGATTCTAAATTGAAACAAGAACGTTTACAGTGGACTGAAGCTAGTTGTTCAGCTCCAAAGCAGGTGAAGTAACAACGATCAGCAAAGAAGGTTATGGCATCAGGTTTTTGGGATGCAAAAGGAATTTTGTTGATTGAATATCTTCAGAAAGGTAAAACAATCAACTCTGAATATTATTGCAGCCTTTTGGATCAGCTGGATGAAAAAAAATCGTGAGAAAAGACCTGGTTTAAAGAAGAAGAAAACCATTTTTCATCAAGACAATGCACCTGCTCACAAAAGTGTTTTGACGATGGCTAAATTCAAAGAATTAAAGTACGAATTGCTTGAACATCCACCGTATTCACCAGATTCGGCTCCCAGTGACTACTACCTCTTCAGAAATCTCAACCAATTCCTTCGTGGAAAGCATTTTTCGTCGAATGAAGAGGCCATAGCAGCCGTAGACGGTTATTTTGCAGAGCTTCCGGAAAACCATTATAAGGATGGGATAAAATTATTGGAAGATCATTGGAACAAGTGTATTGAGCTTCTAGGAGATTATATTAAATAAAAAAATATATTTCTTAACAAAAACAGTATTCTTTCATTTCGAACGCAGGAACTTTTTAACCAACCTGTATGCAGCTTATTTGGAATTTGATAGTGAATTATTGTTAGTCTTTATTGATCGAACGAGGATTGACCATAAAAATATTAATAAAATGAAATTTTGTATTATATTTCTAGTCAGTTATGACCAAGAATGTTGCTCTTCAGCTTTTATAGTGTTAATTGTAATTATCTCTTGCACAGAGAAAACAGATTTACAGTCACAACCGAATATATTTTTTTCTTTTCTTTTTTCATTTAAATTGTCTTAAAAAAAAAAAACTTTTAGAATAAATATTATGTATAAGACGGGAAGGATGTTGAAGTGCTCCATTTTATAAACATTTTCATGATCTTAAAGTGAACAAGGAATATTTCACAAAATTTTGGAAATTTTTAAGAACTCGAACACTTTGGGCACGATTCAGCACGAAATCAAAAACTTCAGTCAGATTGTAGGTGTTTTATATCATCCACCTACACAGGGTGTTTCAAATACAGGTATTTACGAGGGCGGATCAATAAGTTCGTGCTTTTTCGAACTTTCCTCATAGTTATAAGAAATGCAACACTGCTCCCAACAAGTACCACATGTTAATAGACTACTGTCAAATTTTAAGCAAGTTCCGTCATTTACTTTGCGTTTAACAGCTGTGCAAAACATACAACCTCGTGGATTTTTTTTTAAATGGAAAAAAGTGAATTTTGAGTGCTCAATAAACTTTATTTTTGGCGAAAAAAACCGACAATCAAACCAAGGAAAAGCTTTATAAATACTATCGGGACTCTGCACCATCGATTTCAATGGTAAAAAAGTGGTTTACTGACTTTCGTTGTGGTCGCACAAGTACAAATGACGCTAAACGTTCCGGACGGCCAATTAAGCTGTTGGCCGATCGAAGAGTAATAGTGCGTGAAATTGTTGATGCCATAGGCATTTCATATGGCAGTGTGGTTTGATTTTAAATGATCAGTTGGATTTAAGAAAGCTGTCTGCAAGATGGGTGCCGTACACACGTGTGTAGTCTCAATGGCAAAATTCCATGAATTGGGCTACGAATTGGTACCTCATCCGCCATATTCTTCGGATTTAGCCCCCAGTGACTATTTCCTATTTCCAAACCTAAAGAAATGGCTCAGTGGAAAAAGATTTAGCTTTAACGATGAATGATCAAACAAATGCCTATTTTATGGACCTCGAAAAATCCTATTTTTTGGAAGGGATACAAAATTGGAGAAAAGTTGGACTAAGTGTATTGAGTTAAAACGAGATTATGTTGAAAAATATTTTTATTTTTTTGCAAAAAAAACTGTGTTTCATTCAAAAAGTCACGGACTTATTGATCCGCCGTCGTATTTTTTGTTTTGTACAGATGCGGTAACCAAATGTGTAACCAGAATTAACTTACTCTCAGTTCTGTACCAGCGTTTAAATTTGGCGATGTTGATGGTATCATAATATGAGGTTCAAACAAAAAAAAAAAAATTACAGAAGTTACCATTACTACTATTAACGTACTCAGCTGTTCTTAGTGGTATAGGGTGGGCCAAAAACATACCCGCGTTGTTTTTTTGCTATATCTTTAAAATGTTTATTCGGAACTTTCATTTTTTCATTAATTTTGGAAGATTATATCGGTCAAGTAGCCGCCGCCATTGTTGATGGAGAGAACTTCGGGCGATAAGTTCTAGCATTCTTGTCGGATTGTCCGTGGGCTGTTTGAAAAAACCTTAAAGCAAAAGTCTGGAACGGTTAAATCGGTTGATATTGCTGGTCCCTACAAAAAGCTAAAATTGGGAAATCGGGCGATCTGGAAATGCTTCCAGCAAAATGTCCCTTGTCGTGCGAGCTGTACATGTAGAATTGGAATTCCATCATAAGTTAGTACAGTCGTATGTGGTATGAACTTCCTGCAGAAGTCTTCCATGACACCTATTATATAGAGATATTCAAATCTAATATCCATAAACAATACTCCTTCCCATAACCTATTTTCCTGATATCAACACAATGCACTGCATCTCTAGGAGGTACTCCCGAGTGTTAATACAATGCAAAACGAAAAACAAAACATGCGGCAACAAAGCTTCGTGAATCATTATTCTTATCCTTCACCAGTCACATTAATCGTGTTACCTATGGTGTCTTCGCCATAATAAGGCCGAATGACACTTCCGGCGTAAATGACGTACCATACAGTTACTTTGAGTGGAAAAGATACGTCGGTTCTCAGTGCCCCATGAGCGCAAATTTTGTTTGATGACGTATCCGTTTATATGAACATGAGGCTCGTCGCTCACGATAAATTTTACCAAAAAATCGTCCATTGCAAAATAGTGACGAGTATTAGGCGTTCTTGAAAAGTATAGCGTTCTATGGCTTGTCAACGTGTATTCAGTATATATTTGCTTCAAAAATATTAAAATGAAAGTGACGGTTGCCGTCATTTATAAAGGGTATAGCTTTTTCCGTTAGGGTGATACATTTTAGGCCAATTTGTATTTATACCGAAGCAACAATCTATTCTTCCACTAATTCCTCTTTTAGCTCTTTAAGACATCCTTTAAATGACGGGTACCGCACATAGGTCACATTGTACTGCGAATATCCTTTAGGGTCCTGTGAGTATCCTTTGCTGTCGCCTGGATATCTCTCGATGTCCTGCGAACATCATTTGAGGTTTTGTGAATACTCTTTGAGGTGCTGTGAATACCTTTCGAGGTGAATAGCATTGGGGTCCCGCGAATATTCTTAAACATGTCAGTCACATCTGCAGACAAACTGTAAGGTTCCTTATAGTCCAGTAATCTTTATTTTTTTTTTGTTTCAATCTGCCATATCATGTGAAGATCTGTGAACGTGTTTCCCGTCTAGAAAGTTTGTGGCGTTCATAAATCGCCTTCTTAAAAATCCCTCGAGTATTTTGCTTCATCCTGCAAAGGTGCTTAAACGTGATTTCATCTAGGAAGTGTATGTTTTCTATTATACTGACATATCCTGCGAAGGTTCTTTAAAGTGTTTTCCCATTTGGGAAAGGTGAGCCGTTCATAGATCATATTCTGGAATATTTCTCGAGTATTCTGTCATATTCTGTGATGGTCATTGAGGGAGTTTTTTTATCTAGGAATTATGTACCGTTTATAGGTCGCCTAATTAATTTTCTTTCGAGTGTAATATCATATCCTTGAACTTTTTTTTCCATTTAGATAGCGTGTGTCGTTCGTAGGTTGCCTAATGAAATATCCTTCGGGGATGCTTGAAGGTGTTTCCCAGCTAGGTGTTTTCTATCGTAGGTCACCCTCAGAAATATCGTTCGTTTATCCTGCCATATCCTGTAGATCATTGTCTTTATCTTTTGAGTATCCTGCCATATCCAAAGAAAGTACTTGAGCGTGTCTTGCATCTAGAAAGCGTTTTCCGTTCAAAGGTGGTCTTAAATACTCTTCGAATATTTCACCATGTCCTGTCAAGGTTCATTTTGGAGGTGTATACCCTCTTAAATATCCTTCCAGTATCTCTAGAGACCCCTTCCAAGTACCTTACATTTCCTGGGACACTTTTTAATCCGGAACTGTGTAACGAAGGACCAGAGGATTGTGCATTCGCGAATAACAGACACAACCGAAGGCGAACCGAATCTAGAGATATTGTGGGGATGAATTTAAATATCATATTTGTGTACGTTAGTTTTTCAGCTTGTCAATCACACCATTAACCAACTAGACTTTGTTTGGTTGTTGTTGTAGTGTAACTTTAATTGGGATTCTAAACTGACGTCAGCAACTTTTGTAATCAATACAAGATGAACAATTCAAAACTAAAGAAATTTCACCTCTTAAGAAATTTTAACTTTATTCAACACTTTCTAGTCTTATCTTCTCTCCACAAGGAATACCGTATATGCCATATTACATGTACACTACAATAAAAAAAAGCAAATGAACTTTAAGTTAATTTAAAATTTCCTTTAAAATAGTCAAATTTTATTAATACTTAGAAAAATTTTCTTCAAATAATAAAAATTGCTATGTTTGGGTAATAACGAAATAGTTCATATACTCAGAGTTAGTTCATATCTTTCCCAGGCAATATTTCTTGATTTTAGGGAAAAAACAAGTTTATTAAGTAAAGATTGATCAATTTTTAAGAAAAACATTTTTGTTTTAAAATATAAGAAAACTAAGTTTATGTTAGTTCAAAAAAATTTCTAGTAAAATAAAAAATATCTAATGAACTTAAATAAAAAAAAATTTTTCTTAAAACCAAGCAAACATTTCCTTGCAAGCAGTAAAATTTAAGATGATATATGAACTAATTAGGAGGAAATTTTACTGTTTTCTTATAAAAATTTAGATCTCAATAGTAAAAGTTTTCTATAATTTAGAAAGTCATGAACTAAAATGTAATCAAAAATTTCCTTCAAAATATCTTACAAATTGTCCTCAACTTAAGTAAAATTTTATTAAAACTTAGAAAAATTTTCTTAGAAAGAATAAAAATTCCTTAGTTTGAGGAAAAACAAAATAGTTTATATACTCAGAAATAGTTCATATTTTTCCTAAGTAATATTTCTTGATTGTAGGAAAAAAAACAAGTCAATTTAAGAAAAAACATCTTAGTTTTAAGAAATTCGCATACTCAAATGTATAAAAATAAAGTTTAGTTCAAAAAAAAAAAAAAAAATTTAGGACATAATTTACTCCCATTTAGTTCAAAAAAAGTGTCTAACTTAAATTGAGATAGTACTTGAACTTAATGTGTGTTCATTTTTTGTTCGCGAGTAGTAAAATTAACTAAATTTTAGAAAGCCATTTCCAAATTCATTTTTTAAGTATACCACTATCTAATTATGAAGAATTGTTTTCTAAAAATTAGTTCAGACAATTAAAAACAAAAAATAATAAATGTTTTCCTATGTAATAATAAACATTTACTTGATTTTAGAAACTGCTGAACTATTTTTAAGGAAAATTTTTATGCAACTTAGTTTAGATAAATTTAAAAAATTTCAATAAAATATAATTTTTGCAAGTAAAAGTTTTCTAATTTTTAAAAATTAAAAAATTTGGTATAGAATTTTTTTGTTGGAAAACGTTTAAATTATTTTGAATATAAAAACAAACTAGTTAGTTTTGCTAATCTCCAAGAAAAAATGTCATTAAAGGAAACAAATTAAAGTAACCATTTACCATGATTGTAATTTTTGGTGCGTGATTCAAAGTATTTTAAAAGTATTTGAAAATATATAGTAAAACATATTATTCTTACCATAGATACAGTTTCATATTTGTTTTCAAATTATCAAATTTTTTATCAAATTTAAGAATAATTTTCACTTAAAAGAAGTGCTGTTAAACTTGATGTTAGAAAATAATTTCTTATTTTTAGGGAATTAAGTCCTAGTTTTTAGTAAAAAAAATTATCTAATGAACTTAAATAAAATAAAAATTTTCCTAAAACCAAGGAAACATTTCCTAACTAACAGTACAATTTTAGATGATGTATGAACTAATTTAAATTTTACTGTTTTCTAATAAAAATTTAGTTCTTATTAGTAAAATTCTTCTATAATTTAGAAAATTTTGACCAAATTTTAAGTAAAATTTATTTCCTAATGTTAAGGAAAATTTGAATAAATATTGGTAAAAAGTGTCTTTGGCGCCGTTTTTATTTAAATTTTTTCTCCAAATAAGTTAATTTTTCTTAATTCCAGTTTATTTTTTTTTTGTTGTTGTATTATTGTATTATTATTGCTCAAAGAACGACATTTGTCAGTATTTTAATTTATTGAAAGTAATTTTGGCATAAGCCAGAATTAAATTTTTTTTTAAGTTTAAATTTTAAAGTTTTTTTTTTTTGCAATAAAATCTTTTTAAACTCCACTATTGAAAACAAAAAGGAAATCTGCAAAATATTCAAAGAAATTACCTTTTCCCCAAACCAATATATTATATACAAAACCATTATAAAAATTACCAAAAAAAAAAAAAACATTTTCTTGTTATTTATATGCCTGTTGTTTAGTTAGTTTTGAGTTTTTCTTAAGATTTTGTTTTTTATATTGTGTTCATAATTCAAATCAAGGGTAAATTTGTGGAACATCATTTCTTACATTCAGTCCAGAACTAACTCAGACTATTAGACATGTACCCTTCTGTAGCATACAATAAATTGTATATGTGAGAGAGTTTATATTGGATTTGTGTATATTTTGCAAATTTGCATTTTGTTGTTTTTTTTTTGTGACATGAAATTGTTTTTTCTATACTGTTAAAAAAATTCAATATTCTAGTGAATTTTTTTTATACTGCTTTAAATTGTTTGTTATTTTCTCAATATAAATATTTATATTTATATAATTCTGTTGCAGTTGTTGTTATTTTCTTTACTGAATTTTATTTTTATTTGATTTTATTTCATATTATTATTTGGCGTTGCATACACAACATATGTTACTGACAGTATTAGTTAATATTTGAATTTGTTAAAAAAAAAACTTAATATTAAATATGTATACTAAATAAGTATTTTTATATGTATTTTAATAAACATTAAATTAATCATAATTTTAGGTTGAAAATTTTAACCACTTTTGATAGCAATTAAAATATATTTATGTTTTGGGATTTTCTCACAGACTATTTTGTTCAATAATTGATTTTATTTGTAAATCATTTTATTTCTTTTTGTTGCTCAAAGTTTTGTTTGTTTTATTCATTTAAAACATCTGCAGGAGAGTAAATTTATTTGAAATTTGGCGGTAAATATAAAATTTTGTTGATACAATAAAACTTGTCACACACGCCCCTTAATTAATCTACTAAAATTAATTATAATTTAATGTATAAATATCGTTTTTCCACATAAAATAAAAACTTGAGTGAAATTTATGCAAAATAGTTTGCAGCACAGAAAAACTAATACTACAAAAAAAAAAGTAATCAAATGTCAACCATTTCATAAATTAATTATATTCACAGTACGACTTCTAAAATTACTGTATAAAAAAACATTAACATATAACATAAATATAAATATGATTTTCGACAATAACCAGAAAATATAGGTGTATTTATAAAACAAAATTTATATACTAAAATATTCCAAAAAAAAAAAAAAAAAATTAAATACCAAACCCACGAATAATAGAACTAGTTTAACAAGGATAGTCTCCCACCGTGTGATGGGGGGGGAGGAGGCTTTGAAATTTGAATATGTATTAAACAAAATATGCACTTTCTTAACTGGGTGGATAATTATTCCAAAATTCTTTGTATTTTTTTTTAAATCACTTGATTTAGATTCCAATTAGATTTCAATTTAGTAAAATTTGTTAAAAAAAATATAATATTTATACTATTATTTTGCATTCTCTTTCCCCTGTGGGAGTTATCTTAAGCAGGCATGGGAGATCTCTATAACATTTGGCAATTATTCACTTCCCGGTTAAAAATATTCACATGTGTTCACGTATGCCCACATATGATCCATCCATACATGTCTCATATATGTACATTAACGAAATGTACATATATGAGACATGTCTGAAGATAAATAATGACATATTTGTATTCGTAGTTACATGTCTAAACATTTCAGATTTTATATATTTTTGTCATTAAAAGAATTACTTTTATTTTTTTTATTAAAATTGGTCAAGTTTTTTATTAAATTTTCTTTTACATACAAACTATCAACTAAATTTTTATTAATTTACATATAAATGTATCTGTTTTGTATACGAAAATCCATCACGATTTTGCTTGATGTATTAAAAAATGTATTTTGTATCTGCAATTTCTGGTTATGTATTTTTCTTCAGAGCTTTGACTTTACCCAATCATTTCGTTCTGTAAGCTGATTCTGGAAGATAAATTAAATAAAAATGCAAGTTTTACCCAGAAAGAAGGAAACTTTTTAGTCCTGCATTTTAACACCAATAAATGGAATAATAACGGCCTAGATTTTGGAATCTCCATGGGTTAAAAATCAAATAGCGGAGATTTGTTTAATGCCATGAACTATTGTACGTTGTTTGTTTCACTACGCCGTCCGTCTTAAAATAGGATTCCATAAATACCAAAATTGTAAAAAACATTAATAAAAATATTGTAAAGAATCCTAACAGTAAACTTACCAAATCTCATAATAATTAAAGATTTTCGTCAAAAAGTAAAATAAATCATAGAAAAAATTTTGAACAGCAAATAAATATAAATTTTTTTAAACACAATATTCTCATAAAAATTATTAAAAAATATTAATAACTTCAAAATAAATAAATACAAAAATTTTGACGTTGTGATTTTGAAGTTTAAATCAAACAATTCAAAAGCAAATAAATCAAAATTACAAATAGAAAATGAGCATTAATGGGAAAATATATGACATACAATTACATGTATGATTCCATATATTCCTAAAAATTGGTGTCTTTTAAGTATGCGTCGACAAATATATGCGTACATAAATGTCACACACTTTCATATATGATTCAAATACAATACAATATGTGAAAATACATGAGCATATATTTTTATTTTTACCTGGGTTGTGTAATTTGTTCATAATAATAATTCTAGCAATATTTTTGTGTTTTTAAATATCATAAAATTAAATTTAATTACTTCAGTAACATGTAGTTGATGTGATTGAGTAATTGTCCTGTAATTAAATTAATATAAATTCTTTTTATTTTCCATGTCTGGTATCAAAAAAAAAAATCAAATTTTTCCACAAATGTCAGTGTAGGTCTGATAAAATTATTATTATTTTTATTTATATTAATCATATATTTACAAATTATATCCTAATACCCAAACCGAGAACTAACAACATAGGCTATCGGCTCGTTGTAGCTAAAACAGACCAGAGCCTCTGGTGGGAATTGAACCCACGACCCCCGCTCAATAAAATTATTATTGTGAACAAATTACAAAAGTGAATAATTGCCGAATGTGATTGAGATCGCCCAGGTCTGATTTCAAGCAATAAATACCTATCGTTTCTTAGATTATTACTGGTTTTCGTTTGTCTACACTTGAAATTATGGGCATAATTTTGAAATTGGACTTTAGAAAAATTTCCGTTTATGAACAAGAAAAATCCATGATATGGGCTATGGAAAAAAATCATTGATAATAATTGTAGAAAAGTCAATTAAAAAATCTATGGTCCCGTGTAATGAAGATTTAATTGGATCAGATCTGCTTATCTAATGGTTTGATCTTATAATATATGTTTAGCTAATGTATATGATTATATATGGTGACTTAGGTCGGCGTAGATTTGATTATTTGTAATTAGATCACAAATTTGTTCCTAATTTTAAAATGTACCTTGATCTGGTACAGTTAGATCTAATGATTTTTATTTACATCTGGTCTTTTTTACACGGGATAAGATCAATATATGTAAGATAAAGTCAATATATGAACTATAAAAAATTCAACGATTAAGTAAATATATGAGTTAAAAAAAAACTTTTCGATAAATGCCTGTAATTTTAAGTACTAGATACCTACCAGTGCTTAGATACCTACCGTGTATCGAAAAAAAAAATCGAAAAATTAGTAGGTACCTACTGCTTCAAATTAAGGACATAAATGAATTGATGAACTATAATAAATTTCATATGAAAAAAATCCCACATTAAGTCAATATACGAAATATAAAAAATGCCCGATAAGCTTAATGTAACATATGATCTAAAAATACGATTTCACGATAAGGCCAATATATGAAAACAGATTCGTGCTGACAACCGAATTTTGTGACAACTAAAAACCAATTGAGACATGAGTTATTTGACTGTGACAACAGTATTTCGGTTGCCTCAATAACAA
Organism: Eustalomyia histrio; assembly: GCA_949748255.1. NCBI lineage: Eukaryota > Metazoa > Arthropoda > Insecta > Diptera > Anthomyiidae > Eustalomyia > Eustalomyia histrio. Next base: position 13,189,732 of record OX456524.1, read on the forward strand.
TTCGGTAGCCACAAACAAAAATTCGGTTGCTGCAACTGAAGTAATCAATTGGCAATAAATACGGTTGTCAGCACGAATCTGTCTTCTGGGTGTACAATCTTTAAACTACACTCACCAAAAAAATTTTTTTTTTTTTTTTTTTTTGCTAATTTGAGCCAAACGGTATTTTTTGCCAATCTTAGCAACACATGCCTGCTGACGTGTAGTTCAATAAAATTATTAGAAAAATTAGTAGACGCTACTTAATTTAAGTAAATTTTTGGTAAAGTGGAATTTAAAATCTGTTTGCTAAAATCAGCAAAAAAAAAATTACTAAATATTATTCATATTATTACAAAATTTAAAATTTATTTTTTTTATCGAGCATCAAAACTTTTTTATTTTATTTATTTTAAAAAAACTTTTTTGTTCTGTTTTAAGCAGAAGTCGTATTTTTAGACATGAGTCGATGTCTTAAATTCCGATCGTTTTTTGTAATCAATAACATTTCCTTCAATATTCAATTTTTAAAATTGGTAAATTTTTTCGCTAATTTTAGCAAATCGGTTTTCAAAAATTTGTAAAATTATTTCTGAAATTAGTAACAAAAATTTGTAAATATTCTGTAATTTGTAAAATGTTAATAGCAAAAAGATATGCTAATAATTTTTTTACTAAAAATCAGTACAAAAATAGTAAAGTGGGACTTAGCCCGTTTACAAATTTTCCTACTAACTTTTTTTTTCAAAGTGTATAATTAAATCTGGGGACATAATGATAAAAAATAAAAAAAAAAAATCCGCGATTAAGTCAATATATAATTAATCCACGATTGAACTAACTATAGGATTGTGCTTTAGAAGGAACCGTGATTGAAAAATTAAAGAATTGACGATTAAACTTTAGAAAAATCCACGACAGAACTATGCAAAACTGCGATTTAAACAATATATGTATTAATTAAAATCGATTCTTGATAAAGCCAATATTTAAAATCAAATATTAGGAAAATGTACACTTAGTCGTTATAAATAAACCTATACCTATGACGATACATGAACTACTTAGGATTACAAGATTAAGTCAGAATATGAACTGTAAAAAAAACTCACGATTCTACACTCATATTATTATGTAGTATTTGCATTTTAATAAAAAAGTTTTCAGTTCAGTTAAAAATAAAGGAACATGTATTGATTTTTCAAAGAAATATTTATTTGAACTTTTATTACACATTTGTTCAAAATTATTTACTGTCATTTACCAATTTTTTCTGTTTTTTTTTTTTTACATTAATCCTATAAGTACAACTAATATCCAAATTCCCTAATCAAACACTAGCAACGAAGGCTATCGGCTTGATGTAGCGTAAACAGCCGAGAGCCTGTAGTGGGAATCGAACCCACGACCCCCAAACTAATAAGCTAACACGCTATCCACTAGCCTACCGGGACGTTTCATTTATTTTTTTCATTTGTATGAAATTTAATAAAATTTACCCACATAACGTAATTTGTTGTTTATTTGTTTCCGTTACAGTTATTACAAATTTATATTTTTATAAATATTCTTATTTTGTTTTCTATTTAACCATTCCAACATGTTTTTGTATAGTGTCTACGTTTTGCAGATAAGAAAATAAACAAAAATACAAAAAACCTAATAAAAATTTATTTTTACGGAATTGGTAGGTAATATTTAAACATTTATTTTTAACTGAATAATCATTTGTTTTTATTGATGTGTCAGTTGTTTAAACAAAATTTAAAAATACACTAATTGATAGTGTGTTAGCTTACACTCACAATATATCTTCTGTTACCGACTATAGTTTATTTAAAAAGAAATACAGGGTGAGCCATTTTAAATTTTAAATTTGAATCGACTATAAAAAAAGTATTGATTTTTTTTCAAATTTCTGTTTTTATTGAAAATTTTTAACTTTGTCATTTAAGAATGGAACTCAATATCACTTATATGACTACCACCACTGGCTCGGCAGTACCTCATCCGATCAACCCAATTTTTCAGATTTCATGTTCAATTGTCTCTGGATGGTTTGTGTAACATTAATCCTTAATAACACCCCACAGAAAATAATCCAAAGGGCTCAAATTACAGCTCCGAGGCGGCCAATTAACATCACAATTTCGACTGATTGTTCGATTTTCAAAAACAGTGCGTAAAATATCGATGGTTTCTTTGGCTGTGTGACATATGGCCCGGTCTTGTTGAAACCAATGTTCCATGTCATTCTCTTTTGGAAACAAAAATTCGTTGAGCATGGCATGGTAACGCTCACCGTTGACGGTAAAGGCGGCTCCTTGCTCATTTTCGAAGAAAAATGGCGCAGTCGTGGTAGTCATATGAATGATATTGTGTTCCATTTTTAAAGGGAAATGTTCAACCTTTCCAATAAGACCAGAAATTAAAAAAAAAGTAATCAGTAATATTTTTTATAGCCGATTCAAATTTAAAATTTTACATGGCCCACCCTATACGTAGAGTTTGTTTTTAAATGAAGTATCAATTGAAATTCATAAAAATATATTTTTTTAAACTATTTGAATCAGTCATTCTATAAAACAAACTATAAAAAAATTACAGACTTTCAGTAGGAGTTGATATTTTCAGTTAAATGTAAAATTTTATGTTTTCTGTTTCTAAAAATAGAAATGTAAATAATTCCTTTTTTTTTTCTATCAAAATAGTTTGTTTAAGGTTTCCAAATTTTTATAAAATTTTAAAATTTGTTCAAACAAATTTTATAACCTTTTTTCTGTTTGTATTTAGCTTTGAATTTATTTAGCCACCCCGCACATGGCCTAAATACAAAATTATTTTAATAAAATTTACTAGAAATTATTCAAATATATATACACACATAGAAAATAAAAATACATATATCTGTGTGTGTTGTGTTTTGTGAGTCCATACAAATAAAAAAAAACTTTCTGTTTGAAGAACAAACCTCAAAAAAAAAAATTTAACGTTTTGTCAGTTAAAAACTGAGGGTTTTTTTAAACGACTTTCTATTGATTTTACAACTTTTGTCGATTATTAATTAATGATTGAAAATAAACAACAAAATTTGCTGAATACAATGAAAAATCAGTTGCCCTCTTTTTGATTGTATTTTCGATTAATTTAATATTTATTTTAGATTGTTTTGAGAGAAATAATAATGTGAGTGTATAAGTGTGGGGTTCGGAGGTTTGATTCCCACCAGAGGCTCTGGTCTGTTTACACTCGGTTAGGGTATTAGGATATAATTTTATTTTAATGAACAGTGAGTAGAACGGGTTTTAAATGAAATATCAATTCATTTAAGTGGTATTTTCTGTTGCGTTAACTTACCAACTATTTTAAGTGTACTTACAAAAATCCACGATTAGGCCGCATTGGCAGTTATTCAGAGACATTGCTATGTAACAAATTCATAGTTGAAAAATTATCGTATAAACTTAAAAGAATTTTTTTTTCTGCGTGTAAGCCATAAATTATTGTCGCATTTATGTTTGTGCATAAATCCGGCACAGTAACCCTAGTCAAATGTCCAACATATACAAAAATATTACAAGCACCTCCTACCCATACGCTTTACCATGTACCACACACCCCCACTTACTTCCCTTCTCTTCAATTTTCAAGTCCTAACGGAAACAAAACACCCAATTTTATATGGATATTTGAATTTGTGTATGGTTGAAAAAAAAAAAACATCGAAAACACCGAAAACAAAGAAAGTAGGAACGCATAAATACAGAGAGAAAAAAAATTATATCCGACATTTGGTGTCTTATTGCTGATGCTGTATGGTGTTCAATTGTAGGAATATGTTACGACTAAAATTATAGCTGTCACTAGGGGCGCCAGCAGTCACCGCAAATACACACACATACGCACTTATATCATATCCCCGCCACCCCACACCTCTACTAATAAAATACAATTCGAAATGGAACTAAACTAAATATATGCGTGCGTGTTGCTTTATGTTTATATTATTTTAGTTTTTTTTTTTCCACATATTTACTCTATGCTCGAAAAGTATTTGGAGATCTAAATTATGATTGATATTTAAATTTTATACAAATCAGTTTGGCCATTTACTAAAACATTGAATTTATATTGAGATTTGGGAGAATCTTAAAATCATGATATGGAAAAGCACAATCTCTTGATAAATTCAATTTAATTAATTTTTTTATTTTTTTGAAAATTTATTATCTTTTTCCACGATTTGAAATAGAAAATTTTAATATTATAAAGGGTGGTTAAATTTAAAAGGCCGATGAATAAAATACAAATTATTTAGGAAATTATTGTCATTTATTTTTATTATGATAATATGGTATGGGTCAATTATGTATGGATCAAAATATCGATGGTCCAAATTTTTGATAACGCTGAGGCATAATTGAGGTTCTATGCCGTTAATGTGCCGAATTATCTCATCGTTTAACTCTTGAATTGTTGCAGGCGGCTAATTGACATCGCCATCACGTGAGATAACACGGCCATTGAATTTGTCGCGCAAAAGAGCCATTGTTTCATTAGCTGTGTGGCAAGTGGCACCGTCCTGTTGAAACCACATATCGTCCAGGGTCACATCCTCAATTCCTGGCCACAATAGGTTCGTTATCATCTCGCGATAGCGAACACCATTCACGGTAAATGCTTGGCCGACCTCATGACACACTATCACGAACAACAGCAATGTTTTCCGCAGAACGAACTGGGCGAGCATGCACATGTGTTTTTACAGACCCGGTTTGCTGAAATTTGCCCACAATTCTCCAGATTATGGAAATGTGTCCGTCGATTATTCTGACCAAAAAAAATCACGAAGTGCACGAAATGCATTTTGATTAGAACGTACATTTTCATTGAATAACTTTAACGCGTTGCTATATTGTGTATCTTTCCATGGTTCAAAACGAGTTAGTCTGAAATTGAGAAATATCAAATGAAATGCAAAAAAAAAAAACGTGAAGTTTCACATTCAACATCGGCTCTTAAAATTTAACCACCCATTATTTTTGTTATTTATAATACCGAGTGCGATCGAAAAAAAAACTTATCTTCGAGAAATTAGTTGTAAAGCAATTTCTTTTGCTTTATAACCTATTTTACCATCGATTATTTCACTGGGCGAGCATGCACAGGTGTTTTTACAGACCCGGTTGCTGAAATTTGCCCACAATTCTCCAGATTATGGACACATTTGGTCGATTATTCTGACCAAAAAAAATCACGAAGTGCACGAAATGCATTTTGATTAGAACGTACATTTTCATTGAATAACTTTAACGCGTTGCTATATTGTGTATCTTACCATGGTTCAAAACGAGTTAGTCTGAAATTGAGAAATATCAAATGAAATGCAAAAAAAAAAAACGTGAAGTTTCACATTCAACATCGGCTCTTAAAATTTAACCACCCATTATTTTTGTTATTTATAATACCGAGTGCGATCGAAAAAAAAACTTATCTTCGAGAAATTAGTTGTAAAGCAATTTCTTTTGCTTTATAACCTATTTTACCATCGATTATTTCACCGATATTTTTTTTTTGAATTTGTCTTAAAAGCCTTCGGTTATTTTACTTCAGAGCAGGACCAATTTTCCTGCACTAGCTTTCGGTCAGATTTGGAATGTGTTTCAAGACTACTTACATATATTTAATATGTTATAGTGAAAGCAGTTCTAGACAGTTATAGTAGGAATGTGATTTTTGCCGGATTTGTAATACTTTTTGCACAATAGGGTTTCTGTTCATATGCTTGAAACTCTGTAACTTTCACTGTTTTTGTTTGTTGCTGTGCTGTTTTTACTTGTGTTCGTTGGGTCTTCCTGTGACACTTTCAAAATTTATGGTCTAAAGCCTAAGGCGGGTTCAATTCCTATCAACAAAAATCCTCATACTACAATAAAATTGAAACAATAAGCATAAATAAGCACCAACACCAGCAGCAGTAGCTGAAAGCAGCAGCCGCCGTCAATGTCGTATACATTGAAATATATCGAACAACCGACAAAACAATAACAACTACGAGTACAATGGTATTAAGCGAATTACATATATAAATGTAAAAATAACGGTATAACTTACAATCTTAATAATCTGTACTTTTATTCTTTCTAACATCTCTCATCCCTAAATTATTTTACAAAAAATATTTTGTATAATTTTTACAAGTGGTATTCTTTGATTTTTTATTTAACACAGTGGTTTTGTATTTAATTAGATTTAAAACTAAGATCGATTATCGGTGACTGAAAACCTGTTACGTTCAAATTCAGAAGCCTAGACTTCTGAAATATTTTACTTCTTCCGATCTTCTCTCTATTAAGGTACACCACCTACTCTGTTTGGGCTAAAGCTTCTTAGACTTCTTTGACTATTCTCAACCGGGTATAGCGGAGGACTTTGATGTAAGTCATTTAAAACTATATCGTGGATTTTACCGATAATTTTCGAAGTAACTGCCTTAACGAGGTTCATTATTTGCAGCTGTACGGCCACATTTAAATTCATTTGCCCAATTGTAAAGAGTCTTAAATACTTGTGCAGATGGGCCATGGACTTCCTCTATTTCATTTATGATTTCCTTAGGTGTTTTTGAGCATTATTTGATAATAGCTCGAAATAAATTTTTTTTTCATTTTTCAAAATAAAAATAAAAATAAAGCATAAAACCGAATGACGAATTTCTCTAAAAATTTGACAGTTGTCTTTTTCATTTTGAAATTTTTCAAAAACCCTACTTTGTTTGAAATTCTTAGTCCTCCTTATATCAATTTGTATAATTATTATTTGGATCTTGAATTAATAATAAATGGTAACAAATATATTATTCAGAGTATTGTTCGTTGCTGGCCACAACTTTCTCCCATCTCTCTGGTAATTTTCGAATACCAGCTTGAAAGAACAACTCGTCGTTTGAGGCAATCCAACCTCGACCCATTTTTTTTGCATTGTTCATATGAAGTAAACTTCTGCTGGGACAGAAGATTTGCATTGATCGGAACAAGTAGTAGTCGGAAGGAGTGATGTCTGCTGAATACGGCGGATGGAAAAGGACTTCCCAAATCAGCGTTTACAAATAGGTCTTGAACGGTCTTGCTGAAAAATCATTTTGTCTTGTCTTTCTTCATTGTTTCGCCATTTTTGCATCAGAGTGAGGCTCAAACGCATGAGTTGAGTCTGATAGCATTCCAATGTTATCGTTTCATTCGATTTGAGCAGCTCGTAGTAGACTTTGATCCCACCAAATACAGAGCATAACATTCATACCATGAATATTCGGTTTTGCAAAGAATGTTGATGCGTTTGGGGCTATCGTCATTCAGTTTCCTTACTTTTGAATCAATCCCATAATTTTAAGGCGTTTGCTGGCTGTCGACTCATACACTCCCAATGATTTTGAAAACTCCTGGCATTCGTCCACATGGAGCAATGATTTCAATTCTTCGTCTTGCATCTTTTTAGAATGACCTGGTCGTACTTGTCTTCGAGCTCAAAATCACCCTCCGACATGATTGCTCAGATAGAGCATGGTCACGGTAAACGCCGTAATGAAAAAGAGTTCCCCCAAAAACACTTTATCTGGTACGAAATTCGACATGTTCGAGGCAATATTTAGTATTGTTGTTTACGTTTCAAGCAAATGACACAAGCTGGCAAAGACGCTCATTTACAATAGGTTTAAGCGGCAAAACATTGGAAACTGGAATATTGATCCTTATACTAATGGCGGTATCTTGGGTGAAACGCTCATTAGTAATTCAATAGGAAGAAGAAAAAGAAAACATTTTTTTTATCAAAAAATCTAATTGACAACAGGTTGCTACCAGACCGCCCAAATTCCATCTCATATTATGATTCATCAGCGGAATTTAATTTTTCACAATAAAACAAATAAAAATATTAATCGGTCCCGACTGACCATATTACGGCTTAGTTTTTATTTTCCAAATCCTTGGATCATACTGTTCTGAAGAAAGAAAGTTAAAAGGAGAAAGAAGTTTAAAAAAAAATTATGTTTCATAGGAGGTTTCTGTATCATTTATCGGTTTAAAATCTAAAAGAATCATAATTCCGGCTGAACGGCATTTTAATAAAAATTTTATACTATATCAATACAATTTTTTTTGTGTCCAATTCGTCTTATTCGTTTTTTTTTCTGCTGTCTGTATATTATGAACCAAATGATAATTCCAAATGTCCCAGTTTAATACTTTGTAAGATTTTCTGATATTAAAAACTTACAAAACCACTGTTACTTAAGATGAAAACAAATTTAGCAAATATATTACTATATATATTATTTGATAAAAATAATATATAAATATTTTTTTGTTTTTATGTGTATCGAATCCTAGGATCACCCTTCTCGTTTATTTATACTATTTGTCTCCCACCCGCGGCATTTATACCAAAGTTAGTTGCCGCCATTTTTGCTACCGCATCTATATAATTAATCATTAGATTTGTAGATTTTGTGGATTTATTGTAAATACTTTACTCTGTAACTATAATACAAAAAGTAAAGCTGTTTGGCTGTTGAAGTTGTTGTTGTTTATATTGTCTTCAAACTTGGATATTTTTTGTTTGTTTTTGGTTCGTTTGACTTCTTTCCATGACAACACCATACAAAGTCATATATTATGAACTTGTATTAAAAAGTTACCCATCTTGACAAAAACCATTCATGATACATTGCAAAAACAAAAACCAAAAAAAAATAAAAAAATATGGGCTTGTGTTTGTATTGGTGTTGTTAACTAACAAAAACCAATATGTTTTGCTAATCATGGTAACATTTTTGTTGTATGGATTTGTTGTTGTTTTATTTATATATTTTTTTTTTCGCTTTTCATTCTACTCATTATTCTTGTTACTTTATAAGCACGATTTGACGTCATTTTAGCGATAAAAATAATAGCTACTACTACAATAATAACACTGCAAACAAATAAATACATGTATAAATATATTTATATTCCATGTGTGTGTGTGTGTGTGTGTGTAAATTTTATGGTAGTATAAATGTGTTTTCATACAGTTTGACGAAGTGCTTTGGCGATATGCACTCAAGTCACTTGTGGAGATTAAAGAAGTAAAATCTTTTAACATTTATCTATGACTTGACTTAATTTTTGGCTTTTAACAATGTAACAATCAACAGAAACAACAAGAACAACACCTATTAACAAAGTTGCTTGTTTGTGTGGATTTATGGTATTTTAAGAAAGTTTCCTTTATTTACACTCATGTAATCATATTCACATCTTAAATTTATGATATTTATAATATTAATTAAATCTAGAAAATTTGTATTTTAAGAACTTATATTAACCCATATTCTCCTGAAATTGTATTACTCATATTGTAAATACAATTTTTATGACTTCCAAATTTCCTGGTGATTGGAAGATATCACGTGTTGTGCCGATTAAAAAGGATGGTAATTCAAATCTTTTACAAAATTTTTGTCCAATTTCTGTGATACCCGTTCTTTCAAAAGTTGTTGAGCACATTATAAAAGATCAGATGATGTTTTATATTAATGCTAAAAGATTGCTTCATCCTAACCAATCTGGTTTTAGACGGAATTATAGTACTACAACTCTTCTTCTTGGGTTAACTGATTCAATAAGACGTAAGCTTAATGAAAAAAAATGTAGTGTATTGCTTTCCTTAGATTTATCAAAGGCCTTTGATAAAGTTTTACATTCAAGGCTGATAACTAAATTATGTAATTTTTTTAATTTTTCTAAATCTGCATGTAAACTTATATGTTCATATCTTGGTAAAAGGTCACAATTCGTTTCTGTAGGAGACAGGAACTCTAGTTTATTGGAGGTTACCAGTGGTGTTCCACAGGGTTCTGTAATTGGCCCCATTTTATTTATGATGTATTTAAATGATTTTATTAATGTCATTGATAATAACTCTTTTGAAACATTTATATATGCGGATGATGTACAGATTTTATTTTCTGGGGAAAGGCAATTTTTTGATGTTTTGGAAGCGAACATTGAGTTTTACCTTAATAGGATTTCTCAATGGATGGATACTAATGGGTTGGAAATTAATCCTGGCAAAACAAAGGCAATGTGTTTTGGTTTTGACTCCAGTAATTTGAATGTATCATTAGGAGGTGTTAGGATAAATTTCGTCACTGAAATTAAGTGTTTGGGTGTTTTTGTGGATGATCAATTACGTTTTTCAAAGCACATTGATTACGTTTGTGCTCGTGTGAATGCTACCTTAAGGCGATTGTGGTCTCTAGATTTATGTTTGCCTCTACATGTGAGGAAACGTGTTGCTAGTGGTCTTCTTATGTCACAATTATTATACGCCTTAGAGGTGTTCACGGGTACTAATAGTGTTTTACTTAGACGCCTTCATCTTACATTTAATCGTATCATAAGATATGTTTATAGATTAAGAATGAGGGAACACGTCACTCCTTTTGTATTAGATTTCGTTGGTATTTCTTTTGAAAATTTAATAAAATTGAGAATTTTGTTGCTATTTCACAAGATGATTAAGACGAATTGTCCTAGTTATATTGTTGAGAACTTTAATTTCACAAAATCGAATCAAATAGTTTTTCATCGTATAACATTTATGAAAGATCCTTTAATGTGAGGATAACTAGAAATTGGAATTCGCTTCCTAGATACCTTAAAAATTTCGTTTTTTCAAAGGCTACGTTTAAATGCAAATTAGTGCAGTATTTCGGTATGTAACACCCTCTCTAATTTATGATAACTCTAATTTTATCTTTTCTTAATTGCTACATTATGGACCTTAAATTTTAAATTTTATTTTAAATTTTATATTTTAGTTATTATTTTAGTTTAGGCATTTTATATAGATATTTTTTTTTATATATAGTAAATTGTTTTTTTAGTAGTATACGAACCATATTTGGCCCAGAGGGCTTGGTTCTTGAATATTTGAATAAATAAATAAATAAATAAATAAATAAATAAATAAATAAATAAAAAACTGGTATTGCCAAAGACTTGTGCCCAAGTACGATTTTTCTGCCTTTTTTTATTTTTCTACAAGGATCATCCGGATTTTTTTTTTAAATCATAGAAATAAAAGAGGGTTTGAAATTATTTTAGCCTCCATTTTTAAAAATTAAATTTAAAGGGAAGATGTTGAATGTGAACCACACCTAAACGTCAATTTTTTTTCTGCATTTCATTTGACATTTCTCAATTTCAGACTAACTAAATTTGAACCATGGTAAGATACACAATCGAGCAACGCGTTAAAATTATTCAGGCTTATTATGAAATAAAATGCATTTCGTGCACTTCGTGATTTTTTTTGGTCAGCATAATCGAACAAATGTGTCCACAATCAGGAGAATTGTGGGCAAATTTTAGCAAACCGGGTCTGTGAAAACACCTGTGCATGCTCACCCAGTTCGTTATGCGAAAAACATTGCTGTTGTTCGCAATAGTGCGTCATGAGGTCGGCCAAGCATTTACCGCGAGATGATAACGAACTTTTTATGGCTCGAATTGGAAGTTATGGATGTGCTCGATATGTGGTTTTAACAGGACGGTGCCACTTGCCACACAGCTAATGAAACGATGGCTCTTTTGCGCTACAAATTCAATGGCCGTGTTATCTCACGTGGTGGCGTTGTCAATTGGCCGCCAAGATCATGTGATTTGACACCGTTGGACTTCTTTCTTTGGGGTTTTTTGAAAGAAAAGGTGTACGTCGATAAGCTAGCAACAATTCAAGAGCTAAAGGATGAGATAATTCGACACATTAACGGCATAGAACCTCAATTATGCCTCAGCGTCATCGAAAATTTGAACCATCGGATGGAGGTGTGCCGCTGCCGCGGCGGCCATTTGGCCGATATTTTGTTCCATACATAATTGAACCATACCATATTATCATAATAAAAAGAAATAACAATAATTTTCTAAAAAATTTGTGTTTTATTCAAAATCAACATCGGCCCTTAAAATTTAACCACCCTTATATACCATGATCTATAAACTTCACTTATACACTCTCGCATTTTTGAAAACCTGTTCTCGAAGCAATTTTTTCCACTCCGAGCTTGGTTTCTCAGTAACGTATAATGTTAAACTGATTTTTTAACGTTTTAGATCTCATTTGGCGTAATTTGTTTTTGATAAAAAGCGAACAGATAAAAAATGTTGGGTGGCAGATCTAGACTGTGTGGAGGATGAGTCATGTTTCAAATATTTTTTTTTGGTTTAAATAATCAATTGTTAAAACAGTCTTAGGAATACTAGCATTGTCATGATGTAGTATGATTTGACGATTTTAGTTATTTTTTTTCGCCTATGGAATGCGGTTATAGAACAATCTGAACTAACAGTGTTCTGATTCTCTGAAGGGAAGGCAGCAATATGACCGGTTATATTAAAAACAAAAACACTCGAAAGTTATTCTTGAAACATTTGTACTACTAACACCTTCTGATGGACTTGTTTAATTTTGAAGCACGCGGAATGCTGATGGTTTATACCTCACACCAATACAAGGTCAGCGTATTATAAGTTTGTGCTGATGTTTGTAACCACATCACTCTCTGAATCGATTTAACGATGTCCATCCATTCGTCCGTCCGTAGTCAAACTACAGGTCTCAAATGTAAAGTTCTTTAGATGATGAATGGGTCTATACCTCTTATAGAAAGGACCTTTCTGAATTATGCGGTAAATGTTATGTAGGATCATAAATCACGCCTTCATTTTTAAAGAAAATCAGATTATTTTTGCGCCTATTCCCCATAAACCCACCTGACCGGCATTTGGAAATATAAAGGTATTTCTGTTCATAAGTTTAAATTAGCCTCAGAAAAAGCCCCTTGAATATGGCTTTTATCGTTTTAAATTCAGACCACCCATCTAAAGGTCCAATCTAAATTAAGATTAAATGACATTCATAAAACCGTAGATGTCTAATAAAATTTGTAAGTATTACAATATATGAAATCATAAATCAGGCCTTCAAGATTAAAGAAAATTACCATTTTCCAGGTATTTGCTTATATGAACTTTTTCGGTAAAAAAACTGTAAAAAATTGTGCTGTCCAGTATCGTTTGATTGGTCTATTAACTTCTTTTGGCACTATTACTATATTATTTCTTTTTTACTACTCGGCAGCTGTTTTGCTGTAATGACATGTAGCGAGATCGGCCTAAAAGAATCGTGGACTTGTTGTGCTTGTTGATGTAAAATTCACTGATGATAGTACCAGTTGTGATAAATTTATTGCTTCTATCTCCGCATGAGCTTGCCAAATTAAATACTTCTTGGGAAACTTTTTTTACCTTAAATTCTTCCGCAACATTGCCTCTAGCATCCGCTACATAAAACCTCTGTCCTGGTAGCTAGAAAAATCGTCTATAATCCGACACTCATAATTTTTTTATAAAATTGTTTAGAAGGTTTTTGGTATGATTTTTCGCATCCGTGTTTCTTTGAATTCCTGTCGGGTACTTTTTGAAACTTGTACATCTTTATACCTGCATTTATTTTGAATTTTCTAACTTAAAAATCGGAACAGTTGATTTTTAATGCGGCTTTTCGGTTTGAAAGGCTAAGATTTTTCTTTAAAATACCAACTATCTTTTTTATCACATGCGAAACCGTTTGTAACTACGACTTGGATTTTTTGTATAAATCTTAATTATTTGTTTACGTTTTTTTTTTGTTCAGAATCCATTTTGAAAGAAAAAAATAAGCCAATTAAGTAATTATTTTTCACACATTAGGTCTGTAGGAGGTAATTTTGGGTAAAGTCTGATAAAATGAGAGTAAGCAAAAAATTCTCTCACAAAACCATAAAAATGCCCAAAATACTGCGAACGCACAAAACCACATTTCATACCCAAAAATAAACGTCAAATTTATTCAAACTAAAAAACAGCGTAATTATTAAATATATTTAAAAATTGCAAATGTATATTTACATTTTCAAATGTTTTTTTTTTATTATTAAGAAGGAAAAGTTGTTTATAGTAAACTTTTATTTAACTTTATTTTTTTTTTTCAAAAATGCAAAACAGTTAATTTATTAGCAACAGCTGATTATTTGACAATTTTACCATTTTACTCAAACAAAAAGTACGGGTAAGTTCTGGTAAAAAGAGAAACACAATTACTCTCTCATGAACGCTCTCATTTAACCAATTTTTGTTACAAGAAACGCTTTCTGGTAAGATTGGGTTCCCGCGGGCACCCGCGGTAACGTACGTCGAACACACCTATTATTTGACTTCTTTTTGAAAGTTAACTTGTTCAAAATATAGTAAAATTTTTGCGTATAAAAAAAGATATAGGTAAAAATGTCTGTTTGATGACAGTCTTTATTAATCTCTATATTTTAGGATCGGAATGTTAGCGGAATTTCATCGTTTCCAGAAATTTTACCCAAATTACACTGTATAGGGGGCATGTCCGATTTTAATCATATTGCCAGTTTTTATGTTTTCAACCACCAGCATTGAAATTTTCTGTATTTTTTTGCACCATTAGACTTGAGCCATAATTTAAAATATCTTTTAAAAATGTGGAATCCAATCTTAATTTTGATGTAAGATTTCTGGCAATGTAGTCTTTCTAGAGCATCCTGTAAATTATTATATATTTTATGCCTGTAAAGTTCAATCATAGACCGCACAGCATCCATGTTTTCTGGACTAAAAGTTGTTTTTGAATAACCATCAGGAACTTTAGCAAAGATGCAAGATCGACCACGCGTGAATTCTGCAAACCAGTAATAAACATTTCTTAATGTTTATTACTGGGAATTAATAAAAAAAAACAGGTTAATAGATATTCGAAAAACACGGTTTCAACCGGTTGTTAAAAACCGGCTCGATCGATTTAGGAAAAATTATAAATAATTATAAAAACTAGAAAATATAAGCTAAATTAGAACTATTTCTTTGATTGCAGTTTTCATCTAAAAATCTGAAAATTTAAAAGTCAATGTGTTTATAAATTCAATATATTTTTTTTTAAGGGAAGCAACACTCAAAAATTACTTTCTACTAATTAATGTGATGCTTTCTTTGGAAAGAAGATATTGGGGAGATGGAAAGTGGTAAAAGATGAAGGGCTTTAAATATAAGAACACTATAGTTGTTGAAACTTTTTTTAGTTCATAGCTATGTTATGTTATATTACAACTGTGGGAAATTGCGGCCCTTCGTAGATTTTAGTGCGGCCCTGGAAGAAATTTAAATTTCCCCTCTTTAATAGATTTTTTACAATTATTTTTCGTTAAATTTTTCTAAATACATATTTTTTTTAATAAAATTTTTATATTTGAAATTTATGTTTCACAAAATTGTTCTCTTTGTTTACATACTAGTTTTTTTCCTTAAATTCGTTTTGACGTGAAAATTTAAGCTTTTAATTGCAGTTGTCTTTAATTTTTGACAATTATTTTTCTCTTTCGATGTTTACTATTTTTTTTTTGCTGGAAATGTAAACAAACAGACCCATTAGATAAACTCAATGTTACAATAGCACCCAAGCTTTTGTTTTTTAATTTAGAATTTTGTAAAAAAGTTGACACTTTTTATTAATCTAACAGCACTTATATACTGTCAAAATCTCCAACTAAGTGTAAATAAATAATTTAACAAACAAAAACTTTCTGGGGACGTTAAATTTAAGCGGGACATTCAGTAATCGGTCCTAAATCATATTTTATAATGCTAAATATGTCCAACCAAACAGTTCGACCCAAAACGATAGTTAATCAGTTTTTTTTATACCCTCCACCATATATGGTGAGGGTATATATCAGTTTGTCAGTCCGTTTGTAACATGTCGAAATATAGGTTTAAGACCCCATAAAGTATATATATTCGTGATCCTTATGCAATTTTAAGTCGATTTAGCGATGTCCGTCTGTCTGACTGTCTGTCTGTCCGTCTGTCTGTTGAAATGGCGATCACGACGCGAAGACGCAAGCGGGGGTGCCTATTTTTACCCAGATTATTGAACATCCTCCCGAGCAGTTTGGTATTTAAAATGAGCAAAATCGGTTAAGCGGTTCAAAAGTTATGAGTGAAAATGTGAAGGTACCTCTAAATTTTCCATACAAATTTGTACAATTTTTCTGTATCTATTTTTTTTTCTGTTAAGTCAGTAAAAATGTTATTAAGTCTTCTTATTGTTCGATTACATTTATTGTCTTACATACTATGATAATAATAACATTCTTAGAGATATATGTGTGTTACTCTGATAACTAAGTTAACGTAAAAATCAACAATGTTAAAGTCGCTAACAGAGCAGACCTCTGTAAATAACATTGCTAAAACTAAATAAATAACATTACTAAAACTAAATAACAAAAGTTCGTTACATAAATTGACAAAACATATTCATATTACAGTTCATGTAAAATTTAGTATATACGTATATCATCTTCAAGGATTCGGCACAGCCGAATTTAGCCCTTTTTTACTTGTTTTTTCCTAATTTTACACTCAAGCAAAGATTTTTGTTAACAAAATTTTTCCAAAATGTTTCAAAATACCGAACACAGACCAAGTGAAATGTTATTAAAAAAATCTATCGCTGGATTTGACAAGAAAATAATTTTATTTAAAATTTAAAAAATTAAAGTTTTATTAAAAAATTTTAGTAAGGACATAGAAAAAACATTTTATGTTTCTACACAAATAAGTATTTAGTGTTAAGCACATTTAGATGTTGCAACAAATAACTTATGGGTCAGCTGCATTAACAGAATTTTGCTGTGAAAATTAATATTCAATTGAAGTAACCGAATGCAAAAAATGTCCATTAAATTAATATAAAAATTAAAAAAGGTATGTCAGCTTTCATTGTAGCTTCGATGGCGACATATATTTTGACTTTTCTAAATATAATGCAGCCCTTTATGATTTATGGTAAACCACTATGTGGTTAAATACGTGCCCACCGCTGTTATATTACTTATGAGAGGTTAAGTGCTATGGGAACACCGAACGATGATAGAAAACATGTATGTTATTTTATAAATTGATATTGCCATCATCAGGGATCTAACACGCAACTTATTCAAATACTTGCTACTTGCCGAAATACTTTCTTAAATCTAACATTAAAATTTTTTATTAAAATGATTCTTAATACATTTGTCTCTAACTATGACATTAGTCCTTTTTGAAAATATTCAACAAATATTTACATACCTCTGGAAATTCGCTTGCATGACATAGTTATAACAGCCCTGCTCTAAATCCTCGATATGGCTGAAATATTTATAAATTAAAATTTTGGACTTTAAGTTTAAATTTTCCAATTGAAGCTCGTTTTGAGATTTATTTTTGTATTTAAATAGCATTAAATCTGCTTTTTAAAATAAATTTACATACAAAATTTTTTAAATCAATCATTTTCATTTTAAATTGTACCTTATAAAGTATTTAAATACAGTATATCTTTTGTGATTTATTTATTTTTTTTTTTAATCTACTTACTCATTTCCTGTACTATGTAAAACAAAGATTAATAGTTGACTCGTAGCTCATAACCTTAATAAAAATAATAGCTACGATTAGCGAAAATCTCTGCGTACATGCAAAAACTTTACATTTTTGAAAAAAAAAAAAATAACACAAAAAATGTACCTTGTAAGTACTTGAGTCAAGCAATTCTGGACACATTTTTGTTTTGCGTTTTCTTAGTCATCTCACCATGTCTCACACTTTATTTCAAAATGATTGTTAAGACAAATCCTTTTTGAAAAATGTGTCACTTAAGTGAGTTGAGAAATAAAGAAAATGAACAACAACAACAACAATAACAATGCTAGTAAGTAGGCAGTCAGTCAGTCAGTAGTAGCAAGAACAAATATTTAAGGCTGATATCAAGTATACGTATACGATGACGTTACAGAAGAAAAACTGTTTGGTAATCTTTTAACAAATACCACGGCCATTTTATGCAGCCAAGTCATAAAAGGCAATTTAAGTGAAATGACTTTAACGAAAAAAAAAATATATATATATAAACGTGTTGTTTAGTTGTCGTTATATTTCTTGAAGTTCTTTTTTAAGGTAAAACACTAGAAAATATTAAAAATTTTGTTTATACTTTTGGAGGGTGAAAATTTTCACACCTTTATTTTTTGTTGTTGTTATTTTCTTGGTATTAAAAGTAAAATAATAAGAAAAACACATGCAACTGGTGCCAAATAAGTTTATTCTGAGTTATTTTTTTGTTTTTTTTTTCTTCTTGTCGTTTTTTTTTTAAATTTTTTTTAACTCATGCTATTAACTTTTGTTAGATTAACATGAAATTAAAAAAGTTTTTAAAATCATTATTCATCGTTACAAATTAAAAATGTTTTTTTTTTAGAGAAATTCTTATAGACAAAAAAAAAAGAAGCTATAATAGCAATTTAAATATAAACTTTTATTTTTCAACAATTGAATGGGGTTTTAATTTTAACAGTGGTTTTTATATAAAATTTTTATTTATATACAAAGTTTAACATGGAAATATTTTTATACTCAGGTGACACTATATTTTATACCAGGGGTGACACTATATTCTAATATGTAAAATTACTGTTATTTTCATGATAAAACATGTAGAAAATTATTGCTCCAACTTTCCAAAGTTTTCTATATAAAAATAAATTTTTACAATATTTTATATATTCCAAAATATTTGTATGAGATGCAATAGAAAAATAATAAAATATATATATAAAAATTTTCCGAGTTTAAGTGCTGCAATTATTGACTGGTAGAGCGCCCCGGTAGGCTGGTTGGTAGCGTGCTAGCTTATCAGTGCGGGGGTCGTGGTTTCAATTCCCACCAGAGGCTCTGGTCTGTTTTCGCTACAACGAGCCGAAGGCCTTTGTTGCTAGTGCTCGGTTAGTAATTTTAGCATGCAATTTTCTGTTCACTCGACTACATCCTCATCGTGTGTACTTTCATCGACATCTGTGCTAGAAAGTCAAAGGTGTGCTATAAAAAAAAAACGATATTTTTTGTATACAAAAATTAAGGACAAATCTTTTGCTCATTCGTTTTCGCAAAAAAGTTGTATAAAATAATTTATGAAAGTAAAAAGAAGGCATTCTAATGATGTCGGCCTGTTAAAATGGCGACCAGGGCACGAAAACATATGCATTAATTGCCATCCTCTCGGTTTCGGTAACGGTATTTTAGGGATAACGGTTGTCAGTTTAAACCTGTTTTAAATCGATAACGCTGTTTTAGCGATATTGCCTCATTTTAAAACAATTTCAAAGGAGCGTGTGGTGAATAAAATATTTTGTCACATTTTCCACCAGACGCCTAGACGTAAATAATATTTTGTATTTACCAATTTTTTATAAAGGGTGGTTAAATTTTAAGTGCCGACGTTGAATGTGAACCATTTGACATTTCTCAATTTCAGACTAACTCAATTTGAACCGTGGAAAGATACACAAAGTTATTCAGGATTATTATGAAAATGGGCGTGCAAATTAAAATGCATTTCGTTTTTCAATTTTTTTTTGGTTAGCATAATCGACCAAATGTGTCCACAGTCGGATGAATTGTTGGCAAATTTCAGCAAATCGGGTCTGTGAAAACACCTGCTCGAGATGATAACGAACTTATTGTGGCCAGGAATTGAGGATATGACTCAGGACCGTGCCACTTGCCACAGCTAACGAAACAAAGGCTCTTTTGAGCGACAAATTCAATGGCCGTGTTATCTCACGTGGTGGCGATGTCATTTGGCCACCAAGATCATGTGATTTGACACCGTTGGACTTCTTTCTTTGGGGTTATTTGAAAAAAAAAGGTGTACGTAGATAAGCCAGCAACAATTCAAGAGCTAAAGGATGATATAATTCGGCACATAAACGGCATAGAACTTCAATAATGCCTCAGCGTCATCGAAAATTTGGACCATCGGATGGAGGTGTGCCGTCGAGGTCGCCGCGGCCATTTGGCCGATATTTTGTTCCATACATAATTGAACCATACCATATTATCATAATAAAAACAAATGACAATAATTTCCTAAATAATTTGTGGTTTATTCAAAATCAACATCGGCCCTTAAAATTTAACCACCCTTTACATCAGAATTTGTTTCCATCACATTTTTTTTATCACCAAAATTTCTTCCCCTAACGATTTTCTCACCACAACTTTTTTTTAACATCTGCACCATCGATTTCAATGGTAAAAAAGTGGTTTACTGTCTTTCGCTGAGGCGTTACAAGCACGGAAGATGCTGAACGTTCTGGACGCCCAGTTAGGTCTCTACACCCAAAAATATTGAAAAAATTTACGATATGACACGCAGAGAAAAAACATGGTTGCAACATGATCACTGCTACTATATTGTGCCTTCTGCAATCGGGTATGGTTGTCACAACCATATTATTGGTTGTCTAACCATCAATATGGTCGCTACCATCATTATTATAGTAAATTTTCACTATTTTATGATTGACACCTTGTATTTTATAACATGATTGGCAGTAAGCATACTGTGGTAACAAAAATTCTGACTATAAAAAAAAATATGATAATTATGTAACCATAAAATGCTGTCAACAATCTATGAATAATTACACATCAAATAAAACATGACTTTGACATTTACAGTCCTAATACGAGTATTGTCTTGTTTTCATAAAAACCAAAATGTCTTAAAAAAAACAATCATATATTGTTTACTAAAACTGGACAGAAAATACCTTTCATGTGACATTAAAACATTTCATAAATTGACCTATTAAGATCCAGTTTATTTTTTTTTTTTAACTTTAGAAGATTTTTTTGAGGGTTTTTTCGAAAATTCCTTATACATGTAATATTATTTACAATAATCAATTCATTGTCATAAAGATTCTATATAAAGATTTTATATGGATCATATTATGATAATCCAGAAATCATAATATAGTTATGGGGACCATAATGTAATAACATTTTGAGCATACTATGAGTACATGCAATCATATTATGATAAATTCAACATCATAATATGTTTATACAGAATCATAATATTGTAATATTTTAATCATAATATAACTGTAGGGACCATATTATGGTAAAATTATGGATATTTTATTATCATAATATGATAACCATAATATAGTACGACTATTGTTGGCACAATCATAAACCCAAAAATATATGATGCTCTTCGAATATGATTCTCCCAACCATGTTTTTTCTTTGCGTGGGTATTGGCCGATCGGAGATTGAATGTGCGATAGATTGTGGAAGACATAGGCATCTCACATGACTCAGTGGTTTCAATTTTGAACGATCACTTGGAAAGTTTTTCGCAAGATGGCTGCCGTATTTCCTCACAATCGACCACCAACGGAATCGTGTGACAGCTTAGTTTCCATGGCAAAAATGGATTTAGCCCCCAGTGACTATTTCCTATTTCCAAACCTAAAGAAATGGCTCGGTGGAAAGAGATTTAGCTCCAACGATGAAATTATTGATCAAACAAATGCCTATTTTATGGACCTCGAAAAATCCAGCAGGAAAGTAAATGACGGACCTTACTCAAAATTTGACAGTAGTTTATTAACAGGTGGTACTTGATGGGAGCAGTGTTGCATTTCATATAACTACGAGGGAAGTTCAAAAAGTCGATCCGCCCTTGTACATAGAAATTAATTTACATTTTAAGCTATTAAATGTTGTATTCATCGATAGCTCTGCGGGTAGAGTTCTAGGCTTGTGACCCAACAGCTCAACACACAGAGGACAAAATCAATATATAGGGTCCGCCATCTAACGTTTTTTTTTCAACTAGTGCTTATTTCGTGAATGGTAACACTTAGCTCATGTCTGATTTGACAGATAATTAGTTTTATCCTTCCGCTGAACGAATATAGTTGTGTATACGCTTGAACAACGTTGGGAAATATTGCGACATTACTTTGAAAATCATGGTAATGTTGCAGAATGTCATCTTTTCAATGTCATCTTTTCAGATGAAGCTCATTTTGATCTTGGCGGGTATGTAAACAAGCAAAATTGTCGCATTTGGGGCACAGAAAACCCGCACGCATACATTGAAAAGCCGACGCACCCAAAACGAGTCACTGTTTGTTGCGGATTTTGGTCCAGAGGCATAATTGGGCCGTTTTTCTTCGAAAATGAGCAAGGAGTGGCCGTTATAGTCCATGTCGATCGTTATCGGGCCATGTTGAACGAATTTGGTCTCAACAGGACGGCGCTACGTGCCACACAGCCGAAGCTACACTCGATGTTTTGCGCCCTGTTTTTGAAGATCGCATTATCAGCCGCAGAGCTGATGTGATTTGACACCGTTGGACTATTATTTGTGGGGTGCCGTCAAAGATAAGTGTTACGCCGACAAGCCAGAGACAATTGACGCTTTAAAGGGCAATATTCGTGAAGCCATTGGTAAAATACAGCTGCACACAATCAATAACGTGCTTAAAAATTGGATCGATCGTGTGGGCTACTGCATGGCCAGCCGAGGCAGCCATTTGAATAAAATTATTTTCCATCGTTAACCAGAAGGATTGTACTTTCAAATAAAAAAAGAAATTTGAGAAAATATTCAGTAGTTTTTTTTATAGCATTTTCAAAAAAAAAAGTTATTTGGCGGACCCTATACATATATAGAAATAATACAGCCATTTACAAACGGCAGGTTGTATTACTATAAAATTTTTCACAGTCAAATTATGAGCGAAGAGTATTCGGTTAAAAATCGTTAAAAATCTGTGTTTCAAATGTTAAAACCAGAAATTGTCTAAATAGACATTTATCAAAAAAAAAAAAAAAAATACATTTGAGAAACCTCTCCATTCATTAAATACTTTCTGAAAAATGTCCCAAAAGTAACCACTGTTTTATAAATAAACGAAAATTGTATATACATACATATATTGTTAAAGCACTTGGTATTTTTTAGAATGTATAATAAAAAAAGTTTCATCTTTAATTTCCTTTAAAAAATCGATTAATTTTCTAAACCAAACGTAAATGTTATTGTAACGATGAACGAAAAAAAAAAACACAACAAATTCAAAAATCTCCATTGCCAAAAAAAAAAAAAACTGAAAACTAAAACAATATCACAACAACACATCGCATCGACAATATCGATAACAGCAACAACTTTTTAGTATAATACGGTACGTATACGTACTATCAATACCACTAATACACTGACACATACAGCTAGCTAAACATGCAATACACTGACAAGGCAATAACAACTATAGATATAAAGCAGAGCAGTTGTTGTTGTTGCTTGTGCTGTATTTGTTGTCTATAAATTGGAGTGAGTAAAGTTTTCAACATAATAGTAAACATTTAAAAAGTTTCCGTTTTTTTTTCGTAACTCAACTCGACTACTGCAGTGCTAGCAATTGCTTTTAAAATAGATTTTATTTAAGTGCGGTCGTTACAGTTTTTATATTTTTTTTGTCTATAACACTATGGGCCACATATTTACATAACTTAGTTTGAAATACAAAAGCGAAAAGATTCATGCGAAAAGGGTTAAATCAAGTGATAGAGTGGCTAAAATTAGTAAAAATTGGGAGATTTTAAGACACTTAATTTCTTGAGAGTTATGTGTTATATGTGGTCTATAGTAAATTGTTGGTGTTGCTGTTTTTGTTGCTATAATTTTGTTTTTTTTTTTTTTTTGTAATACTGTATCTTTTGTGTTCCCCGTACAAATTTAGTTAGTTGCTGTACATTTTTTTTAAGTACATGTATGTAAACTTTTATATTTTCCAAAATGGGTGGTACTGAGTATTATTGCAACAAACTCATACATTTGCTACTGGCAGTGGAAATAGCAATAGTTGTTTGCTATAAGCAGCGGCCTTGATTTATTGAAATTTGTTGTTTTTCGCTTAAAAATATATATATAAAAACAAAACAACAAAAACTTGCCCCAAACTTTGTGTTTTTTTTTTCCTGCTTTCAACTTAACTATTATTTTTTTTTTTGTTTTGTTTAGTTACGAGAAAAATAACAAGCAACATTTTTCAAACTTCAATAAATTACATTTTCGTGGATTTTGTGATTTTTTTTATTGTTGTTATTTTACTGCTTGTAGATGTTGTTTGTTACATCTACGTTCGCACATAAGTAAAAGTAATGGATTTAATGTTATAGATGGCATTTTAGGTTTTTGTTAGAGTACTATTTAGACGACGTCATCATCACAATGTTTTAATACTCTTCATTTTAATATTGGCATTCAAATTAAGTTTATTGTTAATTTTGTAACACACACACTCAAAGGAAAAGCTTCACAATATTTATGAAAGCTTTTAAAAATATGAAAACGTACTAATTGTTTTTTAAATATTTACGATGCTGTAAATACAGAGACAGATCATATTGTTAATATGATCTGCCTCGGAATTCTACCCGGACTTATAGGAATTTTATAATACTTGACTTCACTAAGAGAAAAATGGAATAAAAAAATTCATATAATTTCATTCAATGTAAATATAATGAAACTGTTTCATAAAAATATTATTATTTTCTAACTTTTTAACGACATAATTCGCTAGTTAAGTTATCTGTTTTCTATAAAAAAAACTATGTCGTTAAAAAGTTAGAGAATCTCACTACTCGGACCTGAGTTAATTTCTTTATCAAACAGTGTTTTGTACTCCACTATATCTAAAAATGTATCCGCTTTCCTTTATCTCTGCCTGTTTTCGAGATATAAGTAGTTTTCGCAAATATAAATATTGATGACATTTTGATAAGTTTCATCATATTTTTGAAAACTTCTTAAACATTACAATTTTTTTATAGATTTTCGTCCAATATAACTGTTTAATAAATATGTTCATTTTGCCATAAAATTTTGTTCATTTTGCTCTTCTCCTTCAGTTTCTCAGATTTTGACCATTTTTCAAAAAAAAAATAATGATGACATTTTTCCATAAAATAACAATTCTTCATGGATTTTCTTCCAAAAAAATTGTTTAATAAATGTAATAAATTTTTTTCCCCTTAAGAGTACTCTAGGTTGTATCGATGTAGGACCTTGGAGAAATACAGAAGAAATTTGGTAAATGGGAAAAGTTTCCTCCTTAATGGGAAAAGTTTCCTCCTTAATGGCCTGCCCAAATTTCTATGGCTAGAAACTTGAAAGTAATAAAATTTGTTCCCTACTGCATGGGAAAATTTACTTAAAAGGTACTTTTTAAAATTTTATTCTGCGAGCTTGTTAGGAATATGTGCTAAATAGGACAAAAATCACCTCTAAATGGCCTGCTTTAAACGCTTTGGCTAGCAACCTGAATTTTAAAATATGTGAAGTATGGGTAAATTCGCGAATGAAGTACCTTTGTGAATTTTTGCCAGGAACGTATTCAAAATGAGGGTTTTAAAAGGCAAAAGCCTATTCCTCAACGGCCTGCTAAGAACACTTGGGGTATAAAAATTATATTGGAAGTATGTGTGGGGTATGCTCTAATTCATTGGTGAGACTTCTTAAAATTTTCGCCAAGACCGCGTTAGAAAAAGGAAAAAAGTCTCTCCTTAACGGCCTGCCCAAATCGCTATTTCTAGAAACGTAAAATTTGAAATATACGTTCCCTGGAATTGAACTTATTTGCAAGGAATGTTGGAAAATAGCCATTAAAATGGGAGCAAGTGAAATTAAAACACTAGACAATAGAACGAAATGGAATATAATTGGAAGCGAGTGGAATTTAAACTTGAGACAATGAAACGAAATGGATTGAAGGGGGAAACACTGGACAAGGGAACGAAACCGAATGGAACGGGGAACGAGTGAAATTGAAACACTAAACATAGGGAACGAGATGTTCATTGATATAAACACAATTTTTCTATTTCTTTATAGCGATTTTCTCTATAGTTAGGTTTCAAGTTGATAATCTCCGTCCTAACGTCCTTTACAAACACGTTGGCAAAATGACAGAAATTAATATACGAGTATAACAGGTCAATTGAAAAGTCCCCAGCCTACCATAGTAAAATACATTTTTTTTTTTTGGCAAAATTCGTTTTTTTTATTCAACATAGTGCCCTTCAAGGGTGATACACTGATTATAGCGACCCTCCAACTTTTCGATACCATTTTTGTAGTACGATTTGTCCTTTTCTTCAAAATAGGCCTCAGTTTCGGCGATCACCTTTTCATTCGACGAAAATTTCTTCCCAGCGAGCATTATTTTGAGATCTGAGAACAGGAAATAGTCGCTGGGGGCCAGATCAGGAGAATACGCTGGATGCGGAAACAATTCAAAGCCCAATTCATGGATTTTCGCATTCGTTTTCACTGACTTGTGACACGGTGCATTATCTTGGTGAAACAGCACTTTCTTTTTCTTCAAATGCAGCCGTTTTTCGGCGATTTCGTCCTTCAGACGGTCCAATAATGCTATGTAATAGTCGCTGTTGATGGTCCTTCCTTTTTCAAGGTAGTCAATGACAATTATTCCATGCACACCCCAAAATACAGACGCCATAACCTTGCCAGCCGACTGTTGCGTCTTTCTACGCTTTGAAGTTGGTTCATCACGTGCAGTCCACTCGGATGACTGTCGATTGAACTTTGGAGTGAAATGATGGAGCCATATTTCATCCATTGTCATATATCGATGCAAAACCCCGGGTTTATTACACTTGAACATCTCCAAACACTGCACCGAATCATCAACTCGTCGTTGTTTTTGGTCAAAAGTGAGCTCGCGCGGCACCCACTTTGCACAGAGCTTTCTCATACCCAAATATTCGTGAATGATATGATGTACACGTTCAGTTGGTATCTTTAGAGTACCTGCTATTTCATTCAATAATTTACGGTCCTTCGAAATCATTTTGTGGATTTTTTTGATGTTTTCGTCCGCAACAACCTCTTTTGGGCGTCCACTGCGTTCACCGTCTTCGGTGCTCATTTCACCACGTCTAAACTTACCATACCAATCCTAGATGGTTGATTTTCGTATGGCAGTGTCCGAAAACTCGTCATCAAGCCAAGTTTTTGCTTCAACTGTATTTTTTCCCTTCAAAAAGCAATATTTTATCAACACGCGAAATTCCTTTTTATCCATTTTTTTTTTCACAATAACAAAAGTTGCTTCACTCAAAATGCTATAATTCACAAACTAAAATCATATCGATTTAAGTCTAGTAGCGCCATCTATGTGTCAGGCCGGGTACTTCTAAATTGACTGTTATGTATGTTCCCTGAAGAATGAGCTGACTTCCAAATAAAGTACCTTTTAGAATTTCCTCCAGGAATGCGGTAAAAATTGAGTTAACGGCCGCTGTGGTTAGAAACCTGAAACTTTAAATATGTCTTCCCTGGATTGTAGGCTTAGTCACTGATAAGGTGGATTTTCTACTTTTGGGCACCAACAACAAAAATATAAAAGCCGTAAAACAAAAAAAGGCGAAAAATGTCGTATAAAAGATCTGTGCATACCTTCTAAGCCAGAAATCTGAAACTTGAAATTGAAATGGTTAAGAAAATTCAATATTATTCCAATATATTTCGATATTAAAAATAATCGGTAACGAATTACCGGGCTTTTAATTAAGGTTCTAATTATAGAAAAAATCGAAAAAATTCTGAATTTATGAAACTGAAATTCATTATAGCTTATAGCTTTAAAAAATAAACTTTTGAGTCATTCCAAAAATTTTTGACTTGATTCTGATTATTTATGAAATGTATTTGGATTTCATTAAAAATTATCAGAAGACTATTTCCCATTGCAATGGTGTCAACTTTTTAGGATTCGATGTATTTTATTTTTATTAATATTAATCATATAACATAATTACAACTAATATCCTAATACCCTAGCCGAGCACTAGCGACAAAGGCGTAAACAAACCAAAGCCTCTTGTGGGAATCGAACCCATAACCCCGCACTAAAAATCTAGCACGCTGCCAACTAGACTACCGACTACAAAAGGTATTGAAAGGTATGCCATTTCTTTACGAAAGAAAAGTTCCAAAAACGCGACATCCTAGTATTATAGGGTATCTTATTGTAGGGTATCTTATTGTTCTCCTCAACAGATACAAATTTCTTTTCTTGTTTTTCAAAAGAAATGTTTTCTATTTCTCCTTAAAGTTCTTATTTGTTGCTGTGAGTTATTTTGTTTATGTTGTTTGCTTTCATTTTTCAGTTGGTTCGTATTTCGGTTGTATTTTTTCCTGTAATAAGTTTCCTGGCATAAGAAAATAGTGTTTGTTATTATTTTTGTGCATAAAATCAAATGACCCGTTATAATTTTCAAGTAGTTGTAGCAGATAGATAACACTGACTGGAACTTGTTCATTCAAGTTCTAAATTATCATATATTGAAATAATTTAAGTTAACTAATTTGCATTAAATTAAAATCCATAAAATGCGTAGCCTCAAGGATCTAACATAAACTCTTAAAGCCAGACCTTTACACATAAAATATTTTTCCGTTATACACGTTCTCTAACACTTTTAAAGGTGCTGATTAAAATAATGTTGTTGTGTTTGCAAGTACATGGTGATGCGTTTTACAACACACTTACAAATATGATGAGTTTAGTCACATACAATCACATTCAAAATAATACAAAAAAACAAAAAGCAGTACGCAATAAGAGCCTCTAAAAGTGTCAGCAATATTCACTCTACACATACAGTACAAAAGCAGCCACACGTACTCTTGACATAAAACATCAAGTGGCTCTTCCTAATATATCGCATATAGTACACAAAATATATAAAAACTAAAGTCTGTTGCATCAACACAAGTTATGTAGCAGCAGTGGCAGTAGTAGTAGTAGAATGAGTTTGAAAAAATTATACGCATAAATTTGCTTTTTTCTACTTCATAGTACCATGCTTTTTGCTTTCTAATAAGATTTTTGTTTGTTTGTTGCTTTCACTACTTAAGCACGTTATAGGGATGGCAGATGACATTGTAATTAAAAAATAAATAACAAAAAGATAAAGGCAAAGTCTGACAAAACTGAAGTATTAAAGCTCCCCAAAGGTGTTAATATTTAAAATGTTTTCTAATATGGTTTATATGCAGTCAGACATGTGCATTAGAAAAAAAAAAGAAAACATCAGTAAAAATGCAATACATAAATCACGTTTGATATTCCAATTGACATTTATGTATTTTGTTCGAAATTGAAAACCGCAATCCGTAAACTACAGTTCCCCGTTACTGGAATAAATAAAACAAATCTTAAAAATTATATTACCGACAACCGGATTGTCTCATATAACAGATTTTTTTAAAGAGTATCCTTTACCCTTTGCCTTACTTTGAAACCTAAAGTAATACGTTGCAAATTTTGCGATATATTACTACTTATTTGAAAGCTATGAATTAATGAGTTTTGGATTTTGAGGTATATTACTACTTATTTTGAATAAAATAATGCGTTGCTGACATTGTTGTCTAAATGCCATTGATTTTTGTTTAAACAGAGTGGATTATTGTACACACACACTCAGAATATTATGTAATTTACTGTTAATACTTTAATTAAAAAAATGTTTTCAGTTCAGTTTAAAAATAAAGGAACATACATATATTTTTCAAAGCAATATTTATTTTAACTATTTTATAAACTTGTTAAAAATGATTTACTGTCATTTAGCGATTTTTTCAGTTTCATTTATTTTTTCATTTGTTTAAAAAAAATTTTCCTACAAAACGAAAATTTGTAGTTTATTTTCCGTCACAGTTATTACAAATTTAATTTTTTTGCTGTCTGTTCCAAAAAAAAAATATTCAAAAATTATTTTAATTCGAATTACAAGAACTTCATAAACACACACATAAACACATTCACACAAAATGTTTTTATGGACTGTGTGAAGTACACATTTTGTTCATCAAAAACAAATAGAAATACAAAAAACGGAAATAATTTCAAATAAATAAATCAGTTATTTTTATGGAATCGGTAGGAAAATTTTTAACATTTATTTTTAACTGATTAATCATTTGTGTTTTTTTTTTACTGATGTGTCAGTTGTTTAAGCAACATTTTAAAATAAATAACAAAAACCATTTGATTTAAATGAAAAGTAAGTAGCCCGGTTTTTAAATGAAAAATCATTTCTTTTTAATGCTATTTTCTGTTATTTTAACTTACAAACTATTTTAAGAGACATCCAAGGCTGTTTAATGCGACTATTCAATACTTGTCTATCTATGGACCCCGATTGTTTTTTCAGAAGCATACCCAACAAAATAAAAATGTCTTACTGATTTTTTATTTATTTATTTATTTATTTAATTATTTATTTATTTATTTATTTATTTATTTATTTATTTATTTATTTATTTATTTAATTATTTATTTATTTATTTATTTATTTATTTATTTATTTATTTAATTATTTATTTATTTATTTATTTATTTATTTATTTTTTTATTTATTTATTTATTTACTTATTTTATTTTATTGTATTAAACATATAATTACAAATTATATCTTAATACCCTAAACGAGCACTTACAACGATCGGCTCGTTGTAGCGAAAACAGAGCAGAGCCTCTGGTGGGAATCGAACCCACGACCCCCGCACTGATAAGCTAGCATGCTACCAACTAGCCTACCGGGGCGCTCGTTACTGATTTTTTAGTTGTCTAACAAAATTTGATTTAAGCCCAAACATCTTTTACTCAGATTTTTTTTGTTTACTCATTTTTTATTTATTCAACTTATTTCCAAGTATACTTAATTTTAAACTATCCACATTTATTTTCACTCAAATTTAACTCAAGGTCAAGGTTGAAGACTAACTTCGCTACCTTAACCAAGAATAAATTTTGCATTAAAATAAATTAAATTGAGCTTTCCTTTAGATAAGTTACTTATGAAAAAAATTGCATTTATTAGCATAATTTTTAAAATTTTTTCTAATAAAGAAAATTTAACAGATCGGTCAATAAAACTAGCGCTTTCAATACAAAAATTTTATTTTGACAAAAATTTTATTTTTTTACCTTAATTTTGAACTTGGGTGTTACATATTATAGTAATTTAGGAGCGATATAATTATTTACCAAAAGTTTGAATTATTGCAAAATATTCAAATGAAAATTGAATTATTTTGCGAGGTATTTTTCTTTTCCTTTAATAAATTTGTTTAACCTTTCAAGTGAATTAGCCCATACTTTTGGGAACTATAATATAACAGATTTTTAACCCAAATGATTTTGGTAGGTGGTTAAGCGGAAGTCTTTTACCGTTTTTTAATCTCTTCGAAAAAATTTCTCTTCTTACTTGATGTCTACCCTGAAGGAGGATTACACATACCAAATTTCAAGACTCTAGTTACAGCGGTTTTTCACTTTGTAACACCATTTTACCAAGTTTTAATTTGATATTATTAAAACTTTCTCCTCAGGAAACATTTATGTATTTCAACTGACAGAATTTTTTAACGAAGTTCTGAAAAACATTTTTCTCTTCCCCCAAAAATTTCCACAAATTTTTAGCTCCATCGATTTAAGCTGGGTAAGTAACGTTGGCTATTATCCCCTTATGAACCGATTTTTTACCACTCCGCAAAAATAATTGGAATTGATTCTTAAGGAATCAATTTTTCATTGATTCTGAAGTATCATATATTACTGATTTTTCTCTTCCAAAGCAGTTCTTTTACACAACTTCGTAAATTTGATTTTGAATAAAATTAACACTTTTTAAATCTATGACGGGGAACTTATTTTAAAAGCAAGCAAGTTTAAACATTAATCACATATAATTAAATATAAATTTGACATTCCTAACTATGATAAGGTACTAAACTTTAGTTGTTTTCCAACAAGTTATCAGGTGATTTCTATTAATTTTAACTTTCAACCAGATTTTAAAATCTTAAAAAATTATTATAGTAAAAATTGCAAAAATTTCGAAGAAAGTAATTTAACAAATAAGGCCCGATAACTAAATGTCCCGTTATTTATTTATGTAACTGTCAAACTTTAACAACAGCAAAAACAAATGTGTCGGTTAAATTCCCAGGTAGAAGCTACCGGGACATTTTAGAAATGGTGCAAAGGACTGATGTCATGTTAAAATTTAAATTCAAAATTTATTTGGGAACATCAAAAGATCTCATTTTTGACTAAACCCTAAGAACTGCTTTAGATGCAATGAAAAACGATCATAAAAGAAAACTTCCACCATATGACAGCCCTACACTCACCAAAAAAAAAATCTGTATAGCAACTGAAAATTTTGCTGTTATTACGGAAAATTTTGCTAACTTTTTTTCACTAACTTTTTTTCTGAGTGTATGTAAAAATCATTGGTTCCGATCCAAATTTTCACAACACCGGAATCAAAATTACTGCTTATCTTTATCTTCCTCTGCTTCTTTTTTTTTTTTTTGCTCGACACATTTGTGTTGGAAGAAAAGACAAAATTTTTTTTTGGAAATTAGCCCATACCCCAGAGAATATATATTTAAAATTTCAGATTTCTGTTCAAAGTGTACGGGTAGGACGTTAAGAAGAATTTCCCCCTGTCGAACTGCTACTTTTTGACACGACTCTGGTAAAATTTCTAAAAGTACTTTATGAGTGAACAAGTTTCCAGGGAACACTTATATCAAATTTTGCTTCTCTAGCAGAAGCGGTGTGGACAGGACAGCCGTTGAGAGAAAGACGTTTCCTGCACTGAACCCCAATTTTTACCACGCTCCTGGTAAATATTCCAAAAGTACCTTATCAGTAAATAAACCTTTACTTCAGGGAACTCATATTTTTAATTTTATTTTCCAACTAAAGCGGTGTGAACAGGCCGTTGAGAGGAAGACTATTTCCCTTGTTAACTACAATTTTTACCATGATCCTGGCAAAAATTTCAATAAGATGCTTATTAGTAATTTTCAAAAAATTTTGCCAAAAGCTTCCGAACAAAATGACTAATTTTCTGTTCTAATTTTTAACCCCCATAACATCGTAGATGACAACCTTGTATTTAAATTCTCTACTACATGTCAGAGTTTCATCCAAATCGGCGTGTTAACGGTGGGGGATTTCCTTGTAAATAAAATTTATACACTTAAAAAAGTTTGTAAGTTAAAATAACTGAAAATATCATTTAAAAGAAATGATATTTCATTTAAAAACCGGTCTACTTAATTTTCATTTAAATTAAATGCCATTTGTTATTTATTTTTAAATGTTGATTAATCAACTGACACATCCGTAAGAAACAACTGATATAATCAGTTAAAATAAATGTCAAAATTTTACCCACCAATCCTTAAAAAATAAATGTTTTTTTCATTTATTTGAAATTATTTCCGTTTTTGTATTTTTTGTTTTTTTTTAATATACTCGTACAATACAAAATGTATGTATGCATATGAAGCTATAAATACTTTTTGTATATATACAACCAATTTAAATAAAAAAACAAATTGAAATTATTTGAATATTTTTTTTAAAACATACAGCAAACAAAATTTAAATTTGTAATAACTGTTACGGACACAAATAAACCACAAGTTTCCGTTTTGTGGGTAAATTTTTTTTAAATTTCAAACAAATGAAAAAAATAAATGAAACTGAAAAAAATCGGTACATGATAGTAAATTATTTCGAATAAATGTATAAAAAAGTTAATATAGATGTTTCTTTGAAAATAAATGTATCTTCCTTTATTTTTAAATGGAACGTAAAACTTTTTTATTAAACTACAAACAGTTAACTACATAATATTCTGAGTGTAATGCATTACAAAAACCTGTGCCAAATCAATGTTAACTTTCCGCAACTTTTACTACATAGTTACTTATCAATAAAGTTAAATGTATGAAAAACAAGTAACAAACTAATATAACATCCGGTAAAAGTTTAACAGATTTATGATACATGTGAATGTTGTATGTATAAGCAACCCAAACACAGACACATTAAGACCCCCACAAAAACCAATCAATTTCCTTACATTTCCTTCTATTTTTTTTTTTTGTTGTGATTCGATTTGTATAAAAAAAATATTTGCATTGTGAAATCAAGAAAAAAGGACACACACAAAAAAAAAAATGAAAGAATGAAGAAGCGAAATCTATACTAAGCGTAACCAGAACGAATTAGTTAAACAACATATTCCCACGTTTTTTGAACCCTCTTTTATTATATATGTATTCCCCCTCTAAAAGTTAGAGAGCGAGAATCCTAAAAAGATTCCACAAAATAAAGGAATTTTTAGGAATATTGAAATCTATAGATTTATAACAGTCCTTTTTGTTTAGGTACCTAATACGAATGGATGAAGCCACATAAGAAACATTAGAAAAATTTTTAAAGTTGACATAAAAAATGTAAATACTTGGCCTAGCAGGCTGGCTGGCATTTTAAAGTTTTAAAATGACTTTAAGGTGTGGTTTGGATTGTCGTTTTTTTTGTGTTTGTGTTTATTTTTTTTTTTTTTTTTTTGTTTTTCTTTCTTATCAAGAAGTCAATAATTGTAATTCGTCGTCAACAGTTCATTGTTGACGTTTTTTTTGATTTGAATCCCCTTTAACAATGACGAAAGTCTTAAAAAAAGGACATGAAATTAAACACGGTGTTATCCAAGGAAATTCCTTAAGTTATTATTATATTTTTATTATTACAGCCATTAACTTAAACATACAAACATACGAACAAATACTTATACAAACATCTTCTTTTGTAGTATCTCCCTCCACACAGTTAGTGTGAAACTGAAAAATGGAAGGGTAGTTTCGAGGTTTTATTTTGGGTATGGGTTGACTATTGTTGAATCCTTAAAAGGCTTCTTTATTAAGAAAAACAAATACGCTTAACATATCTAACAATAAGTATATATATTGAATGTGTGAAATATGAGATGAGGTCCCAAAAACAAAAAAAAAAAACGAATTGAAAACTTAGAGAATCTAGAAATTTTGTGAATATTCATGTAAATATTAACACGACCTTTTTCTTCCTTGTATGCCATCATAACTATTCCTATTAAATCAACAATTTAGCTTTCTTCGATTACCTTTCAATGACAAACAATACGACAAATACTAATAATTTTTCGCTGTTTCTGTTGCTTCGCTGCCACCATTTATATAATGTTTACACAAATTAAGATTCCCATACATTGTTAGAGTTATATATATATAACAATACACACAGAACTTTAAAATAATTATTTTTAATACTGAAATAAATTTACCAATAGCAATGTGCTCTATGACTAACAAGAAAGATCTGGGGGCCAATTCCGATTAAAGTTGCTTTGCGAAGTGATAAATAATTTATAATTTTCACTTTACAGATATTTTTCACTTCATGTTGTTATTTTGAGCCATTCCCATTCTCGTTATGAAAATAAATGTTGTTATGATGACAATCTGTCAATTGAATTTTAAAGCAAAATTTTATTAAAAAACTTCAATTAATATATTTTTTTTTTCATTAAAAACTAAACAATTAATAAAAATGTCTTTATATGCGTTTATGCTTGTTTTGGTTTTTATGTTTTTTTTTGTAGTGTAGCAAACATGGATTTTTCGTATGTAATTTGAGAGTTTTTTGTTTTTATAATTAAAATGTAATTATTTTGTTTATAAATTCTCTAATTCTTTTGAAAATTAAAAGTTTCGTAATTAAATTAAAAATATAAATTGTTTAAAAATAATCAATTTAAAAAAAAAAATTGCTAACAATGTTTGTTAAATAGAGCAACACTCACATTTTTTCATGAACTTTTATTTAGTGAAAAAAAGAAAAAAAAAACTCATATGATAAAAATTTGCCAGAAAGTTTTCAGAAAAGTTAAATCAAGAATCGAATTCTTCAGAAAGCACTAAACATTTTAATCACTTCTCAGCTTCACACATTCAGAATCGGTACCCTGTGGTGTGGTTTACTTCAATTTGTAGGAAAAAACTCAATTATTAAAAAAAAGTTTTCGAAAATGTTTTCTAGTCACAAAAAGTAAGTTTGAAGGGGGCCAGCGAAAAAATACAGCTAAATTAAGAGAATATCTTTGCTAAATATAATTAAGATAAAAACAGCAAGAAACAATCTGTAAAATTTAATTTGATTAATTTCAAATTAAAAAAAAAAATAATATCAGCTAATATCTAAAATCCGCGAAAAATGTTGTTGAATATTAGTAGGCTAAAAACATTACAAAATTTTAAATTTTTTTGGGGGTTTTTTCAATGCGAATAAGAATTTACTCTTTTAAAATCAGCTGTCTACTATTTTTTTTACAAATATGTCTGCTGATTTCGCATTCAGTTTAAATTTAATTAACCCTCTCATGCTCTTGGCTATTGGCATTGCAAACTTCCTATGGCAAAGATATTATAATTTTGAATTATCGCATCATTTAGGCGATATTGCGCATTAAAGTTTAAAGACGAATCAAGGAAACCCAATAGTCAAGTAATTGTGCTTTTGCTTTTAAAAACACTATCAGTAAAATGATGTACAAAAAAGGGTTGACCTAGTGTTATTATTTTAGAAGTTATGGCGATTTTTGCTTTTTGGAAATTGCGAAATTTAACGAAATCGGCACTAAATATTAATATATTTTAAAGAAATAAGTTCTAAATACAACAAAGTCTAAGTGTATTAGATGTGCTTAATTTAAAAAAAAAAATCTGTTATCTGATTTTTGAGTAAGAGGGATATTCCTAATACGTGTCCTCAAGGTGTCGTGTATGCCCTGGAGCAAATATAATAACTGATCAAATAAGTAGATACCTTAAAATATATTTGTTTTAACCAATAATGTAAGCCCGTGCGTAAATATATTTCTGACGATTTTTTAAATATTTTAAAAAAAAAACTTGTTTAAAAATAATTATTTTCAAACATCATTCAAAAAAATAATTCGAGCGAATTATTTTTATTTACATTTTAATTCGCGAATAATTGTAAATTTTTTAAATTCATTGAAAGATTTGAATATAAAGCTTTGATTATTTTAGAGTAAATTTAATTTTATGGTTTAAATTTATAATAAAGCTTTTTATACCCTCCACCATATATGGTGAGGATATATATCAGTTTGTCATTTCGTTTCTAACATGTCGAAATATGGGTCTAAGACCCCATAAATATATTCTTGATCCTTATGCGATTTTACGTCGATTTAGCGATGTCCGTCTGTCTGTTAAAATGGCGATCACGGCGCGAAGACTCAAAAGGGAGTGCTCATTTTTACCTAGATTAATGAAAATCCTCGAAAGCTGTTTGCTACTGAAAATGAGCAAAATCGGTCCCACGGTTAAAAAGTTATGAAGAAAAATTTAAAGGTACCACTAAATTTTCCATACAAATAGATGTATTTAAGAACAATTTCATAGTTGCGACGGGCAAGTAAAATATTTAACCTCAAAAAATCTTTTTCCCTCAAAATTTTTTTTCCACCACAAAATTTGTTTTCATATCCAAAAAAGTGTCACCTCAAAAAATTTTTTTCACCTCCATAATTTTACTTCTGTAGTATTTTACATTTTTTGTTTCAGTAGAGAACATTTTTTTAGGACATTGGTGGAGGGTATTCAAAGATTCGGCACAGCCGAATTTAAGTAGAGTTTCGGAAGAAGATAATTGCTTCTTGCATTCAAAAGTTATTTGAGAAACAACAAGTCGCCTTCCATTCTATATATGTACAATCATATATGTATAATTATATCTAACCATATGAGGCAGATATAATTACATATATATTGGATCATTAAAGCTGTATATAAACCAATTTGGAAATAATCAATGTTATATATAATTATATCTAATTATATATGGTGCCATATATGCCCACATATAATTATATAAAATCATGTATAATTATATATAAAATTATTTACTCGGGAAGTTAATTTTTTCATACTTACGAAATTTTGATTTTACAGCCTTCTTGCTTGAAAATTATTCATGGAAAAAAATAAATTTAAAGGTAGCAAAATTAGCAAATTATGTTTTCTATTGATAAAACAGCTTTAATAAAATATATTATTTAGCCAAAAACTATTTAGTATCTGAAGACCGCATTTTGGCTATTAGATTTACGATGTAGTTGGGTTGAGTATTCTTTATCTCCAGCTATTAGATCGTTAAACAGTTTTAACAGTTTTTCCTTGATGTTCTGTGTGAATTAATATTCAGCATATTTTTTTCCTGTTTTCAGCAGGGTAAATTATCATTACAATTTACTAAAATTTAACTCAAATATAACTAAAATTTTGGAGATGTAAATGTTCTGTTTTGCTATATTTATCTTACTTAATATCAAGCAAAGAGATTCTGTTGAAGTTTCTCTGCAAGAAAGAAATTTCTAGTAATTCCTTCTGCTCCTTCGGCTCCTTACTTTGTACAGAATTATTTTCATGAGTATAGATAAAACGGGCGGGAAAAGGAGAGATAAACAGCTTCATGTACTTAAATACGAAAATATGCTCCTATAAAATGCAGCTAAAAAGGAAAAATATGCATTAGAAAAGGGAAAAATATGCAATAAAAAAATATGCACTTAAAACAATTATACTATTTGCAAAACAAACATACTTAAAAAAACGAGGAAAACCAAATATAAACAAAAACTAGATAGTTATTTTACCATTAAAAACATAATTCAATGCTTTTCTCGGCTGGTTGAAAAACTCTGAAATTTTGCACACTCGCAGCCAAAGTATAAGCAACTGCGGAATATTTTTGTTATTACAGAAAATTCTTATAAATGAACAAAACTTTAATTTAATTTGAAAAATTAGTAAAAAAAATTTTAATGTACACTTAAAAAAGTTTGTAAGTTAAAATAACTGAAAATATCATTTAAAAGAAATGATATTTCATTTAAAAACCGGTCTACTTAATTTTCATTTAAATTAAATGCCATTTGTTATTTATTTTTAAATGTTGATAAATCAACTGACACATCCGTAAGAAACAACTGATATAATCAGTTAAAATAAATGTCAAAATTTTACCCACCAATCCTTAAAAAATAAATGTTTTTTTCATTTATTTGAAATTATTTCCGTTTTTGTATTTTTTGTTTTTTTTTTTTGATATACTCGTACAATACAAAATGTATGTATGCATATGAAGCTATAAATATTTTTTTTGTGTGAATGTATTTGTATATGTATGTGTGTTTATGAAGTTCTTGTAAATTGTATTGAAAAATTTTGTATATATACAACCAATTTAAATAAAAAAACAAATTGAAATTTTTTGAATATTTTTTTTGAAACAGACAGCAAACAAAATTTAAATTTGTAATAACTGTTACGGACACAAATAAACCACAAATTTCCGTTTTGTGGGTAAATCTTTATTAAATTTCAAACAAATGGAAAAAATAAATGAAACTGAAAAAAATCGGTAAATAATAGTAAATTATTTCGAATAAATGTATAAAAAAGTTAATATAGATGTTTCTTTGAAAAATAAATGTATCTTCCTTTATTTTTAAATGGAACGGAAAACTTTTTTATTAAACTACAAACAGTTAGCTACATAATATTCTGAGTGTAGACAAAAAAAAATTCAGATTACCGCTTTGACCAAAAAAAATTGAAAAACTCCAGTTTTTTTTTTGTTTAGTTTTCAAATTTAAATGCCTTGATTTGTTGCAAAAATGCAAAATTTTATTTTTAAAACACATTTTAAGTAAAAATCAACATGTTTAAGGGCTTTGGTAGCAGATTGTAAACATTTTATGTTTTCTAAAATTGGTTCATAATAGACATTCACTTATTCGAGGTGACCTAATAGAGTATAATGGCTCAGCTCCCGGTAAGTATGTGAAGTCGGCTGTCAAAGCTTAAGTTCAAAATCACTTTTGTTATGGAGTGTGCAAAATTTCCTAGCAATCCAAATGCACTCTAATAAATTTCTGTTGAAATTTACCCAACTTATAGTAGGAAACTTTACTCCTACTATAAATTGGGTAAATTTACTCTGTGTGCGTAAACGAAAAAAAGTACACACATTATGCGTAAGTTGGTACACACATAAGGGGTAATTT
Source organism: Eustalomyia histrio (assembly GCA_949748255.1). Lineage (NCBI taxonomy): Eukaryota > Metazoa > Arthropoda > Insecta > Diptera > Anthomyiidae > Eustalomyia > Eustalomyia histrio. The sequence goes on from OX456524.1 coordinate 13,229,763, forward strand.
TACATTGAAAGTGCGTAAAAATTAAATGAAATTTTAAAATTAATTCGAAAATTTACTAAAATTGTGCGTAAAAAACCTATTTGAAGAGTAAATATATGCATTTATTGCCTAAAAATGCATTTTTATATGCGTAATTATATAAAAAAAATGTGTATATTTACCAACGCATGGTTTAAATTAAACTGCAGAAAGAATAAATTTATTTAAATTTATTTATTTTGAAAGAATAAGTTTATTTTGTGTACGAGTATGTATGTTTTAATAATAATGAATTATAAATATAATACATAATATATTCTGAATGAGTATGTGCTGTCATCATGGTCATCTTGAATTTAAATTCACAATATTCACAAATATATTTATACATTTTTCAATAATTAATTTTCGTTTTTAGTTTTTTTTTTATTTTTTAATATTTTCCAATTTCCAAATGTCAAAATATTTATTACCAAAGTTAGTATATTTACAAACTTTGTGCGTAAAATTTTAATTTAACAAAATAATACTAATTTTAGGCACAAAGCGTTTAATTTTTAACACATTATATCTTAAAATACTTTTTGTGCGTATTATTGTATATGAAGTGTGTACCAAACATTTTTAGGCATTTTTTGTTTATATTTACCGAATTTTTGTAATATTACATAAAACTTTACCCATTTTATTGTAGTACATTTACAAACATTTTTTAGAGTGTAGACTTAATAGCTGAATTATTTACAAAATATATTGATTCTGCCTACTGTGCACTCTGGCTGTGAAAGACTTAAATTATTTAATGGCTTAGAGAGATGCTTTGTAATAGCTTTTGGTTTAAAAATATTACTAAATAAGATTAATCGAATAAAGAGGTTAACCATTTTGGAAATTTGAAATTGGACTTCATTTGTCTGCTGGGCTAAAGACAAAGAATGAATTCTTTGAACACCTGTTTACAGCAATCAGTTGATTAACCTATAAAAATAGTATTACATATAAAAAAATAGTGAAAACGTAGAGGGCACACATACCTTGATGATGTCAAGTCAACTCCGTCAACATTGCCGTATTAACATTACCGTTTTCAAACCTTGCCAGTAAAAACGCGCTGCCTTCATTTTAGTTCATCCTTTCGTAAAGAATATAAATATTTATATGAGAAAGAATGTTTAGTATTTATATGAAATTAAGGTAAACAATCACTTCAGTTCAATTCGATTTCGTTTTTTTATTTTCATTTCTTTTTTATGTTAGTTTTGTTTGTGCTGTTTTCATATGGGAATCTTCATATTAAAGGTTAAATTTCTTCGTTGTCATATGATTGTCAATGTACCTTTATTAACCGTTTACCACGTTTATAATGTTTTTTCACCTTTTATTTTTCGTATTTTCCCAAGTGAGCTTCTCACGGCTCTTAATTTAAGTGTCGTGTGTGTGTGTGATTTTAATATTTTGGGTAATTTAATGCCAGCGAAAAACGATTGTCAACAGTATATGTTTGAAAAAAGTAGAACAAGTAGAAGGCAATAGTAGATGTGAAGGTAGTTAACATTGAAAAGTACTTTTAAATTACAATACACTAAAAGAAAATTGTTAGGTAATAATTATACAAATGTTAAATCCAATAGAGCTAACAAATATATTGCAAGGCGAATAGAACAATTCAAGAAATTAAATGTTTCAGTTCTGTCTCACAAATATTTACCGAGTTAATTAAAATAATGGTTTTGAAATTCGGAATTTTTACGAACTGCCGTTTACATGGCCTTGTCATATTTCGGATCATTGAACGCTCTTAAATAGGCCTGACACATAGATGGCGCAACTAGACTTAAATTGATATGATTTTTAGTTAGCTCTAACCTTCAAAAGACACGTGTATACAGCTGTCGGATCATTAGTTTGTGAATTATAGCATTTTGAGTGAAGCAACTTTTGTTATTGTGAAAAAAATGGATAAAAAGGAATTTCGCATGTTGATAAAATGTTGCTTTTTGAAGGGGAAAAATACAGTTGAAGCAAAAACTTGGCTTGATGACGAGTTTCCGGACACTGCCCCAGGAAAATCAACTATCAAGGATTGGTATGGTAAGTTTAGACGTGGTGAAATGAGCACCGAAGACGGTGAATGCAGTGGACGCCCAAAAGAGGTTTTTACGGACGAGAACATCGACAAAATCCCCAAAATGATTTCGAGTGACTGTAAATTGAAATTGAATGAAATAGCATGTACTCATATCATTCACGAATATTTGGGTATGAGAAAGCTCTATGCAAAGTAGGTGCCGCGTGAGCTCACTTTTGACCAAAAACAAGTCAGTGAAAACGAAGGCGAAAATCCATGAATTGGGCTTCGAATTGCTTCCGCATTCACCGTATTCTCCAGATCTGGCCCCCAGTGATTATTTACTGCTCTCAGATCTCAAAAGAATGAAGAGGTGATCGCCGAAACTGAGGCCTATTTTGAAGCAAAGGACAAATCTTTTACAAAAATGGTATCGAAAAGTTGAAGGGTCGCTATAATCAGTGTATCACCCTTGAAGGAAACTATGTTGAATAAAAAAAAAACAAATTTTGCCAAAAGAAATGTGTTTTATGTTTTCAATTGACCTGTTACATGTCAAATCACTAGGGAGTCAATTTTCGATACGTTGACAAAGTCATTTACAATGCAATGATGCCCTTTAAATCAAATGGACCGATCCTGTTTAATTTTATTGGTTTTAGTCCGATCTTAATTTTTTTTTTTATTTTTTTTTTTTTTTAAAGAGCAGCAGCACTCACGAAATTCTTTCTACTGATTAATGTGTTGCCTACATTGAAAAGGAAAGGTGTTGAAAGATTGCGCGTTATGATAAATCTTAAAACAGTTATTGCTGGCAGAGTAGGCGAAACTGTTGAAGCTTTTTAGTTTTTCTTTTATTTCAAAAAAATTTGTTAAAAAATATTTTCAAAACTTTAAAATTGTATAAAATTTGTTATTATAATTATTATTTCCTCAAGATGCTACACAATGGAGTCGCAAATATTGAAAACTAATTAATATTTTTATAAAAAACAAACCTTAAGCTCAAAGAATAAATAAGTTATGTGGGATTAAGTGGAAACACCGAAGGAGAACGTTGCGATACATATAAGATATATAAAACTCATATACCTATACTATTTTTCTAAATTCATGTTGCCATTACTGGGATCGAACCCGCAACCTTCTCTGTAACAGTCCAATGGGCTAACCAATAAACCTGATGATTTCATCAGGTTTTAAATGTTTATTTTTTAAAAATGAAATCCCTTTTGAAATAGTTAATTTCCACCATCCTTTGTTTTAAAATCACAATTCGTTAAAACCTACATATTGTTTATTCATTTCAATCCCACAAAGTCACATGGAAAAAATCCCACGATATATTTTTGAGTGTAATTACAGTTAACAAATAATACGAAGCCAATCGACGTCAATACTATACAATCACATACAGGAATCGGATCTCGATTGCTTCGTTTAGCAATGACACGTACGTGTCGATATCAATACGATAGCTTCAATCACGAGTGACATCTTCCGCTTCCACATCCACTTCCACCTTAACTTCCTAACATTTGTAATACCACGTACCTATAAAAGCTGTGCGTGTGCAAGTGAACAAATCATTACATTACAATTGCATGCCGATTTCTTAAATACAAGATATTGAAACATTTTTCACATGCAAAATACGCATAAAATTGGAAAAAAAAGAAAGGGGGAGAAGGCCCTGTAAGTATTAACAACAACAACAGATACATGACAAGAGTCTTATTGTATATTGCTGCCGTTAAAGGTAAGCATTCCAATAGTGTATAAAAATGTTTCTCGGAAGTAAAGTCTTCAGCCTATATACTATATGGGGGAAGTTAACGGAAATCATAGCGTAACTCGATACTGTGATACGTGCCATCAAGAAAACGTTTGCTTAAATATCGAAAAAGAAAAAAAGCTAAACAACAACCAACAGCAAGGGCAACAGGAACATCCAACCTTAGCAAAAGCAGCATGAATCCTTCTTCTCTTCCAATTTACCTTCCGCTGTTGCTCATAATTGCAAAACACAAAAACAAGCAAAAGGGAATAATTGAAGTCATACATACACACATACATTCATATACAAAAAGGATTACTATTACGAGTTTGAAGTTGTACAACTAAAACAGTCAGTCATTTGGCACATTCGCACCATATCATCCCTGAACTCTCTACGTTAAACCACAGGTGTTTATACTAGTAAAAACTAGTACTTTTCGCCGTTCAATACTTCATCTACTTTAAATGCGACAACAACGAACACCAAATTGAAACCAAGCAATAATCAACCCCTACCATCAACACCCCCTGTAATGTTTACTTGGTTGTCTGCCAGCCTGCTTGTCGTTGTAGTCTTAGGTATGTATAGCTCTTCTTAAAGCTTAACATACATTTAAACACATTCATACAAAACATATCTTTGCAAGTGGGTTAATTTTAAAGTAACTGGAATGTAAAGCTTAAATTATGACTGGGTCTTAAAATTAACGATAACGATTAACGGTGTCTCTTCCATTCCTGCATGACGCCAAAGTCTTGTTTTGGTATACCAGCAAATCTGAGTCATCAGTAGACAGAGATGACTCAGAATGGGTGAATGGTGGTTATTATTGGTTATTAATACCGCTTTCGCTGAATATGTAACCAATATTTGATAAATCTCAGCATTTGAATCGATCAATGAATGCAATTGTCATTACTAATAATTTTTATTTTTGTTTCTTTTTTTTAAAAATTTATCTAAAGGAACAATTTTAAAAACCGGTATTGATGGAAAGATATTTTAAGTGCCTTTCTAAATTTTTCAAATACATTGGTTATGCTGTCGAAGTAATCATTGCCAAAGTGTTTAAAAATTTAAATGCCCAAAATTTGGATTCCTTATAAAAAATTATTCTACAAAAAAATATAATCAAACAATATAAGCTTAAGCAGCGTTCACACTAGCAGTATTCTCAAAAATGCGTTTTGAAAAAATTTCTTAAAATTTTTATCTGCGTTTCACTTTTCAACAAGAAATTTTGGCAGGTATTAAGACTTGTAGTGTAGTTTTGACTCTGTATTCTATTTATTTTTTCATTAAATCAACACTCAGGAGTTGCCCCTTACAAATGCCGTATATTGTGTTGATATCAGGGTCATTGGGAAAGGGGAAAAGAGAAATAAGTGTTTATGGACATTGGACTTTATTCCACATAGCACTAGTCTGACTAATGAACGAATTCTTCATCCGGTTCACTGCAAAATCCACTACAAACGCATGAACTCTATGAGATAAAAGAGTATTCCGGATAAAAACCCGGACTATAGGGATAAGTTCAATTATCTCAGCAGTACACCTCTTATGGTAATATCCACAGAACTGTCTCACACAACCTACATTCCAATGTTGCTCCACTAGTTCAATAGTACTGCAGTAGGGTATACTGTCATTAACAAAATAGACTATGAAGCTTCTGGCCATAAATGTATATGGGAATTGCATTCCAATATCGGCCGGATATAGGTTGCACAGATAGTAAGAAGAACGGATGGAAAATTGAATGCTTATTTCAACACTTTATTTTTCAAAACCAGAAAATCAAGAGTTTCCCTATCCTAAGTGTCGATACCACCATATTGAACAATTTGCAGGAGCTTACTCTGATATTGTCAAAAGGTTGCGATGAATAGCTTTATTCATAAAAGGCCTCATGCAACCGGCATTAATGGAAAATTAATGGCAAATAATGAGGAAAGTTTGACCAAGAGGGCTTAAAAAAAGATCAGAAAACCACTTCTTTATTTAGGCGATATAGCAAAATATGGGTTGAAGACGCATTAAGAAATCCAGTTATGAAATAGTTTAGATTTTTTCGTAAGAAATAACACTATCAGTAAAATAAAATTACGCCGAAAATTTTCGAACTAGTGTTATTATTTTAGATGTTAAAGCGATTTTTACTTTTCGAATATTGCGAAATTAAGCGAAATTGGCACTAAACAAAATTTAAAAATAAAAGTCTGAGTTTAATAGCTGTGCTTAATTTTAATAATATATGTTTGGTATGTTCCTGTCCTGATGGTGTCCTATGTATCCTAAAGCAAAATGGTCACTTATTTTGCAAAAAGAAACTCTGAACTTCCTTTGTTATTATCAATATTATATGCTAGAGCATTAATATAATTTTGTCCAATTTTTAATTATTTTTTTCTGCTTTAAAAAGATTTTTTTTTTCAAATTTACAAAATTTGTACTTTACTTTTGTACAAATTTACAAAATTTGTACTTTAACAAAGTAGTAAATTATAAATTATTTAGTTCAATTTCTTCGACCTTTTTAATACAAATCCAGGTACTAAGTATTCAAGCTCAAGGCCTATTTCATACAAAATTATTTATTTTTCATCCAATATTTCGCTATCTCAATGGATAGCTTCTTCAGGGATGAAAAATAAATAATTTTGTATAAAATAGGCCTAGAGCTTGAATACTTATTACCTGGAAGTAGTAAATTATGTTTTCTATCGATACAAAGTAATTGCTTTAAAAAAAAATATTATTTAGGCAAAAAGTACTTAATATCTGACAAACGCTTTTTAGCAGTCTTGGTCATTAGAGGGTCAATGTTCAAAATAATAATTATACCCTTCACCACAGGTGGAAGGGTATATATAAGTTTGTCATTCCGTTTGTAATTTCTACAATATTGATCTTAGACCCTATAAAGTATATATATTCTGGGTCCTTATGAAGAGCGAAGTTGATTTAACGATGTCCGTCTGTCCGTCCGTCTGTGTGTTGAAATGGGTTTTCCGAAGAACCTAGACATGATAAGGACTTGATTCTTTTTTATTTCTGTTACATGTGATCCATTTCTGTTTGCTATTAAAAATCAGACAGATCGGTTAATAAATGGCTGAGATATTAGCAAAAAACCAGGACTACCTCTAATTTTTCCAGTAAAATCCCTTTGTTTAATATGTATGTAGAATTTTGAGCATAACAACACATCCATGTGTTAAAATTCTTTTCTTTCATCTCCACCTTTTATACACAAACAACACACATACAAAGATTTGTCATTTAAATAAAAACCAAACAAATCTCTAATTAACGAAGACTTTTATATATGTACCTCTATTGACGATAATTTTGTGTGAGCTTCAATAGCTCAGTTGTCTAGACGCTGTGTCACAAATACTTTTTTTTTCTCTAAGGCCGCGGAGTTCGAGGTTCAAATCTCGGTCAGATCAATTCACTTTTTTTTTGTACATTTTTTTTTTATTATTTTCTTAAGACTTTTTTTTTCTTATTTTTGTTTTTTTTTTAACATTTAATAATTAATTTATATAAAATTTTATATTAATAATTAAAATTCTTTTCTTTCATCTCCACCTTTTATACACAAACAACACACATATAAAGATTTGTCATTTAAATTAAAACTAAACAAATCTCTAATGAACGAAGACTTTTATATATGTACCTCTATTGACGATGATTCTGTGTGAGCTTCAATAGCTCAGTTGTCTAGACGCTGTGTCACAAATACTTTTTTTTCTCTAAGGCCGCGGGGTTCGAGTTTCGAATCTCGGTCAGGTCAATTCACATTTTTTTTGTAAATTTTTTTTTATTATTTTCTTAAGACTGTTTTTTTATACCCTTCACCATAGGTGGAAGGGTATATATAAGTTTGTCATTCCGTTTGTAATTTCTACAATATTGATCTTAGACCCTATAAAGTATATATATTCTGGGTCCATATGAAGAGCGAAATTGATTTAACGATGTCCGTCTGTCCGTCTGTCCGTCTGTGTGTTGAAATGGGTTTTCCGAAGAACCCAGACATGATGAGGACTTGATTCTTTTTTATTTCTGTTACATGTGATCCATTTCTGTTTGCTATTAAAAATCAGACAGATCGGTTAATAAATGGCTGAGATATTAGCAAAAAACCAGGACTACCTCTAATTTTTCCAGTAAAATCCCTTTGTTTAATAAGAGTGTGAAGATAAATACGTAGGTTAAATACGTTTCACAACTATTGTGAATGATATAAATAAAAAATAAATAGTAGTGTCGCCAACTTTTTTTTGCCTAGAAAATGCCAAATTTGACAAGAAAAGCGCTGAAACATATGGAAAAATATAAATTTGAGATTTTACATGACATATTATTTTGGATTAAAATTTTTGGACATTTAAGAAAAAATAAATGGGGATACCGCTTGTTTGTGGAGAGCTATGAGGTAGTAGATTCCAACGATGTATTCATCTCCTTCAGAATACCATGGTGAAGGGTATATAAGATTCGGCATAGCCGAATTTAGCCGCTCTTACTTGTTTTTCTCTAAGGCCGTGGGGTTCGAGTTTCAAATCTCGGTGAGGTCAATTCACTTTTTTTTTTGTACATTTTTTTTTATTATTTTCTTAAGACTTTTTTTTTGCTTATTTTTGTTTTTTTTTTAACATTTAATAATTAATTTATATAAAATTTTATATTAATAATTAAAATTCTTTTCTTTTATCTCCACCTTTTATACACAAACAACACACATATAAAGATTTGTCATTTAAATAAAAACTAAACAAATCTCTAATGAACGAAGACTTTTATATATGTACCTCTATTGACGATGATTTTGTGTGAGCTTCAATAGCTCAGTTGTCTAGACGCTGTGTCACAAATACTTTTTTTTTTCTCTAAGGCCGTGGGGTTCGAGGTTCAAATCTCGGTGAGGTCAATTCACTTTTTTTTACATTTTTTTTTTATTATTTTCTTAAGTCTTTTTTTTTTGCTTATTTTTGGTTTTTTTTAACATTTAATAATTAATTTATATAAAATTTTATATTAATAATTAAATAATCCATAAATAGGCTAAAAACATCAACATTTTTATAAAAACCCTCTGATACAAACAAAATACAAACGTTTTTATACCTTTCACCACAGGTGGAAGGGTCGCGGGTTCGTTAAGATTTTTTTTTTGTTTATTTTTTGTTTTTTTTACATTTAATAATTAATTTAAATAAAATTTTATATTAATAATTAAATAATCCATGAATAGGCTAAAAACATCAGAATTTGTATAAAAACCCTCTGATACAAACAAAATCCAAACGGTTTTATTTCTATTTTTTGCTCCGATTTAAAAGAATTTATAAAAAGATTTTTAAACCATTTTATTTCTCACATATTAAGAAAATTTTATACATAATTTACCTTTGAGTGCAACTATTTTAGGTCATAACTTATAATAATTTATAAAAAAAAATTATAAACTATTTTCCTTCAAATTTTTAAAATTAAGCTAAAGAAATTACAAATATTTCTAATAAAAAAGCGAAATAAAATCCCAAATGCAAATTTGCCAGCTAAATCAAACTATTTTGTAGAAATAAAACACATGCAGTTCTAGTGATTTCTTTTAACGATTTGTTGAAATTCTTTTCTTTCACCTCTTCACCTTTTATACACAAACAACAAACACTATTCTAGAGCTGTATTATGACCTATGGATACGTCTTATATAGCAAAAGATCGAAAATCTTTAGTATAACATATTTGCTGAAAAACTCGGAAATATCGGTTCAGATACAAAAAAGTTATGCCCAAAACATAAATTTTTTTAAAATACCTATTTTCTGGAACCATAAATCTTCCCGAGTCCAAGTTTTATCTCCAAACTAAATGGTTAATTTCCTCTTAAAGGCGTCCGTATATAAATCTGTCCATTTCATATATGTCCATATATAAACTTCAGTTTTTTCCCAACCATGGTGAAGGGTATATAAGATTCGGCATAGCTGAATTTAGCCGCTCTTACTTGTTAATATATAAATTTATAATTTTTTTTTTCATTTATATTAACCATATAATTACAAATTATAGCAACGAATGCTATGGGCTCGTTGTAGCGTAAAGAGATCAGAGTCACTGGTGGGAATCAAACACATGACCCCCATTGATATTCTAAAAAATACTTATTTCGATAAGAAATGAAGGCGGGTCAATAAGTCGGTGACTTTTTGAATTTTCCGGGCAACACTGCTCCTATCAACAGGCTTCTGTAAGTTGATTTCTGTTCAAATATGAACAAGCAGCGTCATTTAGTTTGTGGTTAACTGCCATTGATAGCAAACTAACTCGTAATTTAATTTTGGGGCTGAGGAGAAAATGGAAAATGTCAGTATCTATGGTTAAAATCCATTAATTGATCCCTTATCCGTTCTGTTCTCCGGATTTAGCTCCGAGTGACTATTTCTTTATAAAGCATACAATTTTTTTTTTATAAAGCATATTTATTTATTTATAAAGCTATTTATTTATAAAGCATAATATGCTGACTCTGAATTTTTCAATGAAAAATTGCGCTTGAAAGTCGAAAATGTGATATTTTTAGAAATTTTACCAGGCTTTAGTTATTACTACTGACTTCAATGTCATTCTTTTGACTTTAACTATTTTGCAATGCTAGTTAAAATGTTTGAAAAATTAATGCAAACTGATAAACCAACACCAAAAATTAATTCAGTTTTCATATTTTTAGAATTAAGGACAAAAACCGAAACCGGTTGGTTTTTTAAATTGATAAACCGATAAATCGTTTTTTTGGAATTGAATACTTTAATCCTTATTCGAACTATTTCACCTTTTTTCAAAAGACTACCAGCAAATCTGTGTTGAAAAAATTATGTTATAGAAATTTTCTTAATCTCGAAGCAGGTGCGATCGTCAAATCCCGCTACGTTGTTAGCGTAGAAAGTGGTTGCCCGGGCTAATGACCGGGAGTATACGGAGGTCCCAGATATACGGAGGACGCATGTACCAGACTAAAATTCTATGATGTACCTCAATAATGAGTCAGCCCACAACCCCCATTTTTACCATGTACCTGCCTAAATTCTAAAATGTAGGTGATCAATGAGTTAGCAAATACTCCAGATCACATATATAAAATTTCAGGTTTCTGGCTAAATCGGTGGGGGCAGCCCGTTAAGGAGGAGACTGTTAACCTTTTTGTCCCTCGCTGTACACATTTCCAAAAATTTGACCTAGGTGAATATCTACACCGCAGGAGGAACCTTTGCACTAAATTTCAACTTACCAGCTCCAGCGGTTTTGGCAAGGTTGAGAATTTATCCTTTTTCGGCCCCTTCCGTTGGATTTTCCAAAAATTATGTCTTAACTGTTATCTGCACTGGAGATGGAGCCTGCAATACAAAATTTCAACTTCCTAGGTCCAACGGTTTGTGCATGCTGTTAAGTGGGAGTCTTCATTGATGAGTTTGCACATACTCCAAGAATAGCATATTTCAAATTCCAGGATTCTAGCTATAAAAGTTTCGGCAGGCCGTCTAAGGAGGTTTTCCCCGTCCTAGTGAATGTCTACGTCGCAGGGGGAACCTACATACCAAATTCAGCGTCCTACTTCCTGCGGTTTGGGCTGGCTGATTTTGAATGAAATAAATAAATATTTACATATTTGCACACTATCACATTTTCCATTTTCATATTTACACATTTGCCCATTTGCATATTTACTCATTTGCACATGTGCATATTTACACATTTGCATATTTGCACACTTACATTAGCGTCAAACCTTCGATCAATCAAACCATCAATCTATCAAACAATCAAATTTTCACTTTTGCATTTTAGCATATTATTACATTTAAACTTTTGCAAATTTGCACATTCGAACTTTTGCAAATTTACGCTTTTTTGTCCCTCAGCGTTAGATATTCAAAATGTCACGTCTTATCTATTATCTACACTGAAGAAGGAACCTGCATACCAAATTTTAACTTTCTAGTTTCAGCGGTTAAGGCAGGCCGTTCGGGGGAGACTCTTCCCCGACGATTATTCATATTGACGATTTTTCCTCATTTTAACGATTTTTCATATTGACGATTATATCTCATTTTGAAGATTTTTAATATTGACGATTATTCCTAATTTTGACGATTTTTCCTCATATTGACGATTTTCCCTCATATTAACAATTTTTCATATTGACGATTTATTCTCGTTTTTACGATTTTTCCCCATTTTGACGATTTTCCCTCATATTGACGATTTTTTCTCATTTTGACGATTTTTAATACTGACAATGTTTCCTCATTTTGACGATTTTTTCTCATATTGACGATTTTTTCCACATTTTCACAATTTTCGCTCATATTGACTATTTTTCCTCATTTTGACGATTTTTTCTCATTTTGACGATTTTTAATATTGACGATTTTTTCTTATTTTGACGATTTTTAATATTGAAGATTTTTCCTCATGTTGACGATTAAATTAAATTAATATTAAAGATTTTTCCTCATTTTGACGATTTTACCTCATATTGAAGATTTTTCCTCATATTAACAATTTTTCATATTGACGATTTTTTCTCATTTTGACTAATTTTTGTCATTTTTGAGGAAGAACCTGCATACCAAATTTCAGTCTCCTACCTCTTGCGGTTTGGGCTGGGCAATGTTGAATGAGTGAGTGAGTCAGTAACGTTATTCCTTTATATATAGAGATTAATAATATCTTAAAAATCTAACTATATTCTTTAGCTCCTCAACCAACCAGAACTACATGAGAATTAGTCTGAGAATTAGACAACAAATTTCCAGCCAATGTTTGTTTATGATTTATAAATTTGTAACTGTGATGCAAATAAAATTGCATGCTTTTCTGACATTCAAATTACTTTTCAATTGACTTTCCTATATGAATCATATTAACTTAGCAATGCGTAATTCGATATATTTACAATATGATACGATGGCGTAATGAAAAAACGTACTAAATGCGAAACTATTACTACATTGAATATTACCTTGTGCTCATAAATACAACAAGTAACAACAATAACAAAACTTGAAGTAACAGCAAAACCTGAAGCATATGATCCTCAGCTTAAGTACAAACAAAGCTTGTGTGTGTATTAGTTATAATGTGTAATCACCAAATAATGGACAGCGACAGACACTAGAAAATTTTCTATTATAGAAAGAGGTCCGATATTTGGTAGGAAATTAATTTATTTTAATATGAAACAGAGATAAAAAATACCCATATTTTTTTTTACAAATAATTAAAATCTAGTATAGATTTTGTAGCAAACTATAACGTACACTCACAATATATTTTCCGTTTCCGATTGTAGTTTATTTAAAAAGTAATACGTAAAGTTTGTTTTTACTGAAGAATCAATTCATTCATAGAAATATATTTTTTAACTATTTGAATCAGTCATTAAAAAAACAAACTATACAAATTTACAGACATTCAGTAGGAGTTGATATTTTCAGTTAAATGCAAAATTTTATGTTTTCTGCTTCAAAAAATAGAAAATCATATAATTCCTTTTTGTTTTTTTTTTACCAAAATAGTTTGTATATATACAAAATTATTTCAATAAAAATTACAATAAATTATTCAAATATACCTTCAGATATACCTTCTGTTTTATAATAACATACAAATGAAAAACTTTCAATTTAAAAAACAAACCACAAAAGTATTTTTTTCTTACTTTTTGTCAGTAAAAATTTGATGGATATTTTAAACGACTTTCTATTGTTTTACTTTTGCCGATTATTAAACAATGATTAAAATTAAACAACAAAATCGGTTGAATATAATGGAAAATCAGTAGTCCTCTTTTTGATTGTATTTTCGATTAATTTAATATGTATATTAAGTTGTTTTTAACGAAATAATATTGTGAGTGTATATTTTTAACTTATTAATTGCTTCTTCATTTTAAATCGCATTCCGCGCAATTTATTTTTGATAAAATGGAACACATAGAAATAATCGGGTGTCAGGTCTGCACTATATTTAGAATTGGCCATATTTTATTAAATTTAATAATCAATTTTAAAGCAGCCCTAGGAACACTTAATTTGGAAATCTTTTGATTTATGTGAAAACCAATATAAATCTTTTTAATTTTGTCTTATTGCCGATTATAGAACCTGCAACCTCAAGTTTGCTAGTCTAGCCCTCTACCGCTGTGCTATTATTCTTTGATATGGATATTGTTGATTTGTGTAAAATCATCACTTTTTTATTAAAAAATTTTTTTGTTTTATTAACTCTAATAAAAGTACTTGTTTGATAAGTGCACTGCAATCCAATTAATTTTCAGTACATTTTTCACAAGTGCAGAAAAAGCAATTTTTCAAAATTGTTTTTTTATTATTAGAAATTTTAAAAGTACAGAATTAATGAATTTGAACGAAATAAATATAAAAAAATATAATAAAAAACAATTAAAAAAGGGCTAAATTCGGCTGTGCCGAATCTTTGAATACCCTCCACCATAGGGGCTGAAGATGATATACGTATATACTAAATTTTGCATGAACTGTAATATGAATATGTTTTGTCAATTTATGTAACGAACTTTTGTTATTTAGTTTTAGCAATGTTATTTATTTAGTTTAAGCAATGTTATTTACAGAGGTCTGCTCTGTTAGCGACTTTAACATTGTTGATTTTTACGTTAACTTAGTTATCAGAGTAACACACATATAGCTCTAAGAATGTTATTATTCTCATAGTATGTTTGACAATAAATGTAATCGAACAATAAGAAGACTTAATAACATTTTTACTTACTTAACAGAAAAAAAAAATAGATACAGAAAAATTGTACAAATTTGTATGGAAAATTTAGAGGTACCTTCACATTTTCACTCATAACTTTTGAACCGCTTGACCGATTTTGCTCATTTTAAATACCAAACTGCTCGGGAGGATGTTCAATAATCTGGCACCCCCACTTGCGTCTTCGCGTCGTGATCGCCATTTCAACAGACAGACAGACGGACAGGCAGACGGACATAGCTAAATCGACTTAAAATTGCATAAGGATCACGAATATATATGTACTTTATGGGGTCTTAAACCTATATTTCGACATGTATGGTGGAGGGTATAAAGATTAGTCCCACTAGAATTTGAACCCGCGGTCATCTGGAAATAGACTGTATCCAAATCAGAATTACTTCTAAGTTGTAAAAATATACTAAGGAATACATGAAAGAAGTGTTTTTTTTTAAGTTGTTCACAACTACGTCTAAAAAAGCAGTAAAAATACGGATACTTTGAATCAAATAAATTTTTATTATTTCTTTTTTTTTTTGCTGAGAACATATTCAAATTTCATCTAAATGGAGGTAAACCAAATAGCAGACATTTCTTGCTACTTATTATTGAGAAATAATAACAAATCAATGGTCTGACGAATAAATAAATATTTATTGATACATTTTTCGGTGAAAAAAATAAATATTGCAAAATCGGTCCAGCGGTTAAAAAGTTATTAGTTAAAATGTGAAAGTTCCTCTAATTGGTGTATTTTAGTACAATTTCATAGAGGGGACGGGCAAGTAAAATATTTTCACTTGTTTTTCACCAGCCGCTTAGAACTAAAAAATATTTTATATTCACCTCAAATATTTTTCACCTCAAGAAACTTTTTCACCTGTAAATTTTTTTTTCACTTCAAAAATTTTTTTCACCTCAAAATTTTTTTATCACAAAATTTATTTTCACATCCAAAGAATTTCTTTCACCTTCAAATTTTTCCTTCTAAAGTTTTTTACATTATTTGTATCAAAAACAGTAGAGAACATTTTTTTAGGATATTGGTGAAGGGTATTCAAACATTCGGCATAGCCGAATTAAAGCCTTTTTTACTTGTTTTTTTTATATGTGGTATAGCAGTTTTTCACGTGAAACCCAAACAACTTATTATTCTTGGAAGGTAAATAATTTTTTTTAGTGTCCACGTCCGTTTAAGAGAAGGGGTCCGATTTGAGAGATTTTTTTACTGTTCAAATTTTATTTGATTTACTATCGTACGTTAAAGGAAGTTGTCTATTATTGGCAGTGCTCGAGAGGTTTCACTGTATGTTATATGTATGCATGTGTATATGTATATTTTTTTTTTATCATAGCCCAATGTTCGTTTATGTTAATGAAGAGTTGAATCCTGACTGAGTTTGGTTTTTGTTGTTGTTGGGTGTTTTTGTAGTTGTTGTTATTTTAAATGCGGCTATGGCTTCCGAATTTAATGAACTTTACACACTTGAACTACAATACAACAGCAACAACAAGTAACGATACGTAGCAATGAATGTATCGATTACCAATTAGTGGCAACAACATACACTACATACAGCTTCGGCATAAAGGAATAACTAAATGAGTGAATGAATTTATTTATTTTTTTTGTTTCCATACCAGACAACGCGACTCCACACCACTTCATACATACATGGGACTATCGATGTAGGCAGCAACAAAATTTAATTTCCTTCACTTCGCACATCGTATGAAATTAACGTGCCGATGTGTTGTTATGATATGCGTAGATATTTTAATTAGAACTCTAAAAGTTTTATGATAACATCCCAAAAGGTATGAGGTTTTGTATTTCCCTTTTTTATCTTTTTTTCTACATTTTTTTTTGTTGTTGTCTTTCAATAGCTCTGTAAAACGGAAGTCGTGATTGGAATATTGAAGATGTTGACGACGGTTTATATGGGAACTTTGTTTTCTTTATTATTTTTTTATTTTAATGAAAATTTACAAAATTTTAAGAAATCGAATAAAATTGTTAGCGTAACTGATTGAATTTATTGTCATTTTATTTTTAATGTTGCAAAACCTTGATGTAGCAAATAGGTAGCAAAGAAAGATACAGATTTCTAAGTAAATTACAAAAAAAAAACAAATGTCTGCTATAATGTCCTTTTTTTAGCTGTTAATGTATATGTATGTATGTGTAATAAATTTGAATGTTGTTACATACATTACTAAAATGACAAGTTTAGCTATTTGTGTAAATAATAAATTGACCTATTTGAAATCAGTCTCTCTCTCTCTCTTAAGTATCGAAGTATAATATTTGATTGAAAAATTTTCTACTTCAGAATATTTAAAATTAAAATTTTAGGTATTTCAATGATGGATAAATTAATTTTGAATCCTATATAATTTTCATTTGAATTTTAGTAATTTATTATTAATTACAATATTGTCATATCTACAAATCATGAAACTAAGAATATTAATTTAAGGAAATTCCCCATTCATAATCTACCTACCACTTGTTCAATTTGTTTATATAGCATGGGACAATTCTAAATAATAAATGTTATAGGTGACTATGAATGTTTTAATACTAAATACTAAGAATACCAGAGTATGATACAAAAGCAAATATAAATGCCAAATATCTTATGTATAAACATGCAATAATGTAGATGCCCGAGTAAAAAAAGTTAATATATTATCATTGAGAAGATAAATTTGCTAGTTTTTCATTTTTTTGTTTGTTTTTTTTTAGATTTTTCTTAATATTTTTGAGCTTTTTATTGATAGTTTTTGCTTCAAATAGCAAACTCAGGTCTAATGGCCTAGTAATGCAAATTTCTCTTAACAGTTGGTGAATAGCAAGCACAATGTTAGAAAAATGTTTATCTGAAGGTAGTTTTTCTTAAAAAAATTTCCCTGAATCTGACAATTTTTTTCAGATGCTTTTTCTTCAGAACTTAGAGGTTTCTCTTCTCAGTTTCTAGAATTTAAGAGGCTTCCTATGGAAAGAATTTCTAGGGAAATATGGAGTTTTCAGTAGGGAAAACTCTTCAGAATCTGATGTGATTTCAATAAAAAAAAATTCCTATATAAAATGTCATCAGAACATGAGCTCTTTTCTATGCGAAAAGTCCTGTTTTTATAGAAACAACTCTGAATTTGAAGATTTTTATAGGAAAAATTCCTTAGATTCCGAAGAATTTTTTATAGAAAAAAGTGCTTAGATTCTAACAGTTAAATTATTTTTTTTATTATAAAATTGTTACATCACAAATTTTTCAAACTCGGCTGATGGTAATAACTTTCTTAAGTTTACAAATTTCGTAAATAATTTAAACGAAGTTTTGTTTTTGCACAAAATTATTTTGCATTTTATCAAAATATTTATATTTTAATAAATATTTTTAGTATTTTTATGAAATTTCGTAAAATATTAAAATAAAAATTTGCTACTATTTACGATGTCATTTGTATATATTACAAATTTTTTCGTAATATCAAAATAACCAAATCTTTGGAAAAATGAACCACAGTTTCTGTGTATTTTGTCTATGGCTTATTATGAGTGTAATTACTTGTGCTCATTTTTATTATTTCTGATAAATAAAAACTAGATGTGAATGCCAGTGCTACTAACATTCAATAAAAATGATACCATTTGCTGAAAAGTAGTTTTTTTTGTGCTGCCAATTAGTTAAATTTGTAAACTAGGGTATAGGTTGCGCAAAGTTGGTTTTATTATTTTAATGTATTTTATTGTTGTTGATATAAATATTTTTAATCCATCACCTCACAATTAGCCTATCGTAAACAACATTAATATAATATTAAAGGGGAATCAACTACACCAGAAATAAAACCTTTTTAAAATGTTAAAGCGAAAATTTTTTTACGAGTTTCCAGAGTTGTTAAGAAAACAAAAGCACATTAATCCTCATAGGATAAATGGATAATAGGAGAATGACTTAAATTTATAATATTAAAGAAAGGAAGATCAAATTTAACAAATTTATCTTGAATTTTCTCAATTCGACTAATATGAATAGCCGCACTAGGACTCCAAATAAAGAAAAAACATGGTTGCAACATGATCACTGCTACTATATTGTGCCTTCTGCAATCGGGTATGGTTGTCACAACCATATTATTGGTTGTCTAACCATCAATATGGTCGCTACCATCATTATTATAGTAAATTTTCACTATTTTATGATTGACACCTTGTATTTTATAACATGATTGGCTGTAAGCATACTGTGGTAACAAAAATTCTGACTATAAAAAAAAATATGATAATTATGTAACCATAAAATGCTGTCAACAATCTATGAATAATTACACATCAAATAAAACATGACTTTGACATTTACAGTCCTAATACGAGTATTGTCTTGTTTTCATAAAAACCAAAATGTCTTAAAAAAAACAATCATATATTGTTTACATTTCATAAATTGACCTATTAAGATCCAGTTTATTTTTTTTTTTTAACTTTAGAAGATTTTTTTGAGGGTTTTTTCGAAAATTCCTTATACATGTAATATTATTTACAATAATCAATTCATTGTCATAAAGATTCTATATAAAGATTTTATATGGATCATATTATGATAATCCAGAAATCATAATATAGTTATGGGGACCATAATGTAATAACATTTTGAGCATACTATGAGTACATGCAATCATATTATGATAAATTCAACATCATAATATGTTTATACAGAATCATAATATTGTAATATTTTAATCATAATATAACTGTAGGGACCATATTATGGTAAAATTATGGATATTTTATTATCATAATATGATAACCATAATATAGTACGACTATTGTTGGCACAATCATAAACCCAAAAATATATGATGCTCTTCGAATATGATTCTCCCAACCATGTTTTTTCTTTGCGTGCTCAAGTCTAGATCTAAAAAAAGAAATATATAAAACCTTTTTTTGTAAAATAATCAAAATGATTACCAGAATTTCGACGAATAAAAGCTAAAAGGGTATTATAAAATTGAGATGATTACAAAATGACAATTTTACATCAAAGACTACGCCTAATATTATATAAATAAATATAATTATATTTAATATTCCAGGTGATAAGTATTCAATTGAACTGATATATTTAATATTATATGTATATCAATATATATCTATATATATATATATATATATATATATATATGTGCACAGCACATATTGCGGGGACGGGTTTTCGTTCCACAAGTTACTATGAAGACATTTTGTTACTTTGGGGACTGTCCTTAAACTTTTCGTTATTCTAGTGTTTACTCTGAAGACATTTTACTGGACACAGCGCATTTTATAGGGACTTTTTTGGCTGTATATGCAGATGTCTTCAAAGTATGGGCAATGCATATATATATATATATATATATGCATTACTCATACTTTGAAGACATCTGAATATACAGCCAAAAAAGTCTCTATAATATGAGCTGTATCCAGTAAAATGTCTTCAGTTTATACAGTAGATTAATAAAAAGTTTGAGGACGGTCTCCAAAGTAACAAAATGTCTTCATAGTAACTTGTGGAAGGAAAAACCGTCCCCGCAACATGCACTGTGCATATATATATATATATATATATATATATATATATATATATATATATATATATATATATATATACATATATTCATATATGTGCACAGCACATGTTGCGGGGACGGGTTTTCGTTCCACAAGTTACTATGAAGACATTTTGTTACTTTGGGGACTGTCCTTAAACTTTTCGTTATTCTACTGTTTACTCTGAAGACATTTTACTGGACACAGCGCATTTTATAGGGACTTTTTTGGCTGTATATACAGATGTCTTTAAAGTATGGGCAATGCATATATATATATATTTATATTTTTATATATAATTATATATAATCATATATTTATAATCAAATAAGTGCAGGAAAAATTAAGTCTCATAAATTCAGTCATTTTTCCCCATTTTTTTTTTTTAAATTCCCGAATATATATTTATGTATATATAAGTCTTGAAGATATAACTATATAACATATATTATATATTACACAATTGTACCCACAATCTAGTCTAATAAAGTCAGGCATTATGTGTAGCAGTGATTAGCTGCTTGAGTTAAGCATAAGCAGTCGAGTACAACCCTGGCAGACCGAGCTTAAGCACTTGTTGGTTTTTAAAATTTTAATTTTATTAATTTTAAGTGAAATATTTTATTTTTATTTTAAATATTTTTATTTTCAAATTCAAATTTATTTTTAAATATTCTTTTAAGCTGTTTTAAAAACCAAATTCCATATAAAATATTTTTTGTTGTAATTAGATAGAATTCCATCTGCCATTTTTCCAATCAATTTAGATCTTACAAAATCCTCAGATATATTGCTGAATCTAAATTGATCTGTCATTTTTCGGATCAATTAATATTTTACCTAATCCCTAAATATATTGCTGGATATAATTTGATCCATAATTTTTGTGATCAAATAAGATCAGCAGATATTAAATAATATCAAATTGGATATGATTAAATATTGCGATACATCAATTTTTTTTTACCTGGGTGTTCAAATGATTTTTGATATTTTTCCTGATAAACCAAAAATGTGTATTTGTGTGTGTTGGTGTGTTCTAATGTTAAAGGGCATCCTGATGCACACACACCAATGATCTGTGGTTGCTTCTTATGCATGTGCAGCAATGTAAAATGTTATTGATTTTTAAGGGCATTAAGATATGCTGAAGTTATTTACATTTGATATTGAAATTATTAGCAGTAAAAGAAAACTTTAATAAAATTTTCCCAACAATTTAAGGGTTTTTGGTTTTTTTGTTGTTGTGGCAATAAGCCTTTATATCAATATTGTATTTATGTATTTATTAAAATTTAATAATATTTTTTTTCTATGGGCGTCTATTTGTCATGAGGTGTTTACATCTGCACCTGTTTTTTTGTTTGTTGTTTGCATGTTGTTATGTTTACCTAAAGCTGCACATTTCGTTTATAATATACACTTTTTTTGTTCCTTTCAATTTTGTGGGCCGTAAACAAACATACATTATCGTTATAACAAACCAAAATAGGCAACATAAACTTTTAAACATACACTCGTACTTACTAACAGGTAAACAAAAATACCAACTTACATATACATATACCAATAGAACAACTGGTGAGGATTAATTTTTTTTTTTTCAAACACCCAAAAGGCCTTATGACCAAAGGGAATAAGGCCAGTAGGGAAATGGGAACCTACGATTTTGCTAAACATCTCAAAACGTTCGAAGAGCGTATTTTTTTTCACGCCTTTCAAATGATAAATATATATTTTTTTTAATAAAAATATTAGAGTTAGAGTTTCCATTATATTAATAATAATTTATAATACAATCATACTGATCCCCAAAATACGTATTGTAGTTTTAGTGTCGGCACAGAATAAGAACGTGACATGCAACGATTGTTGCTATGAGAGAAAACGCATCTAAAATAACGACATACGACGGTGACTGCACAAACTGTCATATTTATTTTAGTGTAAAGAGCACCGTAGAGATTCTTTACTCTCCAGTGTCTTCTTTTCTAATTAACGACTCTTTTTTTTTGGTTTTTACATTTTAATTTTATAAAAAACAATAAAAAGATATTTATTTTAATAAAAATTTAGAAACGAACATACTAAGATGGTTTATAGTATGTTGTTCATTCGCGAGTATACAAAGAGAACATAAGAGCCTTAGAATATCGTATGCTTTTTTATGTTTTTTTTTTTGTTTTTTTAACTTTTAAAATGCAGGAACTCTGTTAAGAGAATTAGAAACAAAAAACATTAGAATAAGAAAAAGTTTTTGGGGTTCAGTATGAAATTATTATTAAGCATAAAATTTATTAATTAACCTTTAGTTTTCTTTAAAAATTTATCATTTACTGTTTGCAGTTAAGATGTTTACAAAGGCATTGGTGTTACTTAAAGTCTGTCGAAAAATAATAAGAGCACAATAACAGGCTTATAAAACAAATTTAGGCTTTCCAATCTTATAAGGTCTGGGGAACTCGCAAATTAATCGCCCCTATAATGGAATCATAATAAAATTGTGTGTTTAATTATGAATTTCAATAACTTTCCAATTGGTTATATAAAATATGTTGCTGCCGTTGTTGCATTACCCTGGCTATTTAGTGGGGGAAATGCCTAAAGCATGTTGCGTTAAAAGCCATTATTTTTAAAACAACAACAATAAAAAAATGTGTATATCTTTTACAAAGGTAGGAATATATGAGCCAAAGAAAACTACAAATTCTATTAGTAACTTCTAATACCCCACCCCACCCCACACTTTTACAAATAGAACAACATATTTAGACGCAATCCCCTTTCTTTATAATGCTGCATATTTCAAACATATGCATGCAGTTTTATTTCTTTTTGTTGTACAACACAAACAGAAAGTTTTTTTCTTTCTTTTTTACTGCATTATCCCAGACAGAGGCATATGCATGCATTGCAATCGAAATGTTATGATACAATATTTCCGAGTATCCTTAAAAACCACAACTTTTAAGAACGTTCGTTGCATTTGAAAAAAACAAAAGCAGCAACAAATATATATTTTGCCAAAAATTTTGTGTTGCAATATACGTAACTCACACAATACTACCCCATACACTTTGATATTAACAATTCTTACATAGTTTCCTCTAGTCCTCTGGTAGTGTTGTTATTGCAGTTACAACTGAACACCTGCAATTTGCTGTTACGTTTTTTTTTATATTTTTGAGTTGTTATGAATATTTACCGCAACACTTACGTGTATTTCTTGGTATGCTAAATGTACCTTGGATATGAATTAAGCTTAAACCAAAAGTTTTTAAAAACTTAAAAATTTTCCCCAAAAATATATATATGTATGGGGAATTTCATAGCATGTTGTCGTTTTCATTACTATCAAAATATTTATCGATGGCATCAAAGTTGTTCGCGTAAGAAAAAAGGTGATACTTTTAGATTTTGAGCTGCTGCTAAGAGAGCTGACAATCGTTTGTGTTGCCAATAGTTCGGTTCCTTTTACCGAATTTTCTTTGTTGCGATTTGCCTCAACTGATTTTCTGTGGTCACAACAGATATATTTGGTTATTGGCTAGAAATTTGATTGACATTTCGAATCTGCTTTCTCTATCAGCTCTCAAAATAATATGTCAATAGAAATAACTAAGAAATCACTTAGTTTAAGGGGTTAGGTGGGTTTAAAAATTCGTATTCGTCACGAGCAAAAGAAAAAAGAATGCCCTGCATATTCCCACAGCAGCAGGTTCCAGACTTTAGAATACCGCAATCGATCTTTTTATGTAAGTATATTTTTTTTTTTGTTTTCTAAAACTTCAATCGCGTTTTTTTTCAAAACTTTTTTTTTTTAAGTCGGTAGTCATGATTTCCCAAAAAGTTATGACGCAATCTTGTTGAAATTTTGCACACTTCTTAAAAATAACATTATCTGTTGATTGAACGAAAAATTTTTTTTAATACATCTTATTTTATTAGGCAATACGCGGTAAAAATTTTACCAAGAAATATAACTTTTTGTTTAAAACTCTGCCAAAAATTCTAATTTCTATTTTTTTTATTTTTCCCTCGTTCAAGCACGAGTTTACAGTTTTTTTTATTTCTAATAAATTATCCTAACTGCGCCGAGAGAACTTTTTTTGAGAGGTCATTGGAAAGTACAAGTCATTTACAAAGTATTTGTTAAATATGTATCTTTGCTACGCTAAATTGTTTGGATAAAATATTTTATTTGATGTATTTAAAAAATCAGTAAAAGTACGCTTTTTGGGCCCTGCGAACCCCACTTAACCCCTTTACTGTCAATTTTATTATTATTTTTTTTTTTTGATAAGACATACAATTTATTAAAATTAAATAGATTATCCATTCAATTTTAGGAAACACTTAAATTAAACATGTTAGTTTAATTTAATTTAAGTAGTTTAGTAAAGCTACACTCAAAAAAATTTGTGTATAGAAATTACTGAAAATTACAGTTAGAAAAAAGGCAAATGCTGTTAAAAAGGCGACAAATGTATTTGCCTTTAAAATAACTAAAAAAGGAGTTTTTTTTTTATTTCTTTAAAAGCTACAAATGGAGAAATGGAGAAAAAATAATTAACATTGTGGTAGAAATAACTGAGAAATTTTTATTACAAAATTTTATAATATGAAAATATTGGTAAAAATGACTGTTTTTTTCAGTTAATTTTTGTCAATATTTAATTTAAAAAATAGTGTTTCAATTAGAAACAGATGTTTAATTACTTTATTCTACTAAAAATTTAATATCAAAATTCCAAACGGAAGGTTTAGTTAATACGTGTTTTCGCATTGGAGATAGAAAAATATTAACAGATTTTTATTTGCAAACTAAGAATATAACAATAATAAATAAACACTAAACTAAAATTTTAAAACAAGGTAGAAAACGATTGGCTTACTTTAGCATCACGGAAGCTACAAACCAGGAAGGCTTTTTTTTCAGATGAAGCTCATTTTGATCTTGTCGGGTATGTAAACAAGCAAAATTGTCGCATTTGGGGCTCCGAAAACCCCCACGCATACATTGAAAAGCCGATGCACCCAAAATGAGTCACCGTTTGGTGCGGATTTTGGTCCAGAGGCATAATTGGGCCGTTTTTCTTCGAAAATGAGCAAGGAGTGGCCGTTACAGTCAATGGCGAATGTTATTGGGTCATGTTGAACGAATTTTTGTTCACAAAAATTGAAGAGGAGGATATTGGCAACATTTGGTTTCAACAGGACGGCGCTACGTGCCACACAGCCGAAGCTACACTCGATGTCTTGCGCCCTGTTTTTGAAGATCGCATTATCCGCCGCAGAGCTGATGTCGTTTGGCCACCTCGGAGCTGCGACTTGACACCGTTGGACTATTATTTGTGGGGTGCCGTCAAAGATAAGTGCTACGCCGACAAGCCAGAGACAATTGACACTTTAAAGGACAATATTCGTGAAGCCATTGGTGAAATACAGCTGCACACAATCGATAATGTGCTTAAAAATTGGACCAATCGTGTAGGCTACTGCATGGCCAGCCGAATTTCACATCTCTGGTAAAAGTATTGAGCCTGTTAGAAAATGCACCACTGCATTTGATAAGCATATGTGATAAGTTTATGATGCTGATGCAAATCTGCCATTTAAGTGATTTTTTTTTCAGAGAAGCAAAACTCAGGGAATACTTCCTAATAATCAATGTGTGGCTTTCTTTAGCAAGAAGATCGAGGAGAGTTGAAAGTTGGTGAAATATGAAGGGCTTCTAATATTGCAACACTGTGATTGCGGTAGATGATAAATCTTAGAACAATTGTTGCACGCCATCTGATGGAGAGTTGCTGAAGTTTTTTAGTTCAAAGCCCTGTTAATTTACCTTTACTTCAGTGGGGTTAAGTGCTGTGGGAATACCGAAGGAGGACGTTGTAATATGTATGAGGGATAAAAAACTCATATTTTTATATTTTGATATAGATGTTGTCATCGCCGGGGATCGAACCCACAACCTTCTTTGTAACATTCCAACGCGCTAACCATTACACCACAATGCCCGTCAGCTCATGCTCAGATGCAAAGCAGTGAGACATTTCCGAAGACGCCCACTTTTCTTAAAAACTTATTTTGGGGTCATGAAATGTCTCATATATAAATAATATTTTCGTACTTTGTTTTGGTGTTATAAAAGTAAAAGAAGCAACATTTGTTACAAATTGCATTTGTTTGGTTATTGTTTTTATATAAAAAGAAAAAATTTTTGTTTAATTTTTTTCTAACAAAAAAAAAAAAAAAACAATACGTAAAACTTTGTGTTTTTTATAGTGCCTACCGAAGAAAATCCTTGTTAAAATCCCAATAAACAGTAGTTTGTTAGAAACATTTATTAGATTTTTTTTCTTAAAAAAATGTGTTTAATTCAATCATTTTCGAAGAAATTAGATATTTTTGGGTTTATGGTTGTGTTAATAATAAAAATGAAATTACTATTATTTTATCTTACTATAATATTGTTATATGAAGTATCATGCTATAATTGTAATAATCATAATATGATCAGCACGAAATATATTTATGATCACTAGGATCATGCTATGATAATTTCGAATCCCCAATAATGTTCAACTTTAATATTTTTTGTCGGTGTGATGAATGACAGACTGAAATTAAAAGAAAATAATATGACTGTAAACGTCAAATTCATGATTTATTTGATTTTTAATTATTCATTTATTGCTGCCAATATATTTTAGTCTCATAACTATCATATTTTTATCGTAGCCGGAATTTTTGTTAAATAGGAAATCATGAAATTTAAACTACTATAATGATGGTAGCCACAATGTTGTTGGTTATATCATATTTGCAAAACAATAACCTGATTACGACAACCATAATCGAATGCAGCCATCATAATTTAGTATCTGTGATGATTTTATAAAAATGTTTCTTCTACGCGTTTAATATAAATCTAAGAGGCAAAGGCGAAATTTTTGATTAAGCTAGATTTACACAAGAAAAGAAATATAAAATCAAGCAGCAACAGCATTAAATTAAATAGAAAAAGCTTTTAAATTAAACTAAGTTTATTTTATGTATTTCTAAAATGTTGAAATTATAATTTAAATACGAAATAGCTTATTTTAACTAGAATCATATTTTACGTTAATAAGACTCATATTTAATTTTAAAATTTTTGTAAATAACAAAAAAAAACCAAAAACGCAAAATTCAAATTTAAAAAAGACCAAAGCTAGCAGAAAATTTGGCAAATCCAAACGGCGGAAAAAAGCAAATTTGTCATCCCAGGTTGATTTAACCATTGTCTATTTTTCTGTGTACTTCCTTCAAATCGATATTAAATGAGTAGAAATTCTGAGTAAAATCTTGTACATCTATTCTCGACAGCAAAAAATGTAATGCAAACCACTGTTTGTATACTGTACTCTGTTTGAAACCTCATTTCATTGGTTGAATTTTAAACACTTTTGTTGCACTCCTCATTCTTTCTTTCCGAAGTTGGCTGTGCTTCGATGTGTGTGTGTGTGTGTTTGTGTTTTATAAGCTTTAGTAAAGTACATAATGATATTTGCTGACAGCTTTCTACAATCCTTATAATGCAAAAAGCCGAAAATGTTCATGCAATACTAGATAGAATATTTTTGAGATTGTTTTTTTTTTCTTCATTATTTTTTCCATTCTCATTGTTTTTCATTGTGTGTGTATATTTTAGATCCTTTTAGAAATCGTTTGTTACGTTAATGATACGGAAACGTAGAAATTGTTGTTTGCCAAGATAAATGAAAGCCAACAGAAAAAGTTTAAGTTTTTCTTGTTATTATTATTGTTGTTTGTTTTGAGATGCGTCATAAGCTCCAGCAAATGTTTCTCACAAATTAAAAAATAAAAAGAAGAAGACTGAAGAAATGCATTGTGTAAAATTGTGGAAAGTTATTAACAAAAAATTTACAAATAAATTTGTAAGTAAGAAGGTTGGTCATATTAGATACTGCAATTCGGGGTAATGGATAACCTTGACAGCCTTAATTTTATTTCAAAATATGTATGCATAAATTGCAAAATGAACTGAGAAACATAATTTCTCTTGCAAAACATAGTTTTGACACGCGCCATCTTGAAAAACTTGTTTACACTGGTAATGACATCTGTCGGATGATAGCAGATACATAAAAATATATTTTAACAATAAATTGTGTTAAATTCTTCACTTGGATTGCTGAAAATTAGTTATAAATAATTTTGAAAGTTATGAAACAATTTTTCAATATAATTTTATATAAAGTCATATATATAATCCATATCACCTCATACCCTGTTTGATCCGAAAAATGGTGTACAAAATCTGATCTCATGGCATCCTGAGATATCTCACCTAATATACAATAATTTGATCCGAAAAATGGGTTCATCTAATTTGATAAATTCATATAAAGTACAATTTGATATAACTTTATATATATCTTTAAAAAAATAGTACAATTTTAAATATAGTCTCAACTTCTTTGGCTTAAGTGACTTAAGGTTTGTTTCAAAAGTCAAAAAAAAAAAAAAAAAAGTTGACTTAAGTTTGCTCTAAATCACATGAGACCCATATTTGTTTTAAAAAAATTAGTTGTGATTCCCACAAATGCATATTTTTTTTTAATTTCTTGAATTTTAATTTGTTTCGTTTTAATTTTTATTTCTTAGTTTTTATTTCTGTATAATTTTTTGATATCTTTTTAATTTGCTTAAATAGGTTACGATGAGTTTCGATTATAAATTAACTAAATTAAAAGAGATGAAACTGTTGAAAAGTTTACTTAAGCTAAACATAGGTGCTTCAATATATTTGTATGATATCGCTCTCTTTCTTTAATTTAACTTCGCTTAATATAGTTGGGAATATACCAGGCGGTAGACTTGGACATTTTTGTCAAAATCAAATTTTTTTCAAATTTGAATTTATGTTTAATTTAAAAATAATTTTAATGGTGAGACCGGTAGTGCACATTGCTTTTTTGGTGGGTGGTTCATAGTTCCCCAGTTATAGAACTGCAAATTAAATCTTTTTATATAAAACAATATTAATTGGGATATTTCTCTACTAAAATATTATCAGATCAAATAATATGTTATTGGAAAGGTAGTTAAAAAACCTATCCAATGATATGCAACATGTCGGAATTTATTAACCTATTACGAGCCGAATTTTTTTATATATATAAATTGATTGTTTTGTTGTTTTTATGTATTGGTTAGCGCGTTGGACTGTTACACAGTAGGTTGCGGGTTCGATCCCCAGCGACGGCAACATCAATTTAGAAATATAATATGAGCTTTCTATTCCTCATACATAGGACTTAACCCCACTGAAGTAATATAACATAACAGGGCTATAAGTTGGTTAAAGTTTCCATAAAAAGGCTATGAACTAAACAGTTTCAACAAGTTCGCCAACACTTCATCAGATGTCGGGCAGTAACTGTGCTAAGATATATCTCGCGCAATTACAGTGTTGTCATATTTGAAGAACTTTATCTTTCACCATCTTCACTTCACCGCTATCCGCTTTACACACACAGCTCGCGATACAACCGACATTTTGAAGGATGCTGGTGTTGGCGATTTTAAGTGGCCAGCAAAATCCTCCGATTTAAAGGCTCCAGACTTTTTCAATGGGGCTCTTTAAAAGTCTGTAAGTTCTCAAAGAGAAGTTTTTTTCCAGAACGGTAAAAATGCGGTAAAAGAAGCCCAAACGATCATAAACAATAGCAGCGCCCACTTTACGGATATAATTTTCCAAAATTAATGGAACAATTTGGAAAAAAAATCAAAAGAATAATGTTTAATTTAAAGAATTTTAAAGTATATATTATTATATCAAGTTATGTATGACTCTATATTAATTCTTTTAGTATTGTAACTCAAATCTTTCTTTAACAAAAAATTTGTTAAAAATTAGTCAAAACGATTTGGAACTCGTTTGACAGATTTTTTGTGTATTAAATTTCATATTCTTTTATATCTAGCTGATCTTATTTGTTCCGAAAAGTTACAGATCAAACTATATATCTAATTATATCAAAAATACTCTAGATATGCAACTATATAACAGTTGAGCTGAAAAGTTCATAGGCTAACATAGAAAAAAATGTTTTTTGATTAAATTTGATTTTATTATTCAATATAGTTGCCGTGAAGGGCGATATAATGATTACATGGGCCATACAATTTTTCGATACCATTTTTATAGTACGATTTGTCTTTAGCTTTAAAATAGGCCTCAGTTTCTGCGATTACTTCTTCATCGGCGCTAAATTTCTTTCCAGCGAGCATTCTCTTGATGTCTGAGAACAGGACAAATTCGCTGGGGCAAGATCTGCCCCACTGCACTTTCTTCTTCTTCAAATGGGAATATTTTTTTTTCGCGATTTCGTCCTTCAAACGCTCCAATAACGATATGTCCAAAACGTACCTTTGATATCTTTAGAGTCTCAGATATCTTGATCAACTTCACTTTACGGTCATTCAAAATTATTTTGTGGACTTTTTTTAAGTTTCCATCGGTAACATCCTCTTTGGGGCGTCCACTGCGGGCATCGTCTTTGTGCTCATTTTGCCTCGTTTAAACCACTTCTCAACGGTTGATTTTCCTGGTGCAGAGTACGAAAAATGTTTATCAAGCAAAGCATTGGCTTCAATGCAATTAACGCACGAAATTTCTTTTTATCCAACAAAAGTTGCTTCACCCAAAATACTATATCTCACAAACTAATAGTCCGACAGCTGTTAAATTTAAACACGTGTCTTTCAAAGGTTACACTCACCAAAAAAAAAAGTCTGTAATGGGAACTGAATATTTTGCTGTTATTACGGTATTTTTTGCTAATCTTAGCAACATATGTCTGCTGACGTGTTGTACAATGAAATAAGTAGAAAAATTAATAGCCGCTACTAAATTTTAGTATACTTTTTGTAGAGAGAAATTTAAAATCTGTTTGCTAAAATCTGCAAAAAAAATTGCTAAATATTAGTACAAAATTTTAAATTTATTTTTTTTATAGAACATCAAATTTTTTTTATTTTATTTTATATTTTATATAAAATTAAAAACAAAATCAAAGGCTTAAAAATCTTAAAAATTATTAAAACATAAACGAATTAATCATTTTGTTTTTATTTGGTAATTTCTGTTTTGAAAAATATTTTAGTTATTTTTTTTACTTTTAAGGTCAAATTTTAATTGTTTTTAAGGCTGATTTTTAGAACTTAAAAACTTTTTAGTGCTATTTTAAGTGGATGTCCTATTTGCAGACATGAGTCAGTGTATTCACTTCCGATCTTGTTTTTAATCTATGTAACATTTAAAGGCAATTTAAGTTTTTAAAATTAGTAAATTTTTTTTTGCTAATTTTAGCAAATCGGTTTAAAAAAATTTGTAAAATGATTTCTTAAATTATCAACAAAAATTTGTAAATATTCTGTAAAAACTCTGTAATTTGTAAAATGTAAATAGCAAAAAGATTTGCTAAATAATAATTTTTTTACTAAAAATAAGGACAAAAATTGTAAAGTGGGATTGAAAACCGTTTACAAATTTTCTACTAATTTTTTTTTCTATGTGTAGGACTAACTAAAAATCATGTGGAGTTAAAAGTCATTCAGATATGTTATAACAATATTTAAAATTTTTATGCGTATACTGGAGCATATATAATTATATCTTATACCATATCAAAAGTATTTCTTATATTGGACCATGTATGGAATCATACATAATTATATCTCATACCGTATTAAGAAATATTTTTAGTAATGGAACATATATAATTATATAAAGGGTATATATATAATTTTATATGATAAAATTTTTACCATATCTTATCATATAAATCATATCTAATTTTAAAAAAGATGTGGTTACTCATGAGTATGGTTATATACAGTACGAAGTAATTTAAAAAATATATATGTTAATACATTATCAGATAAGGCCACTTTTTTACTCGGGTAATTTACACTAAAAAAATCAAAGTAACAGAAGTCGACTTAACTGTCTCATCGAGCACTAAACAAGTCAATTAAAACACATTTCAATTTGATAAGCTGTTAATGCAACGTTTAATCACATTAAAAAATGCACACAAGTAAAAACAGATAAAATCTATGGCTAAGAAATTTGGTGGTCCACAAAATTTTTTGCTAATGCCAACATTTTTGATATTCATCTTATGCCGGATCGCTATCGGCGCCATCTTGGTATTTTAACCCTTTCGAAACTACTGGGACAATATTTCCTACCTATTTTCAAACTTTGGTATTTTCTTTAATTTCAATGAAACTGCTTATCTAAATAGTCTTGACAACAGATTTAAGCGAGAAAGCGTGAAATGCAAATAAATGAATAAGGAATTTCATAACATTGAAGAAATTGAAGCAGCGTTTAATTTGCCGATTGAGAACACTTAGAAACAAGATCATAACAATGGGAAAATGGTACCAGTTATAAACATTTTATGGATTTTTGAAAAGCTTCCAACACAAGTGTTTATTATATGTGTACTATTCACACGATTCGATTCACGATATTATAACGCATATTTACTCCCGCCAGCAACAGTAAAATAAGATTTTGAAATAGTTGTAGGGTAGGGTAAGGATGGGGTGGTTAATAAATATATTGATAGTTAAAATGCTCAATTATTAGTTGAACTAACACAACACAACAAAACAATACAATATAATTTTTACTTTCCTGTGGTTTACACATGATTGACGCCAGATGCTAAATATAAAGTCTCACGGGAGTAAAAAAATATATATTGCAGACTGCTAAATGGGAGGTGGGGATGATGGTGGTGGTGGTGGTACACAGGACAATGGAATTACAATATGAATCT
Organism: Eustalomyia histrio; assembly: GCA_949748255.1. Taxonomy (NCBI): domain Eukaryota; kingdom Metazoa; phylum Arthropoda; class Insecta; order Diptera; family Anthomyiidae; genus Eustalomyia; species Eustalomyia histrio. The sequence continues at coordinate 13,262,876 of OX456524.1, forward strand.
AACGCAATGAGTGTATATCAGTTAGTAAGTACCAAAGTGTACATGTAGGTGTGTGTATATTTGTGTGCAAACACCCAAGGCTAATGAGCGAAAAATTAGAGGACTACTACGCATTTATTAAGGCAACATTTATTTACTATTCGTTAGATTAAAAGAAATCGAAAAATTTGTACAATATATGTTAGAAACTACCTTTTGCCTTAATAAAACCATTGAGTGTACACCTTTCTAAAGTGTTACATATGTTGAGGCCTAAAGTGATACGATGACCAAACTTAAATCTTCTATCTCGGTAGTATCCCTTAAAGTATTTTCACCCTAATATTTATAAAAGATGTTTTGTATACAAGTTTTTGCTCAAACCTGAATATTTAACGTAGAGATGAAATTAAATATTAGTTAGTTATATGCATTTGTATGTGTTTTATGTTAAAAAAGGTGAGGGTGATCTATGATAATAAAACGAACGCACTATAAAATACACAACGCTGTAGTGTAATTATGATATAGAATTTTTTATAGGCTACATGTTAAGGGAATTGTTTGTTCATTTCAAAAATTAGAAATAAATATGTTATTTGAATTTTGACACATCAAGCGTTGCTGGGAAATACATACATATGCTGTGTATTAATTTATTTTTTGTTCTCTTTTATGATTGACATATGATATGAAAAACTATAACGCAAATATTCACTTAAATAGTATTTACTAAATTATAGTCAAAACATTTGGGAATATATAATTTCTCATATTGACCGTTATTTTAAATTAAACGAAGCATTGCAATGTCTAAAAAGGGTATGTGACTAAAATATTTTAGTTTTTTTTTTTATGGAAATATGGATGAATCAGAAGGATATATATTTTTAATTAAATTTAACAATATTTATATTTTTCATGTATTTACTTACATTTTAAACAAATTTTAAAAAATACATACAAATTATTTGAAAAATTTTTAAGAAAAAGCATACACTTAAAATAATACGTCATTAAAAAAATCTGTCAAATGTGTTTAGAAATCAATTTTAACATTTTATTAACTTATTTTTTGTTAAAATACTGTTTTAAGCAAAAGATTTAAATTTTACAAAATGCAGTTTTACCAATTTTTTGTTAACCCAAGTAAAAATAGAAATGTGTATGGTCATGATCATATATTGGTCAGTATATGATCATATACATTATTACATAGATCCATGCACGTGGTAAAGTTTATGATCATAAATAAACTCATATATTTTCGGATCCGAAATTTGATGGTATATTACCGTATATGGTAATATATGGTAATATATGATCATATATGAGCGCATAATAAACATATATAATAATATACGACTATATACTGCCTGAGATATAAAACATCGTGTACGATAATATATTAAACTATAAATGGTCATATACGTCCATTTCTACATATGTATGATTATATACAAGCCAATGTATGAACATATATTTTAATATATACCCATCTAAAAATCAAAATATATATGAGCATACATAATCATACATGGGCCTGTATATGATCATACATGGGCATACATGGTCATATGCGTCCATACATTGTTCAATATATGACCATACATGATCTCATATATAATCATATATCTTCGGATCCCAAATTTGAGGGTATATGGACGTATATGATCATATAAGAGCATACATGAATAATATATGAGCATGTATGATAATATATGCACATATATCACCATATAGCCTCAAATTTCGGATCCGAAGATATATGGTCATATATGAGATCATTTATGGACGTATATGACGATGTATGCCCATGTATGATCATATACAGGCCCATGTATGATCATGTATGCTCATATCCGAAGATATATGATCATATATGAGATCATGTATGGTCATATATTGAACAATGTATGGACGTATATGACCATGTATGCCCATGTATGATCATATACAGGCCCATGTATGATCATGTATGCTCATATATATTTCGATTTTTACATGGGTATTTATAAAATGGTTACAATCTGACGAAAATTTAAAAAGCTTTCCTCTGGGTGTACTTTCCGTAAAATTTGTTATCTCTAGAAAATCCCTTAGATTTAGAGGGGTTTTTTTTTCTACAGGAGAATTTTTAGAATAAAACAAGTAAAAAAGGGCTAAATTCGGCTGTGCCGAATCTTTGAATACCCTCCACCAAAGGGGATGAAGATAATATACGTATATACTAAATTTTGCATAAACTGTAATATGAATATGTTTTGTCAATTTATGTAACGAACTTTTGTTATTTAGTTTTAGCAATGTTATTTACAGAGGTCTGCTCTGTTAGCGACTTTAATATTGTTCATTTTTACGTCATCATAGTATGTAAGACAATAAATGTAATCGAACAATAAGAAGACTTAATAACATTTTTACTTACTTAACAGAAAAAAAAAATAGATACAGAAAAATTGTACAAATTTGTATGGAAAATTTAGAGGTACCTTCACATTTTCACTCATAACTTTTGAACCGCATGACCGATTTTGCTCATTTTAAATACCAAACTGCTCGGGAGGATGTTCAGTAATCTGGGTAAAAATAGGCACCCCCGCTTGCGTCTTCGCGTCGACATCGCTAAATCGACTTAAAATTGCATAAGGATCACGAATATATATACTTTATGGGGTCTTAAACCTATATTTCGACATATTACAAACGGAATGACAAACTGATATATACCCTCACCGTTAATGGTGGAGGGTATAATGATGGTTTCTTATAGAAACTTTATACAATTCTAATGACTTTCTGTTAGACACTTTTCTCGTGGAAAACACTGAGGACTTTATCAAATTAGAAGCTTCACAAATTTTGTCAGAGGAAGGGTTTTCCAATGATCTTTCCAACAAGCCCAAAAAAATCCAACCACTGTTTCAGAAGTTGGCAATTTTACCAATTTCAAACCGCTGCCATTTCGCACACTTGCATTTTCGAGGATGGTCGTAATGGACATATTTTCAAGAATCGCGCCAAGGAATACGCTGGTGAAATTCGACGGGTCGTGACTGAATCACCCTGTATAAATGGTTACAAGGATTTTTTCTAAGATTTTGATTACTTGATTTTCACTGTAGAAAAATCTAAGTTTTTGAGGACCCTTTGTTAATCACAGAATCACAATCTAATCTAAATTTCAGATTCTCAAGACTTCAGAATAAACATTAGACTTAATGCGGAAACATAATTAGCTTAAATAACTTAAGCAAGGTATCGGCATAAAACGAAAATTAAAAATGTTTTGAAGTTAAAAATTTGTGTGTTAAAAACTTAATTTTATATCAAAGTAAAGCTTAAGTCACTTAAGCCAGTTGTAGTTGGGCCTTTAGAAGCTATTTTTTATAGGATAAGATATAAGAAAATATAAAAAGGCTTTTAGGCAAAAATACTAAGTAGCGTATTCAAAAAACGGGTTTCGGTTCTAAAAAGTGTTTTTCAAAAAACCGGTTTCAGTTTTTTGGTTAACTATTTTACATTAAAAGGACATCAAAATAATGTTTCAAAAAATTCATATAACGATACTAAATATTTTTAAGAAATACTTACCATTTGGGAGGTTTCATGTAAATTGTATACACTGGAACGTCGAATTTTTATCACATTTTTTGTCACAAATGTGTTAGAAACTCTGCATTCCATTTCAGTATTTTTCACTTCGAAAAAGTTTTTGCAATTTTTTCGTCAGATCTAGCGGTTGATCGGTGATGTTAAACGTTATTTTATTAAGAAGCCAGTTGCTATTATTTTTTGATATATTTTTTTTTTTTATAAAACATAACCACTAAAATGATTTTTTGCAAATACTTTCTAAGAAATTTATTTCTATTTATTTCAATTGAGAAATTA
>OX456524.1:13271748-13437669 GCA_949748255.1 Eustalomyia histrio
TTCTTTAAGTTTGAAAATAGGAAATAGTCACTGGGGGCTAAATCCGGAGAATATAGCGGATGAGATATCAATTCGTAGCCCAGTTCATGGAATTTTGCCATTGAGGCTACACACGTGTGCACCCGTGCATTATGGTCAATTGAGAGCATACGCGGCACCCATCTTGCAGACAGCTTTCTTAAATCCAACTGATCATTTAAAATTGAAACCACACTGCCATTTTTGCCTATGGCATCAACAATCTCACACACTTTTACGCTTCGATCAGCCAACACCATATCGTGGATTTTTGCGACATTTTTGAGTGTATTGAACGTTCAGCTTCATTTGTACGACGAAAGACAGTAAACCACTTTTTTTACCATTTAAATCGATGATGCAGAGTCCCCATAGTATTTATCAAGCTTTTCCTTGGTTTGGTTGGCCGTTTTTTTTTTTTGTAAAAAATAATGTTTAATTAGCACTCGAAATTCACTTTTTTCCATTTTTAAAAAAATCCACGAGGTTGTATGTTTTGAACAGCTGTTAAACGAAAAGTTAATGAGGGAACTTGCACAAAATTTGACAGTAGTCTATTAACAGGTTGATAGGAGCAGTGTTGCATTTCATATAACTACGAGGGAAGTTCGAAAAGTCATGAACTTATTGATTCGCCCTCGTAATTTATGTAAATAAAAATTCCGACTTAATAAGAATTTCAAACAACAGTGTTTTAGAACTGAAATAAATAATTTGTAAGTTTTTCTTATTATGGTATTTTCTATGAAATGATAATGATTTATGAAGCACTATCATATTTAGGAAATGATGACGAATTAATGACAAACGAACAGTTTTATCAATACGATGAAACATTTTTTTCCTGGGTGTACAATTTTTTTTTTTGAGAGAGGCAACACTTAGGAAATTCTTCCTACGAATTACTCGTAATGTGTTGGATAGAGGAGAGATGAGAGTTGGTGAAAAATAAAAGACTTCAAATATGAGATGATAAATCTTAAAATAGTTATTGCTCGCAATCTGATGGAAAGTTGGCAAAAATTGTTGAATCTTTTTAGTTCATAGCCCTTTGTGTGGTATTTTACTTCGGGAAACACCGAAGTAATAATTTTACATAAAGTTTTAAGATAGAAAAAGTAGAAAATTAAACTTTTCTAAAATTTTTAAACTTTAGTTCTAAGTGAAGCTATTCCACATAGTTTGTTTAAAAAGTTCCCAGCTATTGAAGACTAGTGAAAATTTGCAAAAATAAGTAAAAAGTAACCGACTTCATTAACACTTATAACACAATTTGTGACCTTCCAAAAAGAGTAATATTTTCTATTAGCAATAACTAAATGTCTTTAAATAAGGGATGGGTGTATTGAACGTTACATCGTATGCAACAGCAGCTAACATGTTTCATAATAATGTATTTTTACATGAAATGTCTCTATGAGCTTTACGAGTACACAGAGTATTTACACAAACAATAGAACACAAGGACATAAACACCAATTTTGAATTTTTATGCAGCTGTTGTAACTGTTAGTTTTTTTTTTATTCATTTAGAGCATGTGATTCAATTCAGCCATAGTTTCATTATGATTTTTTTCCATCATAAAAAAGTGTGTTGAATACAATTTAGTTTTTCTTTTTTTTTCTTCTCTGCACAGTATTTGTTTGCCAATTGCCCATGTATTGTTGTTATGAATTATCAACAATTGTTGTTACAATTTTTGCATTCCATTTTCTTTTTTTTTGTTGTTTATAAACGAAATATTTATGAAGGACATACTCAAACTTAATATTTATTTTTTGTACTGTTACTACTACGAGTTGGGTGAATTGTAACTGTAAATGTAGAGTGGCAGAAAGGTCGGAGGAAAGAAAGAATATAGACTGACGGACATTGAGACATGGGACCCCTGAGTAATAAATGGTATTTAACATTGTCATTGCTGTGAATTTACGACTACATTCATTCATATATATGTATATATAAAATATATAGTATATTCATGCGATTTACAGCGATTTTTTTTATATTTAGTTTTTTGTTATTGTGCATATGTATGAAAATTGTTTCATTTTATAAATAAAAATTGTTGAATATGTAGACAAGTGTCAAATGAGTGTCAGTGTGCATGAGAGTGCGTTACATGAACGACCAAACACATACAAACAAAAAAGCACAATATCCTCAAACCAGCTGTTGCCAAATGAAATGACACAGTTTCCTAATATTAAACTACTAGGATTATGAAGGATGCAATTAAGGATTTAAATTTCAATATAACGAAAGACTAAAGTTTAAAAAAAAATCTAAAGTAATCATAAATAAATGACCTCTGGAAATTAACATAAATTATTTTTAATTTTTAACTTAAAGTTAAGTTTTTAAATAAAAAATTAATAAATAAAATAAAATTTTAATTTATTTATTACTATCACTACGGAAACAGTGCTCCGTTGTCATTTATATGAAAGCTCATAAAATGACGGGTAATGCCCTTAGCATGTACGAACTTTTTTTTTTATATTATTTTGCAATGTGTCGACCAACATGTCACACTTTAATTAAATATATAAAAATAAATTACAAATAAAAGAAAAACCCCACATTTCCATACAATAATATAATTTACATCATTCAGCAATATTTTATACACTCATACAATGGTATATAAAATATACACAAATAAATACTAAATATGCATTTGTATTATTGCGAGAATGTCAGTAAAAGTGTCAATTAAAATTGTTTACTCCTACTCTGATTCCCAGCCTCACATATCCTGCGAACTTTTTTTAAATGTGGTTTAAAAATAAAGTTTAAAGGTTAAAAGTGTAAATTTTAATATCATCATATATGGAAAACAGTTAAATAAATGTATAAAATGGTTTTTAAATTTGTTTATCTTTCTACGTTTTAAAATAGTGATAACAATTTCAATGGACATCCCAGCAAAAATAAATGGAAGTGATTCTTAAGGAATTGATTTTTCATTGATTCCAAAGTATCTGATTTTCCTCTTCTAAGACAGTTCTTTTTCACAACTTTCAAAAATTTGTTTTTTTTAATGAAATTTAACACTTTTTAAATGTATGAAGTGTAACTAATTTTAAAAACAACCAAAGTTAAACATTAAGCATAGATATTTTTTTATATAAATTTGACATTTATAACATTGATTTAAGTGATTTGTTTCAATCTTTAACGTACAATTTACGAGGTTTTATAGCCTGTTCCTCGATCTCGAACGAAAAACTAGTCGAACGAAAGCAAGTCACTCGAATTCGAATCAATTTGGGTTTCTCTATTTCGAAAGCCTTCGATCGACTTGACTTACGTGTGTCAATTTTTGTTTCTTACGCAATTACAAATCGCAGAGATGCCAGATCATATATTTTGAGCATTTGTTACAATTTTCTTTAAAAGTAGCAAAAATACTACTAAACTGCTTAAAGGCAAAAACAACCCTGTTTAACAGTGATCAGCTGTATTTGACAAATGAAATAAAAAAATAACAATAAAGAAATCTATTTTTATTTGAGAATGTGTTTATTTGTAAAAATTTTTGTTATCGATTGGGTTGTGGGTGAGATTGTTAATCGGAAAGCTTTTCTGTTGGCTGTTGTTGTTGAGTTATTGAAACCCAAATCAGTTTTCTTTCGACTAGAAAGCGAACGAACGTGTTCTTTCGAAATAGAGGAACAGGCTATTAAATTCTTAAAATCGTAGTTATTATTGCAAGGAAAAGCAAAAAATTATTGTAGTAAAAATTGCAAGAATTTCTAATAAAGCAATTAAATAAATAAGGCCCGTTTACTGAATGTTCCGTTATTATTTAACCAACAGTCAAATTCAAACTTTATATGGGAAACAACAACATATGTGTCAGTTAAATTCTCAGGTCAAAGCTAACGGAAAATTGTGAAAATTAATCGAAGGCCCGATTACTGATGTCCTGTTAAAATCTAAATATCAAATTCAAAATTTGTTTGGGAACATCAAAAGATCTCATTATTCACTAAACGATAAGTAGGGCTTTAAAAGCAATGAAAAAGGATCATAAAAGAAAACTTCCACCCTATGACACCCCTATGTACAAATCATTGGTTCCGATCCAAATTTTCACAACGCCGGAATTAAAATCACTGCTTTTTTTTCTTCTTTTGCTACTTTTTTTTGCTGGGATGTAAAGCATTTGTTTACTTTGATAACGGTAATACACTTAAATTCATTGTGAACTCCTTTTGTATGACTTTGACAGTTTTTTCTTTCACCTGACAGCGACTCTGCTAAATAGGATTGAACATATTCTAAACAAAAAATCGGAAGAAATCTTATATCCTAACAAATACCTTCTCACAAAAACCCCTTCGAGTTTTAAACACTTTTTAGATTTTTTGTCAATGTCCGTTTGATTTTGCTTCATCGGTAGTGTAAAGATTTTTAAATTTCAAGAAGTATATTCGGCAAATGACGAATTATGTTGAATTTGTTTACAATTGGTACATTTTAAGATATACCTCATAAGTGTAGGTCTTCCCTAAGGTTTTCTGAAATAAGCTTTAATATAAAACAAGTAAAAAGACATAAATCGTGCATGCCGACTATATAATACCCTACATCAAGAATAACACAGTACAACACGAATACATATTATGGGGTTCTGATAATGGATTCTGGTACAGAGAGAAAACAGATTCATTGTAACAACCGAATTTCTTGCCAACCTAATGATTTAGTTGGAGCCACCGATTTGTTTGTTTGTCGCAATCGAAATTCTGTTAATGCAACAGAATTTTGTTTGTAACCAAATATTTTAATTGTATCAGGAAATCATTTGTTTGGGACAACTAAAAAATTCGGTTGCTGCAACTAAAATATTGAGTTGGAAAGATTTCCGGTTGCCATGATGAATCTTATTTCTATGTGAAGGCGCTTTGAAAGATCACATCGAATTTTTATTTAAGGCAGGGTTAAAGTTTCCCCCCTTTGGCCTATTCGTGCAGCATATCGGTATATAAAACTATGAGTTCTTTACACAGAAAAAAAAATTCATTCTGACAACCCAATTTCTTGTCATCTAAATAGTTTGGTTGCAGCAACCAAATTATTCGGTTGTCGCAACTAAATATATTTCTCAGTCGATAAAAGTACAAGGTTTCAACCGAAATTCTGTTGTGTTAACCTAATTTCGGTCGCATAAACAAATTTGTCGGTTTCTCCAAGCAAACCATTCAGTTGGCAAGAAATTCGGTTGTCACGATGAATCTGTTTTCTCTGTGTACATCTGAGGTGTGGGGTATGTTCAGCAACTTTGAGGAATATATTAAAGTAATTATTTTTGTGGAACATATTAACTCTCCAACTACCCCACATAACGGTAATTTTTGCTTCTATTTTAACTAATCCAAAACTAACCCTTTAAAAGGGGAAGGGCGGGGATGAAATGTTCTACAAAAATATTGGCCATAAAATTGTACTACCAAAGCCGAAAACTTAACACAAACACCAAAAACCAAAGCATTCGCATTTGTATTTTTTGACAGGGTGGGACACTAGGTCAAATTATTGTAATTTTTTTTTAATTTCAAGACATAATTCGCGGCCTTACATAATTTTAAGAACCTTAATTTAAACCCGACATCTACAATTTTGGGTGTTTAAATACCATTTAAGCCCATATATTTTCTATAGAAGGTAGGGGTTAATCTGAGCTTGAAGATGTAATTCATTAATTCAGTTTTTGAATTCTGAATTGAAATTTTTACGGATCAAATCCTAAATTACCAATCATTGAATAGGTTTAATTCACATTTGTTCGATTTGTTTTGAAAATAATTAAATCAATTCTAACAGTCCGTTTTATCAAAAATAAATTATTTAAACCATTAGAACTAGCGTTAATTTTTTATAAATCGAACGAAAAAAAATAATTCATTCAATTCATTAACCGTTTAATGTGAACGGCAAATTTCACTCAACCGTTCAGTTATTTAAAAAAAAATACATTTCTGTTCAATAATATAAAATAAATCTTTTGCCGTTCACTGATTAAAATCAATTTTTTTTACCGCTCAGTAATGGAAAATCAAATTTTTGCGAAATTTTGAAAATCGGTTGCAAGGGACTAGTTTCAAATTTGGAGTCATTTTAACTAAAATAAAGGTGAGTCAGTGTACCAAATTTTATTAAAATACTCGAATCAATCGCGCTAAAAGGAGATTATGTTGAGAACTAAAGAAAATGTTTCTCAAATTTGTTGTGTTTTCTTTGTTAGGTCGGCTAATTTTGAGACCGCCTTCGTATTTTACAAGTAAAATATTCCAAGCTAAGCTCTCTGATTTTTTTTTACGAATTTTAATAAATAATTGAGAAAAGAAATTTAAGAACAATCTGTTTCATTTTGTTTAACCAAAGATCTGGGGATGAGCTATAGGGAAGAATCGGCTATTACTTGACTCTCTTCGTTCGGGACTCATGGAAACAGAAAAAATTTAGCATTTGTTAAATGAGAAAAAATATAGAATACGGAAAGTATTCGTTGAAATATTCAGTCAAAATTAAAAGAAAAAACAGTATTGATAATTAAAATAAACGAAAAAACGTTTATTTTTACCGATTGCGTTAGGTAATTTTATAACAATTAATAAAAAACGAAAGAATGCAATCTTTTTTAACTGATTTTCAGTAGTTTAAATGTGTATATTCTGTAGATTTAAAGTAAAAAATATTGTGAGTGTATACTTCTCCATCTAAAGAATAAAAATAATACAATGCCGTCCAAAAGTCGATACTGGACGATCCTTATATTGTTTTTCTCTATCTGATATAAAAATTTTCTCAAAATCGGAGTGATTAGGTTTGAATACTTTCCTTGTTAGACGTGAAACTAACTAACTTTGTTTAGTTAATTTTATTAATTCATATTATGTGTAACATTGTTTACATATTTAAATAACTTTAAACATATTTTCAACTTTGTTTGTCACACGATGTAACTTTGTGTGACAGACACATTTTGTTTGTTTTGTTGTTTTTTTTGTTGAATATATTTTTCCATTTTTTTTGTATCGTTGACTATAATCGAATAACAACAATTTGTCCGCGAATATTTACAAAGTCATTTATCACTTAAACAGCCTTTTACACTTTTTCTACATTAAGGCTTCCTTTTTCTTCGCCCCTTCTCAGTGTACTTTAAGTTTTTTTTTACCCTGTTTATGTGACTTGTTGAAGTTTGTTTTTACGCTTGTGTCTTATTGGTCTCTATGCAGACGTAGTGGCAGTAAGTAAATAATGTGCTGGGATTGGATTTATGATGAAAGTTTGAAATTTTGTTGACGTGTTCAGTTTTAAACGCGATATTAATGATTTTGTGTGTATTTTTTTACCTTTTTTTTTGAAAAAGAATATTTAAGGAAAAGAACATAAATCTGTGACAATATACTGTAAAACTTATTGAATGATGAAGTTATTTTTTGATTTTGATATTAATTACTTTTTTTAAGCCAGGTAAAAAGAAAAACAATTTTGCGGCAGTAAAGAAATAAATTGTTTAACTAAAAAATAAATATCCTTACACTCCTCAAAATAATATTGTATCAAATTTTTTCAATAAATAATTTTTTCATTTCTTAAACCCTCAAAAGAGTTTTATTATATCCTGTGTCATAAATTAGTGTGGGTAAAATATTTAACCATCAGTCTATAATTTCATAAATAACGTTCAATCAAATTTCTATACCATTGTCTTCAATATGATTTAATTTTTTTTCTTTTAACAAAAAACAAAAACATACATACAGTTCAATTTGTGTTAACTGAAATGGTATTTATGTTGCACTTAAAACTACAGCAACAATGAAAAACAAAAATCAGTACTAAAGATTCCTAAAGTGTTTTAAACAAAAGAGGCTGCCGGAGTAAATTGAGATTTTATTTTGGAAAAATTTATAGTTTATGATTTTTTTTATAGAATTACATTTTAAAAGAATTTTAACAACAACCGGTTTTTTAGTATGCTGTAACATTATTACCGAAGCTGGATTCCAAAAATCTTACAAGCTGTTGCAATATTGTACGTTTGTTCCTAGATTGTGTTGTTTCAATTTTGTGTGTGTGTGTGTTGGAAATAAAATGAATGCTGCAGGATGCGAACAGATGACGTAATTATAAACTGTTGCTTAATTGAAGTACAATTCGACGGCAGCAAAAAATAACAACGGAATACAAAATTTATATACTTCTACTTATTAAACATTAATATAAAATATTTTATGTGTTCGTTCAACACATCACACAACATTGTACGTACATGAAGATACTTGCAAAATTTTAAATTCATTGTATTAATGCTGCGGATCTGTGTGATAACTTGTTGGCAAGGGTAAAAAATATTTTCTTTGAATTAATGTAACCAATAAAAAATTAAAAAGGGAACATTTGTGAATAGTACCAAATGAGTAAATGAAGTACCATAGTACTTTTAAGGCTTTAATAGTACCACGAAAAATACTTAAGTAGAAACTTTCCCAGCAAAAAAAATGATAGTCATTATGTGACTATAACTTCTTTCATTGCTTCCTAAACTTCAGTTGACATTCTTTTATGATTTTTTGGTATTATTCTAAGGCACTTCCAAAAGAATTCATGTGTTCATATTTCAAATGCAGTGATCTGGATATAAACCCGATGCATATCTTAAAAAATCACTCTTCATTACATCTAAAGCATATGATATAGTATATCGTATATTTTTTGAATCTAAAGCATTTATTCAAATTGAAAAAATAGTTCTGAGGAAAATTTTTAATTTTTTTATTAAATAATTTTTTATATTTTAGTTTAAAATTTCATGAGGGTTAGAATTTATGCAGTTTTGCAATTTTCATAAATGTTTTGAAATATCAAGAAAAACTGATTTTTTTTAAACTTTAATTGAAAAGACATGTCATTTGCATTATTTCAGCCTTAAATATTTATGACGACGCAATCTGTGCATTTTTGCATTATATTTATTAATTAACACTACACCATTTACAGTTTTAATTCAGAATTTATCAAAATAATTTTAAAATTGTGTAAAAAATATTTCAAATTGCCCAAAAATGTTTTAAAATTGTCTAAAAATTATTTAAAATTGTTCAAAAATATTTTAAATTATCTAAAAATGTTTCCAAACTGCACAACCAGTTTTTAAATTATCCAAAAATATTTTTAAATTTGTCTAAAAGTTCATTAAAATTTTTGAAAAATGTTTCAAAAATGATTTTTCACTAATGCAGAATTATTTATTTGTTTTAATAAAGAGTATTTGTATATTAATTCATAAATTTCGCTTCTTTAAACTTAGTTTTCTGCATTCTTATGAATTAAATTTTCATCAAAGCTTAAATACTACAACTTATAGGAACATTTTCCACTCATGCATCAGAATACCTAATCATTGTGTTATCATTGCTTCCTTAGAGTAAAGTATGAGTAATGCTAGTAGCTACATTTGAATACTTCCATCCTATGACACTCTAATGTTAAATTCATCGATGAAACCATTAGAAAATAAGTGATGCCTTTGCCATAGTAGTGATGCTTTTATTGCTTCTTTTGCAGCTTCATTTTTGCTGGGTTATCCCTGTCGTCTAGTGTTTTTTTATATAAATTATATAAAAAAAATTAGAAGTGAAAAAAAATTGCTTCAGGTGAAAAACGTTTTTCGGTGAAAAAAAGTTTTTGTGGTAAAAAATAATTTTGAGGTGAAAAATATTTGAGGTTTATTATTCACTTCTTAGTGACTGGTGAAATAATACGAGTCCGTTAATCGCATTTTTAACATTTTCACCCGCTAGACTGATTTTGCTCATTTTTTACGCCAAATTTTTCGGGAGGATGTCTATAAATTTAAATAAATATGAGCGACTCCGTGATCGCCATTTAAGAGACACACTGGCATCGCAAGATCGGCTTAAAATTTCACAAGGATCACGAATATATATACAAGAGCGGATCAGTAAGTCCGGCACTTTTCGAACTTCCCTCGTAGTTATATGAAATGCAATACTGCTCCCATTAAGTACCACCTTTTAATAGACTACTGTCAAATTTTGAGCAAGTTCCGCCATTTAGTTTCCGCTTAACAGCTGGTCAAAACGTACAACCTCGTGGATTTTTTTAAATGAAAAAAAGTGAATTTCGAGTGTTCATTAAACATTATTTTTTGCGAAAGAAAAATATCAATCAAACCAAGGAAAAGCTTGATAAATACTATGGGGACTCTGCACCATCGATTTCAATGGTAAAAAAGTGGTTTACAGACTTTCGTTGTGATCGCACAAGTACAAATGACGCTGAACGTTCTGGACGGCTAATTGAGCTCAATACACCCGAAAATGTCGAAAAAAATGCACAATGTGGTGTTGGCCGATCGAAGAGTAAAAGTGCGTGAGATTGTTGATGCCATAGGCATTTCATATGGCAGTGTGGTTTCAATTTAAAATGATCAGTTGGATTTAATTTAAGAAAGCTTTCTGCAAGATGGGTGCCGCGTTTGCTCTCAATTGACCATAAACTTAATCGTGTGACAACTTCAAAGGATTGATTGTCAAAACTCAATGAATTGGACTACGAATTGGTACCACATCCGCCATATTCTCCGGATTTGGCCCCCAGTGACTATTTCCTATTTCCAAACCTAAAGAAATGGCTCGGTGGAAAGGGATTTAGCTCCAACGATGAAATTATTGATGAAACAAATGCCTATTTTATTGACCTCGAAAAATCTTATTTTTTGGAAGGGATACAAAAATTGGAGAAGCGTTTGTTGAAAAATATTTTTTTTTTTGCAAAAAAAAACTGTGTTTCATTCAAAAAGTCTCGGACTTATTGATCCGCCCTCGTATCTTATGGAGTCTTAGACTTATACTTTGATACGTTACACATGGAATCACAAGCTGATAAATACCCTCAAAATATATCTGTAGCTTGGAACTAAAAGGGCCAGTGTGAAAATATTCTCTTTTGAGAAAATTTCATTGAAGATTTTTATAAATGAGTTAATAGTAGCATTGGCCGGTATTTCATTTATGAAGCTGTTCTGGATTTAAATTTGACATTCGCTGTTGAAGCAAAATAAAGGATAGTAAGAAAATACCGATTAACTCAAAACAGAAAAATATTGACATTGGCCCTTTAGCTCCAAGCAACAGATTTAGTGGAAGTAAAAAAAAATAGAGAACAAACATTTTTGAAAAAGTAGCTTTTTTAGAAAAATATTCGGTTTTTAGAAAAGGTGTTTTTTTTAGAAATTGTACTTTTTTTAAGAGAAAGATGAGTTTTTTAAGATATTTTTGTCAAAAGTGTTACTTTTCTAAAGAAGGTACTTTAAGAAATCCAATTTTTAAGAAAATCTGCTTTTATGAATTTTTCTGATTTATTATATTTTACATTTTTTTTTAATTGAAAAAATACTGTTTTAATGGAACCGTCAAATAAAATCACTGCATTAAAAACTTTTATATTCTTGCCATCACTGTCTGTTGTTCATTAAGATTTCATTACTTGAACGTAGGCTTGTAACGAGGTCAATGTGTGGGTGACTTATAAATGGCAGTAAATTCTGTTGAGACCCAGCAAAACCACACATTACCAAATAATGTGCAAAGTAATGTTTAGCCATAGGGGCTCATGGATTACTTTACTTGATGAATTTTACAGGCGATGAGCCTCAAAGTAATGCATATACCCATTACTTTTGAGGTGATAATGTAAGAGGTTACTTTTATTGTTACAAGAATGGAAAAAGTAATTTTTATTTAAAAAAAATTATTACAAATATTTTAAACGTTATTAAAAATAATGTGCTGATGATGGGAATCGAACCAGGGAACTCTGGTTGCCAGCCAAGAACTCTACCCACTGAGCTATCGCCGCATATAGTATTTGATTGCTTTAAACTTAAATGAATTGTTGCGCTTCGTTTTTTCGCTAGTGTTGTCAAAACAAACATACATTACCCTTTTGCTTACATAAAAACAGAAAGTAATGTATCTAAAAAAAGATTTTCCAAAATACTTCAATAATTACTTTACATTTATAAATCATATATTACGTAATCAATAATCAGTAACTTATTACTTTATGCTTGCAAATAATGAAAAAGGTAACGAGCTATCATTACAAGGTAACACATGAGAATATCGCACCCATTACCAAAGTTTTTCTTGGGAATAGACTTTATCTACGCCTCACAAATCACCGACAAGACCAGCATCATATATTTTCTTTTCACTCATTTAACGAAATTCCACTGAGGATTACTCGGGATAGTATGGTATTATATGGTACGGATTTTTATTTTTTTTAATCATTCAAATTTAATTGTTCACTTATTCAAAAACTTTTCGAAGTCATTTTGTATTTAACGTAGTTTAACAGATTTTATTTCACTTGTAAAAATCGATATATTATAGGAACATACATGATCAGACATGGCCATGCATGATCATATACAAATACATGATATCACCATATATCTTAAGATCCGAAAATTAAGGTTATTATTGTACGGCCATATATGATCAAATTTAAGCATATATAAAAATATACGGCCATATAACCTCAAATATTGGATCCGAAGATAAATATATAATGGTCATGTATAAGATCATGTATGGTTAAATTTCACATCCGAAGATAAATGGAAACATATGAGATCATGTATGGTCATATAATTCACTACACATGGACGTATATGATCATGTTTGCCCATATATGTTTATAAACCACCCAATGTATGATCAATGATCATTGATCATGTATATACAACATAATCATATTTATTTTGATTTTTAATTGAGTTATTAATTTTTGTTCATTCGAATTGATTTTTTCTTTCAACCAATAAATAATATTTTTGTTGTTGCTTATATGCTGTATGTAGTCAATGTTGTATAGTATATGGAGTCATAACTATAGCTGTTATATCATTTTTACTTTATTCCTACGAGGCACATTTGCTATTATGAACAAGATGTAGTATTCTACAGCGACAGGAGCAACTACAGCATCATCATCAGCAGCAGCAGTACATAGCATAGTAAGTGCTACATAGTGGAGTAGTAATGGTACGTGCGTTTATTATGAGTTCGTTTAATTTTTTTTTTTCGCCTTTAAGCCTTGTTGTTAAATATAAAAATTTATTTTCATACCATCTATTTATTGCATTTAATGTGTATATTTATGTGTAGTAGTAGTAGTGGTATGTATAAAATTATAATTAGGGCTAGGAAATTCATACATTTGTAGTTGTGTTTTTTGTTTGTAAAATGTTTAAAAAAATTGTTTATTAAAAATCGACAAATATGCATTTTAAAAATATGCATTTTTTTTGACTTACTTTAACGTTATCTTTATTATTAATTCTATTTTAATATTTTTTTTTCTCTTGAAAAGTTGTTTAAATATTGAAAAATTACTGCAGATTATCATTATAATGTTTTACTACATTCAACCTGAATCGAAAAACAGTGAATTTCAAATTTAATTAGTTTTCGATTTTTGTATGGAATATACATGTTTTAAATTGAAAAGTTGAAAAATCCCGAAAATCCGTACTTTGGGGTTTAGTATGAACATAGTATTGGAAACAGTATTTTTCTATTATTTTTGTCTTCGTTAGAAAAAAAAATCTGAAAAAAAATATTTATAAAATTTAAAAAAATTATTTTTTTTATAAAAGTTATAAACTGTATAAATATCAGTTTTTTTGTAAAATGTCAAAAAAATATGCATTTATAGCAAAATATGTAAAAATATTCATTAACTAATCAATTATATTTTCTTGAAAATTTATTGCTTTCCAAAGATATTTGTTTAACGTTGTTCTCCAGCTTCATGAACTTCCGAGCCCTAGTTATAATATTAATGCTTGTTGCATTTATGCTTTATGCAGCATTCATTGCCATTATAAGGGGTGGTATGACAAAATTGTCTTTCCCTTTGGTGGTAGTAGTAATGTTCGTTAATTTTGCCGATTATAATGACGATAGTTTTTTTTTTTTGATGCAGAAAAAAATGTTTTCCTGACAGAATTAATGTAAAATCTTTTTTTTATTATTATAAAATTTCTCTTCTTTTTTTTTTTTTTTTTTTGTTTTCCATTGGCATAACACTGATAATATGGCTATCATGACTTTTATCATTGATGCCAATCGAGTGAAATTACGTATATTCTGCCTAAGGGTCATAATGATGATACTTGTATTGTGTACACACAAATAATATTCGCTGTTGTTTTTGTATTATAAAGAGTACAGTGGGTTTTGGTCTAAGGAAATGCTTAACATTTTTGGGGATTCTATGAAATTATAAGTTCGGATCCGACTGAAGGACCCTATTGTAGAGTCAGGGTTGTAAAACCACTTTACTCCCACTTTAGGGCGCGAACACTGCCCGGCTCAACCAAAAAATATTTTTCACCGAAGTTGCATTCATTTATCTTTTCTACTAAAATTCAGTACCAAATTAAAAAACAAAATTCTTCCCGGTATTAGATTAACTGATTTTGGATAAACACTATCATTTTCAACCCCATAAACTTATAATAATCCATGCATAAAAATAGGAAATTAATACCAAAACAACAAAAAATTTCGTAAAATATACCAATTTTAATTTATTTTAGGAAAGTTTTTGTTATTTTTAAACTTTTTTCGTATTTTAATGCATGGATTAATATCAGTGTACCTTTAAGGAAATATATTTTTTTGTCGGATAGAAATAATTTAGTGGTTTAAAAAACAGAAAATAATTTAACATCTTAGCCACAGTCCTAAATGAAAAAATTTAGTAAAAAATTATAATCCAGTGCTGACAAAAGTCTATCTAAAGGAAACAAATGTCTCCCTAAAAAACGACTAAATTTTTACATTTTTAAGAAAAAAAACGTAGCTTTATTTCTTTGCAAAAAATTAGTCGACTTTATACAATTTATGAAAATCTGAACCCAAAAAAAAAAACAAAAAAATTAACTAGAATTTAGAAAAATTTAAAACTTTTTACCAATATTTAATAAAATTTCCCTCAAAATTAAGACACAAATTTTTTCTAAAAATTTGGTAAAAATTTATAAATTATAGAAAAATTTTACTATTGAGAACCAAATTTTTATTAGAAAACAGCTAAATTTGCTCTTAATTAGTTCATATATCAAATGAAATTTTACTTTTAGTTAGGCAATGTTTCCTTGGTTTTAAGAAAAATTTTATTTTATTTTAGTTGTTCATTATATAATTATTTTTTTACTAAAAACTGCCTAAAAATAAGAAAATATTTTCTAACATCAAGTTAAATAGCACTTCATTTAATTGAAAATTACCCTAAATTTGATACAAATTTTCTAAGCTATTATGAAACTGTTTCTATGGTAAAGGTAATGTATTTTACCATACATATATTTTAAAGTGCCTTACACTTTTTGTGTAAGTATTTTCCCACTTTTGGAGGACATCCGCTATTAACCAGCTTTTTGCTATACATTTTTATCTTTAAATTAAATTGAGTTATACAAAACTCATGTATTTAAAATATAAATTTAATTTCATTAAGGAAAGCCATTATGACATAATGTATAAAAATATGCTTGCAATATTTTGTAACAAAATTTTTAAATATGTTTTAAGGTATTTTTGACTTACTATCACGAACCAAAAATTTCAAGTATGCACGATAATTTTTTTTTTTTAATAGATGATTTAATTTATTTCCGTTTATAATATTTTTTCTTTAAAATTAGGAAAGTTAACGTGTGTTTTTATTTTATTTTATTTTATTTTATTGTTTTTTTTTTTTTTAAATATTAAATTTAAGAAAAATTTACTCAAATTTTGTTCAATTTTTCCGGAGAAATTTTAAGGGAAAAAATCCTATACCTGAGATTATTATTTCTCAAAAATTAGAAAACTTTTATTAAAATTTATCTGAACTATACTTTTATTGCGTGCTACTTATCAGTGCGAGGGTCGTGGGTTTAATTCCCACCAGAGGCTCTGGTCTGTTTTCGCTACAACGAGCCGAAGGCCTTTGTTGCTAGTACTCGGTTAGGGTATTAACATATAATTTGTAATTATATGATTAATAAATAAATAATACTTTTATTAAAATTTATCTGAACTAAATTGCATGAAAATTTTCCCTAGAAATAGTTCATTAAATAAATTTTTAATATTACATAGGAAAAAATTAATTACTTTTTGTTTTTAGTTGCCTGAACTAACGTTTAGAACACAAGTCTTAAAAATTGGGAAGTGGTAGACTTAAAAACTGAATTAAGAAATGGCTTTCAAAAATTAGTTAATTTTACTACTCGCCAAAAAAATTCACACACATTAAGTTCAAGTACTTTCTAATTTTAAGTTAGACACATTTTTGAAGTAAAGAAATAAATTATGTTTTAATTTTTTTTTTTTTTGAACTAAACTTAATTATGCAAATTTCTCAAAACTAAGATGTTTTTATTTAATATACTTGTTTTTCCTAAAATCAAGAAATATTACGTAGGAAAGATATGAACTATTTATGAGTATATAAACTATTTCGTTTTTACCTAAATATAGGAATTTTAATTAATTTTAAAAAAATTTTTCAAAATTTTTCTTCCTTTATTCGATCTTCAATATTATACTATAATCTTATACTATAATTATACTAAAAAATAATCATTATTATTATTTTTTATAAACAGGATCTTGAACTCGATTTTAAAGAATAATATAGTAAAATTTTTCAAAGTTGTTTTAAAATTGAGGAACATTTTTAAACTATTTTAAAGGAAATTTCGGGCTAATTTTATGTTCATGTGTTATTTTTTTTTTTTTTTTTGAGTGTGGCCGATTTAAGTATAAATTTTCCAAATACACCAAGTCAAAAATATCCCAGCAAAAATGAAGCTGCCGAAGAAGCAATAAAATCATCACTTCTATGGCAAAGGCATCACTTCTTTTCTAATGGTTTCATCGATGAATTTAAAATTAGCGTGTCATAGGATGGAAGTATTCAAATGTAGCTACTAGCATTAATCATACTTTACTCTAAGGAAGCAATGATAATACAATGATTAGATATTCTGATGCATGAGTGGAAAATGTTCATATACTTTGTAGTATTTAAGCTTTAATGAAAATTTAATTCATAAGAATGAAGAAAAATAAGTTTAAATTAAATAAGTGAAATTTATGCATTGATATACAAATTCCCTTTATTAAAACAAATAAATAATTCTGCATTAGTGAAAAAGCATTTTTGAAACATTTTTCAAAAATTTTAATGAATTTTTAGACAAATTTTAAAATATTTTTGGATAATTTAAAAACTGGTTGTACAATTTTGAAATTTTTTAAGACAATTTTAAAATATTTTTGAACAATTTTAAATAATTTTTGCACAATTTTAAAACAGTTTTGGGCAATTTGAAATTATTTTTACACAATTTTAAAATTATTTTGATAAATTCTGAATTAAAATTGGAAATGATGTAGTGTTAAATAAAATACATAATGCAAAAATGCACAGATTGCGTCGTCATAAATATTTAAGGCTTAAAAATGCAAATGACAGGCCAGCTAGTTTCAATTAAAGGCCAAAAAAAAAAATGTTTTTCTTGATTTTTCAAAACTTTTATAAAAATTGCAAAACTGCATAAATTCTAACGCTCATGAAATTTTAAACTAAAATATAAAAAATGATTTAATAAAAAAATTAAAAAAGTTCATCAAACTATTTTCTCAATTTGAATAAATGGTTTAGATTCAAAAAAAAAAAAAATACGATATACTATAACTTATGCTTTAGAAGTAATGAAGAGTGATATTATATGCATCGGGCTTATATGCAGATCACTGCATTTGCAATATGAACACATGAATTCTTTTGGAAGTGCCTTAGAATAACACCAAAAAATCATAAAATAATGTCAACTAAAGTTTATGAAGCAATGAAAGAAGTTATAGTCACAGAATGACTACCATTTTTTTGCCGGAATGTTATAATTTATTCCGTTTTCCTTGAAGACATAAATAATGGCTAGTTTTATTGAAATACTACGAAGGTCATTCCATGTCAAACCGCACAGCATTCGGATTTGTCATCTCCGATTTTAATGGAATTCGCCAAAAAATATTGTAAATCGGTAGTGTTTCTCAAATCATTAACCTTTCGACCCCAAATCCTTTCGGTTTTCGAAATATGACGTCATAAAAATTGGCAAAAACGTCAAAATATCGAAAAAGTGTCCATACAAAGTCGCCCATAACTTCTAAACTATATAACCCACAATTTTTCTATTGGTACCATTTCAAAGGTGAAAAGATTAACTTCAAAATGGCATCTCAAAAGTTTTTTTGTATTAAAGGTTAAAGGTAATTTTTTAAGTTTAATCTTCAAAGACCCATATCTCAAAATACAATTTTTTTAAAATACTGAAAAAAATATATTTTAAAATTTAAGGCCTCTCTACATTTGTGGCAAAATTTTAAGTTGGAGGTTCCTGAGTTATGAAGGAAAACGTGGTCGTAAGCAAATTTATCTTGACGGTTTCATACGAAAAATCCTTTACATGCTATGAGTGTGTATGTGTGTACAATGTTTAGTATACATATTGTTGTTGTGTGTAAGCTTTTGCATATGAACTCGTCGACGAAAATTTGCTTACGACCACGTTTTTCTTCATAACTCAGGAACCAAATGAGTCTTCACCTTGAGATTTTGCCACAAATGTAGAGAGGCCTTAGTTTTTAACATATATTTTTTTCAAAATTTTGAAAAAATTGGATTTTGAGATATGGGTCTTTGAAGATTAAACTTATAAAAATTACTTTAACCGTTTAATACAAAAAAACTTTTGGCCCGCCATTTTGAAGGCATGGTTTTCACCTTTAAAATGGTACCAACAGAAATTTTAGCTTGTATGGTTTAGAAGTTATGGGCGACTTTGTATGGACACTTTTTCTATATTCTGACGTTTTTGCCAATTTTCATGACGTCATATTTCGAAAACCGAAAGGGTTTAGGACCGTAAGGTTTATGATTTAATAAACACTACACATTTACAATATTTGTGGCGAATTTCAATAAAATCGGAGATGACAAATCCGAAAATGACAGTTTTCTGTGTGGAATGACCCACGAGACTTATAAAAAAATAATGTCATATTACAATTAAAAAAAAAATGGTCAACAACCACTAAATTTTTCTAAAAAAATTTTAAAAGCGCTTATTTAAGGAAAATAAAGATTTATTATATTTTTAAAAATATATACCGCAAAATGTTCAAATTTGGTTGAGAATATTTTCACTAGAGGAAATTTAACAAAATTTCTTAATAACAAATTTTTCTGTATATCAGAAAAGATGGATTCAAAAATGCTCAGCGGATCTATTACGGGTCCTTAATGTGTCAAACCAATTTGTGTACTTAAACTAACAATTGCTTCTTGTTTGTTGTAATTTTAATAAATTCTTCGTCGTTTAACCCACTGTATATTGTAAAGTTTTTAAAACTGAAATTGCTTAAAAAAATAATACACACAATTGTAATAAAGTTATGGGGTAGAATTTTAAAGTGTTTAAATGGTGTCATTATTGGGATTTTAACAAAGAAACAACTAAATGTCATTTTATTTTTTGTGATAAAAATCATGAGTTTTTTTTTAACAAATTATACCCATAAGAAGAAGGTTAACGTGGCTGATGTTGTTTTAAAAATACACAAACAAATATCAACTTTAATTAAACATCTGTTAAGAAAAAAAAAACACCAGCCTAATAAAAAATATTAAAAAAAGAAAAACGGAAGGAAGAAAGTATAATATAAAAGCAGATTTAAAA
The DNA here is from genome assembly GCA_949748255.1 of Eustalomyia histrio. Taxonomy (NCBI): domain Eukaryota; kingdom Metazoa; phylum Arthropoda; class Insecta; order Diptera; family Anthomyiidae; genus Eustalomyia; species Eustalomyia histrio. Next base: position 13,291,620 of record OX456524.1, read on the forward strand.
TTCTTAAATATATATATTTTTTTTTTTTGTATTCCAGTTCTATGATAAAAACATGCAAATCAAAATTTCTTATTGAATTTTGTATTTAAATCACAAAACATATTGTAACAAATTTCTAAATAAGAATACAATTCTTTAGAATTTTTCTACAATCACTGATACACCTGGTGCAGAGAGATAGAGAGAGAGAGAGAAAGGAACCTATTTATAATTCTTACTTTCAGCTGGTTGAGGTTGTTTGGGTATAAAACAAGAAAATTGCGACAAAAAACTGCGGCATCCAAGAAAAAAAATTAAAATTATACTCATTGTGGAATGAAGAATGTCTATAGCATGTGTTACAATAACCTCAACATTGGCCTGTTGCTATATTTTTTGCTTGTATTGAAAATCTACTTCAAAATTTTATTTTTTGTTTAAAAAAATGCAAAAAAAAAATCTTTTATTTTGCATTTTTATTTTTTTTTTATTTTTCTTAACAAAAATAATTTGTATTGCTTTGTATTGTAACAACGTTGGCCTAAAAACACAGAAACATCTTGTCTCTGTTGTTTGGTAAAGCAAAAAGAATTTCCAGATGATGCCTGATTTTTGCTTTAGCTAGGCCTTTTTTCCTTATTGTTGTTGTTGTCATTGGTTGCAGACAACAAATTTTATTTATTTATTTTTTTTTTTCAACATAAAATCGAAATTGATTAAATTCTTATTGAGCAGGGTTACAATTTCTATAATCATCATTTGTTTGTTGTTCTTATTATTGTTATTTTGTTTCCATTCAATAAATTTTATTTCAATTTTGTTTGCTGGTTGTGTGTGTGTGTGTGTGTTTTTTTTTTACGAAAAGAACAAATTCGTGTGCCACATGTCAGCATCTGGTTTAAACATTCTATTGAGTAGATTATTGTTGCAAATTTTATTAAGCATTAGCAAAATTCATGTAGTTCATATCTTAATATTTTAATGTTTATGACTGTGATAAGAAATTGTATGCATTTAATTAAATTAAAAATGCTTCTACAAAATGCAGCTAAAAAGGAAAATATATGCTTTTGAATCATAAAAAATAGTTTTCTTTAAAACATTGAAATCCAAGAAAAATTTACACAAGGTGGTCCAAACTGACTCACCATATCGGAAGAACTGTCAATTTTGTTTTATTATTTGTAAAGTAAACATATACATAATACACATCGACCAGCCATAGAAGAATGTTATACTCCTCAAGAACGCGGAATAGTCGTGAGTTTTTTGCAATGGACAATTTTCTGCCCAAATTTATCATTAGCGACTTGGTCCATTTGAATCTAAAGGAACACATAAACAAATAAAGTGTGGGCTTCTGGAGCACTAATAATCCACATATCATTTACGAAAAGCCATTAAATTCACTTAAAGTCACTGTGCGCCCTCGGGCCTTATTTTCTTTTGTGTGATGACTCTTCGTTAGTAACTATTAATTTTTTTTTGCAAACATCATTTATTGCTTTTTTTAAACAAATAAGAAAAAACCCGATTTCGATTAAAATAACATAAAATACCCTTTCAAGAAATGATATTTCATTTAAGAACCGGTCTACTTACCTTTCATTTAAATCAAATGCTTATTTTATTTATTTTTTGAATTTTGCTTAAACAACTGTCACATCAGTAAGAAACAAATGATTTATCAGTTAAAATTAAATGTTAAAATTTTACCTATCAATTCCGTAAAAAATTATCTGATTTATTAATTTTTTGAAATTGTTTCCGTTTTTTTTTATTTTAGTTGTTTTTTTTTTTTAACCTACAAGATGTATACGTACTCAGTCTATAGCAGTGAGAGGCATTTTTCCAAATCCTAAACATGCGTGTATAGGCTGCAAATTTATGCTTGGCTCACGTACACTATAAGCTTCATCGTGTCGGCTGTTGCTTTGTTGCCATTTCGTCAAAGTAATTTAAAAAGCAAGATCACGCTGCACAACTTTTTAAAACACACTGAACAAAATGTTTGTTGATAAATAGGAAAATGATTATTTTATATACAATAAAAAACTTATTCAAAGCTTTTCATTAGGTGTTGAAAGGGTAACCTCCGTCATAGTAATTTTGGTCTAAAATGGCTAGAAACAAGTATAAGCATAAAACTTTAATTATTTTCAAAATGGACTTTCTTAAAAAAAAATCTTTTAAATATATATTTCTAAAATCAAAAAGAAATGAATACAATTCATAAAGGAGGAAAACCCCCTTGTAACAACTGTAAGGGGAGATGGAAAATTAAAGAATTTTTTGCGTAATATACCAAAGCTTAAATCGAAATTTTGCTGGATGGCAACCTACCCACTGTTAAAAGAAGAGTTCCAGAATGTGGTCTCAGAACTTATAAATGTACCGAAAAAAATCGAAAAGCTCGGCTTGATTTTTGAAAAACCGGGGATCAGATGGAAGAACTAATGTTCAACGACCTCAAGGCGAAAAGTTTAATCCAAGGCACACACCCGCCATAGTAAAGCACGGAAACGGGAGGTATTTTTCGGATAAATGATATAATGACAGTCACAATCTATTGATACCTTCTTGGCAAAGTTATGAAATCTCCCTCAATTCATTAGAGATGCTCTGAAGTAATTAAAAATCATGAATATTATGAAAATCACTTAAATTTTGTTTGGTACTTTTTTTTAATTTCTTTGAGAGTTCCCAATGTTAAAAATGTATACAAAAATTGTATCACTGTTATATAGAAATAAATATAGTAGAAATTAAAAAAAAAAATCTTGCACATTTTTTTATACTAATGCATGCAAAAAAAAAAGATACTGTTATGTAATAAACGAAAATTGGTATATTTTGCACAAGTTTTTGTAGTTTTAAAATTATTTTCGTATTTTATGCATTTATTATTATGAGTGTAAACGATACATAATTTCTTCTAATTTGATATTTTAGTGGAGAAATAAGCCAGATATGGTTTGCTGCTTTATTACGCGGGAACTATGAACCGATTAAAACAATTAAAATTATTTTTAATATGAAAAAGGTCAAAATTTAAAAAGAAAAATTCATGTTTGAAACAAATTTCTAAGTTTTAAATAGTAACACATAAGAAATCTAAAAACTACTTTTCTAAATTATATTAAGTTACATCAAATCCTATCAAATTATATGAACTTATTTTTAGAATCAAATTATATCAGATGAGATCTATTGAGATTACATTATGTTTGCAATTTTTGGATGATGTGGTGTGGAACTATAAATATATTTCTGAAAATTAACAACCGTTTTTTTAATTTGTTAAAATTAGATAGGTGGTAAAAACCAAATTTCCAGTCGTACAAAAAATCAATTACTGGCAAATGGAATTAAAAATTTATTACTGGAAGAACATTTATTTGTATCGTATACCGGCGTTTGCAAAAACTTTTTGACAGTATTTGTTTTACAAACATGTCATAATTTATAAAAAAAAAAATACTAAACAGAAATTTTTAAGTTCAAATATTTGAATATTGTCACTTGTTAAACTATTTATAGGAAGTGTAATATAAGGTAAGATACAATTATATAATAAAGACCCAATGTTATATAATTTTCTATAAATAAATATTTTGCAATATATATTCATCAGAGAAGACAAAAAAGAAAATTTAGTGTAATTAAAACAAAAAAAAATATTGGCAAAGAAGCAAAAAACAAGAAAAAATAAAACCTTGGGGAAAAACACTTTTTTATTTAAATGAAAAAAAAAACTAGAAAAAAAGAATATTTTTTAAACAAGCAAAAGACAAAAAATTAGAAAAAATATTTTTTTTATTAGAAAACACTTTAAGGCAATTTAAAGCTTAAAAATATTAAGAAAAAGCTACCCCCAGAAAACAGTATCAGTTGTGGCCACCGAATTTGTTGCCAATCGAGTTCTGGCGGTTACCACGACTATCTTCATATTAAATTGTGTTTTCAGCTGTCTAACTTAATATTTATATTCCACATAATTATTACATTCCACAAAATTTTATTTAAAAAAAAAATTTATTTTTAGATTTTTCCGGTATCGAACCTAGGCATCAAGATTCATAATTCACACTCTTACTTACTGCACCACAATTTTATTTAATTTTCTTTGATATATTTGTTATTTGAATATTTTATTTTAATTAAAAAAAATATTATTTAAATGTTTGCCTTTATCGGGATTTGAACTCGGAAATTCTGAGTACAGGCTAGATCTCTACCCACCAGCCCATAAATACTTATACATTTTAATGACTAATTTTGAATTTAATAAATTTTTAGGAAAATAAATGTAGCAGAAAATTCGTTTACAAATACCAATCTTTAGTAACTTCTATAATCAATACAATCCACTATTCGGTTGGTTCAACTGAAATCCTAATTTAATGATATATTTGATCAGGATAACCGTATTTGTGGGAAACACTTTCGAATATCGACAATTTTTTAATAAATTTGATAGATTGTACTAAATTTCTAAAAATTCACTAAATAAATGGTTGCTTCTACTGTTCACAATTTCTAAACGAATTTTGTTCGTAAAGTTGATTGGAAATGCCAATAATTGGATAATAACATAGTATTATTTTTTGGTTCCTTTTCCCTCTTTTTAATTCCAATAAATGTTAATGGTTTTGATCGAATTGCAACCAATCTTTTCTCTGGGTGTAGTATAAACTTAAAAACTGGAAAATCCAAAAAAGCAGAAAAAAGGAAAATATGAGTGAAACAAATTTGCAAGTTTGTATTCTGTAATAGGTATACTAAGCAATTGCATGCTAATATATAACAATAACAAAACTATTTTACATCTATGATTTCAGAAAAAAAAATTAATTCGCCAGTGAATTGGTATATTATAGATTTAGATCGGAACTTTTTAAACTTTTGTACTGAGAAAAAAATTCTACCCTAATCAGAGATCAAAGTGAATTAATAAAATAACAAACTTTAATTGAAAATTCTTTATAAATATCAATTATTCCGTTAGAAAATATTATCAGAAATATAAAATCAAAAATGCATCTTTAACTAAAATCTTGAAAAGATGTTCGAGTTTTGAAAAAAAAAAATATTGTTGCTTTAATTCATCACCAAAGTTAATAAAAATTCATATAGCACAAAAACACAGCTGCTGCTATCATATTTAAGGGTCAAAAAAGGCGCGCACGCGCCCTTTGCCACAGAGTTTTATAAACTGCACTTTTTTCCCATTCTATTGTTGTTTAAATCTATAGCATTGATCAAATCATGTTCATTTCTACCTACCCAAAAATGTAAGCAACATATAAAACCTAAACACTAAATAGATCCTTCTGATATATCCCAGACACAGCATGTCAAATTTGTTGCATACACTATTCATGAAGCCTAGTGGAAAACAAAAACAACAACGAAGAGGTCTTTGAACTCTACTAGTTTTCCACTTTTATTTTTGAGTGAGTATGTTATTTATATACACAGGACATTTAGGGGTTTCCTTAAGGCTAACAAACATTTTCTAGGTTCTTTGGGTTGGAAATGAAAAACACAAAAAAAAAAAATAAACAAAAACTCAGGTAGTCGTCATCAGTAACATTTTATATGGACTAGACTCATTCATGGGCAGCAGTGAAAAATGTTAAATACAATCAACCGCACAACTGCTACAATGGCCATATGTGCATATATTCCAATTGTTTCCAATGAAATGAAATTTTGTTGAAACCATCACATACAATAGTAATAATAGGAAGAATTTTAAAATATGAATGTGTATGCTTTTTTTTTTGGCATACGATCTATAATTTTGATTGTTCTATTTGTTTACTGTTAATCATATGTATTGGGTGGAATATATTTGAAGAGTGTGTAAATTCATATGTGTTGATATTTCCTAAGAGGCCTATTTTTTTTTGCAAAAAAAAAAAAACTGAAAAAGAAATCCTTAAAAAAATATCAAATTACTAACATTTGGACAAAGTGCTAAAGATGTTAACAACATTGAAGCAAAACACTTATATTCACATGTCTAATATACAGATATATCAATACATATATTAGGGGAGCAGCTATTTAACGATATGTTGAATTTCGAGATGTGCATTCACCAGTTTATTTTTTTATATTACCTCTTAAAAATGTATGGTGAAATTTGAAGCCAAATCAGCGGAACAATATTTTCGAAATTTCAGATTTTAAATAAAATCAAGCTAAAAATCTATACCGTACTTTATTTCCAAAATAATTTGGGCTGGACATCAGTGTGAAAAATTCAATAAGAAATTGTGTTCCAAAGCATATAATGCTTTGGTTCCGAATTTTTTTTTTCTAAAATCTCAACGATGTCCGATTCGGCTCAAATTTTTTCTATATTCTTTTGATATCAAATGTAATTTCGCCAAATAGCTGTTACCCTATTACATATACATACTAGTAAATATTATCAATATTTATTTTCAATTTGGAATTGTATTCTCCTCTCTTAAAACACTTATCAATAAACCAAAGAAGCACTTAAAGTAGCAAACTTAATTAAGACACCATAAAACACAATATATCACATATGATTAATATTGAAGGTTTTTTTTGTAAAATCCCAGCAAAAAAAAAATATTAGTCATTCTGTGACTATAACTTCTTTCATTCACGCAAAGAAAAAACATAGTTGGGTCAATCATATTCGAAGAGCATCATATATGTTTGGGTTTATGATTGTGCCAACCATAATCTTACTATATTATGGTTATCATATTATGATAATAAAATAACCATACTTTTACCATAATATGGCCCTACAGTTATATTATGATTCAAAAATTACCATATTATGGTCCTAAATAAAAATTTTATAATGAATTTATCATAATATGATCGCACGTAATCATAGTATGCTTAAAATGTTATCATATTATGGTCCCTCATAACTATATTATGATTCTGGATTATCATTTTATGATCCATAATCTAAGAAAATTTCTTAAAGGAAAAGTTCTTAGAAACTATGAAAAAGCTCTTTAAATTTAAGAATATTTCCTTTAGAAATGTTTTTTTCTATGAAAAAACTTAATATTAAGGACTTTTTGAAGAAAAATTGTTAAGGAAATATCATAGACTTTGAGAACTTTTTTCTTTGATTGTATAATTATTTATTGATTGTTGCCAGCATTTATCGTTGCATAATTATCATATTTTTTCATAGCCAGAATTTTTGTTATCACAGTATGGTTACAGCCAATCATGATATAAAATTAAAGGTGCTTTTCATAAAATAGTAAAATATTAACTAAATAATGATGGTAGCGACCATGTTGATGGTTAGAAAACCAATAATTTGTTTTTGACAACCATACCCGATTGCAGCAAGCGCAATATAGTAGCAGTGATCATATTTCAACCATGTTTTTTCTCTGCGTGTTGCTTCCTAAAGTTAAGTTGACATTCTTTTATGATTTTTTGGTGTTATTCTAAGGCACTTTCAAAATAATTCATGTGTTCATATTTCAAATGCAGTGATCTGGATATAAACCCGATGCATATCTTAAAAATCACTCTTCATTACTTCTAAAGCATTACTTATAGTATATCGTATATTTTTTGAATCTGAAGCATTTATTCCAATTGAGAAAATAGTTCTGATGAAATTTTTTAATTTTTTTATTAAGTCGATTTTTATATTTTAGTTTAAAATTTTATGCAGTTTTGCAATTTTGAATAAAAGTTTTGAAAAATCAAGAAAACCAGATTTTTTGACCTTTAATTGAAACTAGCTGGCCTGTCATTTGCATTTTTTCAGCCTTAAATATTTATGACGACGCAATCTGTGCATTTTTGCATTATCTTTATTATTTAACACTACACCATTTCCAATTTTAATTCAGAATTTATCAAAATAATTTTAAAATTGTGTAAAAATTATTTCAAATTGCTCAAAAATATTTTAAAATTGTCTAAAAATGTTTCCAAATTGTACAACCAGTTTTTAAATTATCCAAAAATATTTTAAAATTTGTCTAAAAATTCATTAAAATTTTTGAAAAATGTTTAAAAAATGCTTTTTTTACTTATGCAGAATTATTTATTTGTTTTAATAAAGAGAAATTGTACATCAATGCATACATTTCGCTTCTTTAAACTTATTTTTCAGCGTTCTTATGAATTAAATTTTTATCAAAGCTTAAATACTACAAATTATATGAACATTTTCCACTCATGCATCAGAATACCTAATCATTGTATTATCACTGCTTCCTTAGAGTAAAGTTTGAGTAATGCTGGTAGCTACATTTGAATACTTCCATCCTATGACACGCTAATGGTAAATTCATCGATGAAACCATCAGAAAAGAAGTGATGCCTTTGCCATAGTAGTGATGCTTCTTTGGCAGCTTCATTTTTGCTGGGATAATAATGAACAAAAACAAATTTATATACAACTCATACATTAAACATAAGTATATTATGTATAGTTTTCATTAATTTATACAAGAAAATCGGAAAATAGGTTATATGTAGAGAGAGATAGAGATATGATATGACCAGAAAAACAATATTTTAAAAGCTTTTTCATTGACGATGTAATTTAAATGCATTAAGCATTAATAGTTTTTTATGAAATCCAACTAGAGTTTAATTATCCTTTCGTAGCTGCATAAATTTTAGGATATTTTAAATGCAGCAAACTATTTGCTACATTAATGGAAGTTGACAGGTCCAGAAAAAATATAAAAGGAAATTAAGAAGCTAACAATTTTTCAGTTTTAATATGTATACTAATTAAATTTCTGTTATTATTTTGTAGTTATACTAATTTCTAATTAAAAACAAACACAAATTCCTGTTATATTAAAAACTTTTGACTTCTTCCCTTGAAGAAACCCCTATTAAGTCATTAAATGATGTAAGAAAAATTAATTTTTCCTATTGGTAATTGATTTACGACTAAATATGTAGACTATTTTATTCTTTAAAGAGTTTTCTATTTTTGTTTTTTATTTTAACACAAAAATCGATTAAACTTCTTAGTAGTTCATTTTACTTATGCTGAAAAATAATAATAAAAAAAATTTAGCAATAAACTTTTTAATTTAACAACTTTTGTTCTACAATCAATCATCAATCGTCAATGTGCAAAAAATAAAAAAATAAACTTTTAAACAGGATATTTGAAACAATCATTAAAAGCAATAATGAATTCTAAAGTTTTTTCATCATGAAATTCCAAAATTGAAAAGAAAAAAAATAATCAAACGATTGCATAATTATCTAATATATTCACAAATGTCTGCAAGGGAGTTAATATAAAGTGAGTCAATTGAAATTGAAAACAAAAAAAAAAAAATGTTGGAATTCTAATTAATACGATCTTATCAACACAACAGCTAGCAAAGTAGCAAAAGTAAGCAATTGGTCAATATAAAAATGGCCAAAAACAATTGAATAAAGGAGATGATAAAAAAAGGATACACTTAAAATTATATGAAAACTAAAAGGAAGTGATAAAGATAAAACGGAAGAGGTTGTATACAAAAATAATGTTTATTAGCATTGTGATATAAACGCAAATCATGATATTATACAGTGGATTAAGAATACAGCATAAAATGCTACAAAAAAATTACACTCATGTGTTTTATACACTTTTACCAGAAATACGGATGACTGTACTTTCATACACTTACGGAAGAGTGAAAATCTCTTTTACTTAAAGATATTTCGGAAAGTGAAATAAATTTTGAAAGATGAATATATACCCTGAGATATATTATCCTTTTGAAGTTAATTACCTAAGCGTAGTTGATTTTAAATGAATTTTGAATTTCGATCTCGAAAATTTTGTACACTTAACTGTTTTTAGTTTATTTTACCAACACAGTAAATAGTAAAAAATTTATAATTTTTTTAAATAGCGACACAGTGATTCTTAACAATGTTTAGGTTTTACTTAAGTGTCACAAAAAACAAACAATTTTTCGATCAAGTTGAAACCAAATTTAGTTGGGACAACAATTTTTTTTCTAAATGTACAGGGTGTCCGCCGGGAAGGTATGCTACTTTATTTGTTTATAATTTTTGATTAAATGAAAGAGAATGGATCTTATATTGATAAATGTTTTATTAAATGTCAGCAATAATGTATGGAATACAATATCAGATAAATGTCCGCCTCTGTTAGCCTCACAAATGCGAGCAAGCCCCTTTGAGCACATTTTTCATTACATTCTCACACATTTTACGCGGTATTTCATTAATTTCATCACGAATATTTTGTTTGTGTTGCTCAAGCGTTTCTGGTTTGTTTGCAGATATCCCCAGAAAAAAAATCCGGAGCAGTCAAATCAAGCGACCGTGGAAGCCAATCAACATCACCATTTCTTGAAATAACTTGTTGTGGAAAGAGGTCTCGCAGTAATTCCCTTGTAATCCTGGCTGTATGCGATGTGGCACCATCTTGTTGATACCACATGTTAATTAAGCACAAAGCATGCAGTTGTGGCGTTAAAAAGTTTTCAATCACATCACGATATCGCTCCCCATTCACAGTTACCGTTACGCCGTTTTCGTTTTCAAAGAAGTAAGGTCCAATGATTCCTCCTGACCAAATTGCACACCAGACTGTCACTTTAATGGGTGATGAATAATTTGAGGGTTTTCCATTGCCCAGAAACGAATATTCTGTTTATTCTCATATACATTCAAATGAAAATGTGCCTCGTCACTCATTATGGTTTATTCATGAAAATCGGGGTTGTCATGGGCGAGCTGTTTTAACGATTAAAACACGTTGGTTTATCGAATATTTTTTCTTAATAAATTTGCCACGTGTCTACTTCACGACTGCCAAATATGAACTGTCCCGGCAGACACCCTGTATGTTTAAAATACAGACATCAATTGAAGAAAACCTTGCCAACATTTCAATACGAAAATGTTTTGAAGTCATATCGCCTGGAGAAAAAATTTGATTGCGCAAATAATCATATTCATAGTACGAAAGTCCCCCCACCCCCTTCGGGATAAAATGTCCGCCTAAAGCGATACCTCTAAGTAACTTGAAAACAATACTTTTAGAGAATAAATCGGCATAATTTTAAGACATCGATTATCGCCAAATTATCATCTGTAAGATAAACTCGCAACATTTTATTATCGCCAAATTATCTTCTGGAAGATAAATCCTGGATATTTGAAAACCTTAACTTTTTATTATTAATTATCGTCTAGGAGGTAATTTCAGGATATTTAAAATAATATAAGATAAATATCCTTTATTTTAGGACATTTTTTTTATCGCCAATATGTGGCCTGGAAGATAAATACGCGACATTTTATTATCGCCAAATTACAATCCAGAAGAGAAATCCACAATATTTTAAGGCATTTAATATTTATTATCATCTGAAAGGTAATTTCGCGATATTTTAAGAAATATTTTTTTTTTGTCGTCTGGAAGATAAAAGCGCTACAATTTAAAAGATAAAACCGCGCCATTTTAGAAATTTCTTTATCGTTAAATTATAGTTTGGAAGAAAGATATTGATTAAGAAACTAAACAATTCAGTTAATATATTTTAATAATCAGTTTTAACGTTGGTATTGGTTCTACGGATTATAATATATTTTCCACGAGTTTTTTTTTGCATAACCCGCTTCTTTGTTATTTCTAAAAATTTTGTTACAATTTTTTTGCAAAACTGTCAGAATATTTCAAACAATTTCTTTTATATGATCAAAATGGGAATATTTCCGAACTATTTCAATAAAAAAAATTATTTTTTTTAATATTTTTTCCCAAGTATCGCCGAAATATTTTTGCAAATAATAAAAGAAAGATATCTCTAAAACGCTACTTGATATTTTTCTTCAAAAAAAAAAAAAAACTATGCGAAATTGATTTATCCCTCTAATGTTATTTCTCCCGATATCTATAATATTTATACTTTGCATTTGGAATTGAACAATAATTAAATAATATCAGGTTTCGCCCTAAATAACACTTTCTCTAAAATAAAATTATGCACCAAAAATGGGTGACCTAGTTTTGTTATTTTGAAAGTTATGGCAAATATCGCTTTTTGGAAATTAAGAAATTGAGCGAGATTGACACTAAACATCAATTAATTTTGTAGAAAAATTTGTAAACGGTTTTCAATCAAGACTACGATTTTTGTACTGATTTTTAGTAAAAAAAATATTGTTTTGTTTGTTGTATTTTTGCTATTTACATTTTAAAAATTACAGAGTTTTTACAGAATATTAACATATTTTTGTTGCTAATTTCAGGAATCATTTCACAAATTTTTGAAAACCGATTTGCTAAAATTAGCAAAAAAAAAATTACTAATTTTAAAAAAGTTAATATTTAAGGAAATGTTATTTCTAATTAAAACTAACACCTACAAACTTAAATTGCCTTAAAATGTTACAAAGATTAAAAAAAAAGGATCGGAAGTGAATATACCGACTCATGTCTGAAAATAGGACATTCACTTCAAAATCGGCCCTAAAACGATTAAAATTTGACCTTAAAAGTGAAAAAAAAATTACTAAAATATTTTTCAAAACAGAAATAACCAAATTAAAACAAAATAATTAATTCATTTGTTTTAACAATTTTTAAGATTTTCAAGCCTTTATTTTTTTTTAATTTTTAATAAAATATTTTTTTTTTTTTTTTAAATAAATAAATAAAATAAAAAAATTATGATGCTCGATAAAAAAAAATAAATTTTAAATATTGTACTGATTTTTTTTTTTTTTTGCTAATTTTAGCAAACAGATTTTAAATTCCACTTTACACAAAGTATACTAAAATTAAGTAGCGGCTACTAATTTTTCTACTTATTTCATTGTACTACACGTCAGCAGAAATGTGTTGCTAAGATTTTCAGTTGCCATTACAGACTTTTTTTGGTGAGTGTACTTACCTAAAGCATACCAGCTGTCCTGTCTGGATTAAAGAGATATTTTTAAAACGTGGCCTGGAACAAAAATAATAACTTATTTTACAAGTTGGGACCCCAGACTAGCTTTGCTTTTATCAATAATATTAATTAGATCGTTAATATATTTTTGACGATTTTTAAAATATTTTTTCTGTTTTAAAAAGTTAATTTTTTTAAGTTTAAGAAAGTATGACTTTACATCCTTCTCGCTTGAAAGAATGTATTTTATTATGCTTTCTATCGAAATAACACAATTTGTTTAAAAAATATTGTTATTTAATCAAAAAATACTTAAGATCTGAAGACCGCATTTTAGGGGCCTTGGACATTAGAGGGTTATGCGCTTGGAAGATATCTTGAAAATGTTTGTTTATCAGACACAGATATCCTCAAGCATCTGTGCGTATATTGAAAACCTAAAGGGAAAATCCAATAGAACTAAAATTTGCTACAAAATGCTTAATTTATTTAGGATGCTGAAATTTGTACATACATTTAATATGTACAGTGGGAGAAACTTCCACCTTAAACTAATTACACATTACCTAGAAAAAATGCTTATTTTTTGACCGCTTTAAAATTTTTTTAAGAAAGTTTTAGACATATTGACTTTAAAAAATTTATATATTTTAAACATGATCCGGCAGAATCCAAAGGTATAAAATATTTATATCTGCCTTATGTTTTACAAGGGTTAAACAAGGTGGCGCAAAATGAATCACCCCATAGGAAGATGAATATAACTTTTACAAATGATAGCAACTTTCAGTTTGATTTTAATATTTCTGAAACAAACAGATGCAGTATATACGTTGATAAGCCATGGCACCCTATACTCGTCAATTACGCGGAATACTCGTGATTATTTTGCAATGTAAGATTTTTTTGTCCAAATTTATCATACCGATACGTGTTAATAAACAAAATTTGCGATTCTGGGGCACTGAGAATCCATGTATCATTCAGGAAGAGCAATTAAATCCAGTCAAAGTCACTGCTTGGAGCGCCATGTACGACGGAGGTCTCATCTGGCTTAATTTAATTAATTTTTTAGGATACCATAATCTATGTTTTTTTTTTTGCCGCAAATTGATGAATTTTGACTGGAAGAAATGTTGTTCCAACAGGACGGCGCAACTGCACACACAACTCGTTAGACAATCGACATTTTTGAGGATGCGTTTCCGGATCGCCTAATGTCTCGTTTTGGCGAATTTTAGTGGCCACCAAGATTGCCCGACTTAACCGATTTAACCGCTTCAACCTTTATTTCTTTGGGGTTTTTTTTTAAGTCACGGATCTATGTGAATAAGCCACATGATTATGAAAGTTCTCAAAGAAAATATTTGACAAGAGTGCGAAAACTTATAGCCCGATGGAAAATGCGGTAATCATCAACAATGGCGGCACCCACTGGATCGATATAATCTTCAAAAATTAATCGAAAATAACTTAAAGGTCCCAAAAAACAGTAAAATATAAATCATGTATTTCGTTTCATTTTATAGATATAGCAAAGCAACATCGTATGAATGTTTTTGGGACCATCCTGTAGAATTGTAGGGTATCATCCATAGTAAAAATTGACTTTTCCAGGTTAATTTTTACCCCAAATTTAACACACCTTAATATCGTATGCAAAATTTTATGTAAATTGGATAAAAACTTCGCGTATCCGATAATAATTAAAAGCTTAATTGAAAAATTATATATAAATAATGTGTGTAAGCATTTTATATCGAAAAACACATGCAAAATAATATCGGCTAACCACATAGTCACAGCCGTACATTCTTTTAAGTTTTATAATGTAATTTGAAAAAATACGAAATATTACTTAATAAAGAATTTTTACTACTGCTCTACTACTACTACTCTACTACATACTACTATTCCATGTTCATCAGTTACAATTTTACAATTATTCACTTGTGTCCTTTGTTCATATTAAAAATTCTGTCAGAACTACGCTCACATTTGTGGTAGTAGACATTTTCTTGTAAAATTCTAAATTTGTTTAATACCAGACATAGGGAAAAATTAATATTTTGCCGTCTTAAATATCATGCTTTAGAATGCAATTACTTCAATTGTATGTAATGGATGTAATTGAGTAATTACCATTTAATACAGTAAATATAAATAATTTCTATTCCCCATGTCTGATATTAATCAAAAATTGCAAATTTTACAAGAAAACGTTTAATTCTATGAATGTGAGCGTAGGTAGAATTATTAATATAAACAAATGACACAAGTCAATAATTGTAACATTTAATTGAGATCGCCCAGGTATGTCCCCTGTAGGAAATTCGATAGTGAAACTGTACTGATTCACTATTGACTTTGTCAGCAGTACTACTGACTAATTATGCCCCAGCCAACGCTTTCTGCTGTAGACATTTAACATGTGCGTGTCATTGAGAATCTACACAACTATTAACTAGGTGTTGACATTGGAACCAGAGATTCACTAGTACTTTTTAGTAATTCTAGTCTACACTTTTAGAATTTATTACCTGATTTTCACACTAGAAAGGAAATAAGATTTAACAGGTGCATTTATTTTGTTAAATTAGATATTTTATTAATAAAATTTTTTTTATAAATTTTATTAAAGTAAAAAAAAAATTCGTGCAAATTTAATTTTGGAAAATCTCTAGAGATGCACTTTTCACTAAAAATGTTTGCCTCTTTCTTGTTATTTTTATTTTTATACAAAATTGATTGTTTTTTTCACAAGTTTTTTCTAATTTCTTTTGCTTATTATATATTTTGTTCAAATTTGTATATTTTACTTTTAAATTAATTTTTCTTAATATTTTTATTCTAAACTTTAATTTTGCATGCAGCTATGCACATGTATTTTCAACAAAATAAAACAATAAAAAAATCAAGAACAAGCACAGCTTTGCAGCTGCAAAAAAGGAATGTAAAAAGTATAGACGCTTTGTGGACATGTCACCAAAAAGTCACCCAAAATAGTCTACAAAAGTGGTGACTTGTAGACACGGCCCAAATTTTTAACTTGTGCCCATATTAAGATTTTGCAGAATCTTTTATTTTCCTACCACGCCTAGTAGGGAAGATTCTTGAAACCAAATTCAAACCATTAACTGGCTGAAATTCTTTACTGGATCCAGATTTTTTTCAATGATATTTTTTAAATTGTTCTCTAAATTCTAATTTTAGATTTTTTTTATCAAGATTAAACAAGATTTTTTATAAAAATAATTTTTTAAATTCTATTTTTAGCAAATTTTTTTTTAATATTATTTTGTCATTTTTTCAAGCTTTAAAAAAAAAAGAACATAAATTTTTAGATCAGTTTGTGGCAACCCTCACATGACAATTTAAGATTTTTTTTTATTTGTGTTTGAAGCCAAACTTTTATATAATCTTATGCTTTTTAATGAGCTGTTTTATCAATTACCGATTCGAATATATCAGTTCTTAAATTTGTGTCATTAAATGACGATACTGGGATAATAAAGGTAAGTAATTTGAAAAGTAAAAATTTTAAATCACAACACAAAAATCCTTAAATTCTTTTAACATTTAACTTGTCAATAGTTTGTGTGTATGTGTGTGTGTTTTTTTTTTTTTTCATTCATTAGAAATCATGTTTTATGTGCAAATCCTCAATTATTTTCTAAACATTAACATGCTAAAAATCTGGTTACAAATAAAACCACTTGTAAATGAGAATGTTTGTAGTTGAAAAAGAATGAAATGCATTTTGTAAACAAAACAATTTACAGAATAAATATTGTGTACCTGACATGCAACAACTAACACTAACACTTGCCACAAACTACTCATTCTGTTCCTTGTAACTGCTTTTAGTACTTTTTGATCTGGGTTGGTAATCCAGCACAAACATAACTCTTTACTTAACAACATTTTTTTATTTTGTTTGGTTTTTGTTTTATTTATTTAGAGTGTTAGTTAGTCTCTAAGGAAATCGACAGACAATTTATAAACTAAAAAAAAAACACTCAAATACTCACATACAAACAGCATTGAATTAGATTTAAAAAATGTTTTTTAACCCAATATGCAAAAAATATGAGAATATTATGTGTAAGCATACATTCAGGGAAGTTTTAATTTCTATCAAAATTCATAAATAATGTAATCCTTTCTAATTTAGAAGTTACCATTGCAATGTTCGGTTTTATAGTATTTATCAGGTCGAACAAAACATATGAATTTAAGATCAGATCAGACTGATTTAATGCAAATGATTGTAAATGTTGAGTAATTTTTATATACAAAGCGATTAAAAAATAGCTTCCATTATTAGAGTCAAAATGTGCTTTCACTAATGAAATTTAGATACACTTATAAAATCTACACAAAGTTTAATGCAAATTTGGAATAGGAACTGTCCAAGCGTAGGTACTCGATTTTATTTTTTGTTCCCGAGGTGTTAATTTTTATTCAAATTAAATAAAATTTTTCTAAAGGATTTTCATGGATTTGAGTTTTATACTACATTTTGACTAAGCAAAAACTACCTAGTTTTTGTTCAAAACTAGTTTTAATCTGTTTTTTTATTTACATTTTAACAAGCTAAAACTAGCAAAAAAAACCAAAACTAAGTAGTTTTTTGTCCAGTCTAAATCAGTGGTCGGCAGAAAGAGAGAATATGAATGTAAAGGTGTTATACACCGTAAGAAATTATTTTATCTTTACAGATAAATAAATGAATTAATCGATAAAAGAATATCCGTATTCATTAAATTAAAATAGTTCATGTTTTTGTTTTCTTTATTATAAAAATAAAAATAATTCATAATAATGATAATAATAATAATAATTTTTTGATTGCACTCTGCCTCATTTAATATATTTTAAGAAAATAAAAAAATTCTTCCCATTTAACGTTCCACATTTTTAATATAAAATGCAAACGAAAAACAAAATAAATACCTACAATAAAAAAAACACCTATAATAAAAAAAAACAAATTTTTAGAGTGTACTTTATTTCTTTAACAAAGCGGAATATACTTGCTCTGTTGAAAGTTAGCGTACTACTGAATGAAATAATTGTAATTTTTGTGCTCTTAGCTGTGAGATTTGTTGACATTCGTGTAGTGTACGTGTAAATTGCCGATTGTGTTCGGCCCTGAGTACTATGAGTGCCGATCACTAGTCTAAACACAGTATTAATTTTGTCATTGGAATATTTATTGGGTTTTGCATTTTTTACTACTACCACAACTTGAAACATTTTGAATAAAACAAATGTCTCCATTTAAGAGCTTTGTGGTAAATGATTTAGGAAAAATCCCAAAACTACATAAATAAAAACTAAAACTAGTTTTTTTTTCTTCTTCCATCTGTTTTTACATTTTCAAAAACACTTAATCAAGGTTTATTATTTTTTTTGGGATATTTGGAAAAAGTTGTGATTTTTATTCGTTTTGTTTTCAAATCAAATTGATGTAACATTTGATTGCAGTTTTGACGCCTTTTTCCGGTTTGTATTTCCTTTCATCTGAGTTTAGGTACTATATAACTTTATATGAAAAATGTTTTTCCAAATTGTACCCTGATTGGTTTAGTATTTCATATGAGAAAGTTACAAAGAACTAGTGTATGAATAATGAATTGTAGGGTAAACTACGGGTGTAGTAGTAGTGGAGAGGAAGAAAAAAGTAATTTCTAACCTATAGTTAAGTATTTGATTGGCATTTGTTGCATTAAAAAAGTTTTCCATTTGTTAAATTTTTCAAAAATCATGTTTTGAAAAAGGGGATTTTATTATTTGACATTAACAAAAAAACAAAACTACAAATCTAGTTTTTGCTATTTTGTTTATTGAAAGATTAAACTTGTTGTATTAAAATATAAGGGTAACGCGAGAGTAGATACATATTTAGTTAACAAAGTTTGTCTAGCGACATGAAATGTTAAGGATTCATCAAGGGGTGTTAAAGATTTTTTTTTTGTCATTGCTGATGATCAGAATGATTTTATTTTAACAAAATGTTAAAAGTAATAAAGAGTTTTTTATCAAAAGCGTATTATACCTGTTTTCAGTTAGCGTAATTTTTTCGTGTGGAACTAATAAGGGAAGGTAACCTAACTGTCATAGAAAAGAAATATCTAGAAACAGATAATAGATTCGTAGATTCATTAGAATACTAGTCAACTGAATTTTTATAGTTCTATATTTTTTAAATTATTTTTGATTTAAAATGAATGTATAGAATTTCATTTAAAATTCATGTGTTTTTGTCTTTCAAATTTCATACAAATTTTAAATCAAAAACCTGTAAAAAAATTAAAATACGCATTTTGGTTTTCAATATGCACATATTAAAAAAAAACAAGTAAAAAAGGCTTAAATTCGGTTCTGCCGAATCTTTGATGTGAAAAATTTTTTTGTGGTAAAACAAAGTTTTAGAGGTGAAAAAAAATTTTTTTGAGATGAAAAATAATTCAGGTGAAAAATATTTCGGGTGAAAAATAGTTCAGGTCAATATAAAATATTATTAAATTCTGAGCGACTGTTGGAAAAACAAGAGAAAATATTTTACTTGCCAGTCGCTACTAGAATCGTACTAAAATACACCAATTTGTATGGAAAATTTAGAAGTACCTTCACTCGTAATTTTTTAACCGGGGGACCGATTTTGCTCATTTACAATACCAAATTGCTGAGGAGGATGTCCATTAATTTAGGTAAAAATGAAATGAGTGATCGCCATTTTAACAGACAGGCGGCCATCGCTAAATCAACTTAAAATCGCATAAGGATCAATAATATGTATATGTATTTTATTGGGTCTTAGACCTATATTTATACATGTTACAAACGAAATGACAAACTGATATATACCCATATATGGTAGAGGGTGTAAAAAGAAAAGAGGTATTTTGGGGTTCAGTATAAACGTATTTTATTTTCCAGATTTAAAATTTTAAAATTTTTTTTAAATGGCCACCATTTTCTCAAACGAAACATTAATTGTTTAAAATTTTGTATTTAGAATATTGGAACATTGAATTATTTTCATACAAATTTTTTAAACATTTCGTCGCCTGTTTATTCATCACATTTCCATCTTTATTTACATGCTTATGTATGAAAATGTCAGCAAGTGTTTATTCTTTAGGAAACTGTAGGTCCTCCAAATTAAGATCATCAACTTCCGGTAAGAAAAATTCAGTTGCCCTTCATCGTAATAGAGTTACCGTCAGCTCTATACACCCAAAAAACAGTATCAGTTGTGGCCACCGAATTTGTTGCCAATCGAATTCCTTCGGTTACGACAACTGTTTTCATATTAAATTATATTTTTAGTTGTGAAAGCCAATATTCAGTTATACAATTTATATTCCAAAGATAAATTATTACGTTCCACAAAATTTTATTTAAAAAAAAATATGTTTAGATTTTTCCGGTATCGAACCTGGACATTCAGATTCACAGTTTACACCCTTGCTTACTGAACCACAATTTAATTTAATTTTCTTTGATATATTTGTTATTTAAACATTTTTAATATTTTATTTTAATTAAAAAAAAATATATATTTTTAAAATGTTTGCCTTTATCGGGATTCGAACTCGCACATTCTGAGTACTAGGCTTGCTCTCTACCCACCAGCCCATAAATACTTTTACATTTTAATGACTAATTTTAAATTTAAATAAATTTTTAGAAAAATAATTGTAGCAGAAAATTCGTTTACAAATACCAATCTTTAGTGACTTCTATAATGAATACAATCCAAAATTCGGTTGGTTCAACTGAAATCCAAATTTAATGATATATTTGATCAGGATAACCGTATTTCTAATATCGACAATTTTTTAATAAATTTGATAGGTTGTAGTAATTTTCCAGTACACTCACTAAATAAATTTCTAAATGAATTTTATTCATAAAGTTGTTTGGAAATATCAATAATTGGATAATAGTATTCTTTTTTAGTTCTTTTTCCTTTTTTAATTCTCCCAATGCCATATTTTTGTTATACCCGCAGAGAAAAAACATGGTTGCAACATGATCACTGCTACTATATTAAGCTTGCTGCAATCGGGTATGATTGTCACAACCATGTAATTGTTTTTATAACCATCGACATGGTCGCTACCATAATTATTATAGTAAATATTTTACTATTTGATGATTGACACCTTATATTTTATAACATGATTGGCTGTAACCATACTGTGGTAACAAAAATTTTGACTAGGAAAAAAATATGATAATTATGCAACCATAAAATGCTGACAAGAATCAATAAATAATTATACATCAAATAAAATATGACTTTGACATTTACGGTCATAATATTTTCTTGTTTTCATAAAAACCAAAATTGTATCAGTTCAGTTAGTTTATTTTTACTACAAAATGTCTTAAAAAAATAAGCATATATGGTTTACTAAAAATGTCAGCCGGATTTTCTACCTTTCATATGGCATTAAAAAATTTCATCAATTGACCCATTAAGATCCAGTTAATTTTTTTTTTTAACTTTAAATTTTTTAAAGGGTATTTTTTTCGAAAATTGCTTATACATATAATATTATTTACACTAATCAATTAATTGCCAAAAAGATTCTATATAAAGATTTCACATTTTTTTTATTTCGTTTCAATAAAAACAATAAGAAATATTTCTTAAAAAAATATATTAATTCATTTCTTGTAAAAAGTTCTTATAATATTAATCAAATTTTTATTTATAAGTAAAAGTCTGTAGAGCTCAAGATTTTTTTGTACGAAAAGATTTTTCATACACAAAATACTAGATATTTAGAAATTTATCTGATAAAAACATTTTTAGATTCTACGGACTTTTACTTAAACTAAAATTCAACATCATAATAGGTTTATGTAAAATCATAATATGGTAATTTTTAAATCATAAATGTAGGGACCATATTATGGTAAAATTATGGTTATTTTATTATCATAATATGATAACCATATTATAGTACGACTATGGTTGGCACAATCATAAATCCAAAAATATATGATGCTCTTCGAATATGATTGTCCCAACCTTGTTTTTTTTTCTACACGCAGATGATGGATTATAGGTTATTTCAAATAAAATAAAGTTCTTAAAAATAAATGTTAATGGTTTTGATCGAATTGCAACCAATCTTTTCTCTGGGTGTAGAAAGAATAAAGCCCAATCATATTTTCCTAGGTAATTTAGAGAGAGTGTAATGGTGCTTTATGAAATATGCGTGGATTTTTTATCCCCAGAAACAATAAATTTGCTGATTGACGTCGCCGTTGAGATAAAAATGAGCCTCGTCGCTAATGATCAATTTTATTGCCCCATCTTTTGCTACTCAAAATAACTGACTTAAACAACTGCTAAGCATGCTGCGCTTCTTCGCGTCATACGCGGTTGTCAAAAAGGTAGAATCAGTGTAATTGTAAGCTGCAAGTTACATAGTACCAGAGCGTAGAATGCCTTGACGCATATGACGCGTAAAGTAGGTCTACTTTCTACTTTTGTAAGCGTCATAAGCAGCGTATGAACAGATCAGCTGATTTTGATAGGTTATTTTTATTTTAAAAACTACACAATGTAGGAAAAACTAATTTTGAAAGGCGAAATGTAATACCCTCAACTATCGAACCTTTTCCAGTAATTCGAATATTTAGATAATTAGAATCGGGTCTGGAATAATAAATTTAAACTATCACGAGCTGTATGTCCAATAAGAATTGCTTTTTGTAAACACGAGCAATTTTGCTTCATGAAAAAGTTTAAACTTTTAACTAATTCATGAAAAGTTTAAAGTTATTAAAATCAAAATCTAGTCCTTGGTATACCTTCCTTATGCGTGTGTGGATTAAAATAAAAGGGATGTTGCTTTGCTGAAAAAGTTAAACTGTAAAGTAGTTTTAATCAAGGAAAATATTGTATTGTTTGGTAATATTTAATGACAAAACCTTTTTTGAAGAAAACGTAACCAGAATTTGTAATGAGTTTTTTCACAAAGTGACGTAAAAAGTGTGCGTAGACATTAACAAAGACAACAGCACCAACAACTACAACGAAAAATACTTTAATTTTTAAAATGAAATTATAACAAACTTATACATATTTACATTGAAAGAAAACACACACACACACACAGTCATAGGAAAATATAATAAGTATACAATTGAAATGAATAAAAAACGGATCAGCTGCGATTGCCACGCGATTGTCACACTTTGTTAACACATACACTCGGTGTATGAGTAAATGTTTAGCTTTAACTAACTATTTTGTTATATAAATATCAGGTCGTCTGTCCTTTCGTGTGTCTATCTTGCTATATGTTTGCATGTGTATGTGTGCTTCATATTCCTTATTCATTACAATTCATTGTTGTTTGATCTATTGGTTTGCTATGCGAAGTGGAAACAATTGACGTTTTTTAGCACAACAATACATTTTTCTTGCTTTTATTCTTTCCTTTATTTTTATATATTATTATTTTTTTTTTAATAGAGGGAACCCTTGTGTTTCATTTGTTGGGTTTTCCGTTTTTCCTTTTTTATGATAATAGTGTTAAGTAAAAATTTGTTAGTTGAGCAAAAAGAGGAAAAACAAATAGCACTATGCTCTATTATTGTTATTTCAAAATTATATATATTTTTTGGCAAACGATAAAATAAATAGAAATTTATTCTAGCTTGTTATGTTGCAATAAAACTCAAACCATATTTGTATCCTTGTTATCCTTAGGGAGGCAGTGAAATGAGGGGGAAAATATTTTTTCTGAATTTTAATAACATTCTAGCGGATTATTGTGCCACTAAGTGAAGAACTCAAATGTAAAAATTTGTGTTAAATCGGATAACTGTACGTCGTGCACTTTTGAGGTCAAGTTTTAGGAATTTTAGAGCAAATCAAAAAAAAATTATATTTTAATTTTATCTTGCTATACTGAGTTTTTAATAAATTAAGTATGCTGTACATGAACCGATCTCAACAGTTTTCTAGATATCGTGAAAAATAGCAAAAATCTAAAATTTTTCCTAAATTATATAAAATTTAACAAAAAAATTTTAAAAGTTTAGTACATTATTATTTTTTTAAACAAGTAATATGAAAAAAAAAATCATGTTATATTTGTTTCAAAATTTTGATTTCAATGAAATTATATAGAATTATCTAAACTTTTTACCAATTGGTACAATATTCCAACCCGGGGTGTCAGCGAAAATCCAAAGTGGAATTTTTATTGCCACCCTAATATACATATTTATGTTTGCACTTACACAGTTTTAGATTTTTCTCTAGAAAGAAAAACATACATTTATTATTTTGCATTTGCATTTAAGCAACAACCATGTAAGTATGTAAGTAAAAATATTGCAACTGCGCCAGCTGCATAGATAGACAAATTTTATTAAGTAATATTTGATTATATTTCATGTTTCGTGTGTGAATGTAGAAAGATTAAAATCTGATATAAAAAAGGGTGTGACGTAAGAAGAAAATAAAAATTGAAAAAGGTAATTTCAGCATATTAATTATATCCCCATATAATATTTTATTATAAAGGATGTTTAGGCTACTTGTGTTTTCTTTCAAAGGTCCTGGATATGGTTACCTACAAATAAAGCTTTAAAGAAATAACTCTTTTGATTGAATTCAATTTTCTTTTGAATCACGTAATTAAAGTTTTAAATCAATTAACTACAGACAAGTTAATCGCATTTATTCGATTTGTCTATTTAGTTAACAAAATCTCATCTAACAATTTTAAAATCTGAAAATAATTTCCCAAAAATGTAATCTGTAATGTTTTTTAGAAAAAAACAGATAAAATGTGATACGTTTTTTCTGCATTCAAAAAAATAAGTCTGATGAAATAACTGAAAAATTTCTTAATTTAACAGAAACTTTTACTGTTTTGCGGTTTAAAATAAATTAGTTTTAAATAAAATATAACAGCCATTTTAAATGGATAATTTTCGTAAAATGTATTAAATTTCTTTTTTATAAAATTAATATTTTCAAAAAATCTATTTTTTAAAATAGAAAATTTAATAAAAAAAACTTCCTGAGTGAAATAAAAATTTTAACTTAAATAACAATTTATTAACCCAATACCGGTCTTTACATTTTTGTTCGAATTTGATGCTGAATTTTGTTGGAGGTGGTTGTTGCGAAGTCCCAAATCCGTTGAAAAACAAGTAAATACAACACACTCGTTTTACCGAGTGAGGTTCTAAATAGTGTCACAAAATAGTACACCAACTATATCATCCCCGAGAAGTTACTTTCCATCAAAACAGCATTTAACAGAAATCATATAAGAATAAGTTGTGAGGAAGGTGGGGAGGGTTAGATTTAAGTAAATTCTGAAAGGGTGGCTTTATATAAGTACTGACTTGGTGCTGGTAAAACATGAGTAATTGTTATCGAATATCCGAGTATATGCTGTATTTTTGGCTCCTATATTTTCACAGATATAGATAGATTTCATAGATTTATATTACAAAAATTGCGAGGTGCCTAAAGTTATCAGAAATAATCAAATGTAAAAAGGTTTTAGAATAATTTCTAATTATTAACAAATTTAAAAAAATGTAAGTTGTTTTCCGTTTGAAAATGACGAAAATGTTCCTATCTAAATTAATAGAAAGATTGTATTTTTTTAATTTTCTCTTAACACTAGCCGAATAAAATGCATTTTTTGGTCAGCTACGACCTTCATTAACATTCTTTGCATCTTTTACCCAGCAAAATTTTTGTTATAGCCGCTCATTACTAATATCTAAATAATTAACCAAAGAAATATGATCTACTGCATATATAACGGTGTCAAAACTCATTGGCCCGTAATCATAATCCCGCACTATACATATTTGGCTTTTTTTAAAACAAATTTCAAAAGTGTGAAAAGCTAAAACTATTCAAAGAAGGAAATAAAAGTGTATTTTTGTTAATAAAAATATATTAAATTAATACAAATAATACAAAATCTCTTTAAAAATTTTGCAATTCAAAAATTTTTTTCACAAAAAATTTCTTGGCGAAATACAGCTGTTGTAAGTGTTGGGGTAAATCAACTTTAGCTAGTTTTAATTTTAAAGCAGACTTTAACGATAAAGTATAATTTTACTTGTCAATATTATTACTAAAGTATACATTTAAGAAAATTATTCTTAAGAATTTCTAATACAAAACAAAAATTTTTTAACTGCGTAATCACACACACTAGCAATTTTGAACGAACACGTTTGAAAACGGACGGTTAAAATCAAATTGCAAGATATATTTTTGAACGCATGCAAGAATGATAGTTTTTGTTCACACACCGACAGTTTTACCCGTGCGATTAAAAATGCCCAATAAGAACGAAGCGTGTGGCGGCCTTAAAATTAGCTGATATTGAACACTATGTTTTTTTATGATTTAAATTTGTAAATTGCAAGTAACCCAAGTTGTTTACATATGTTTTCACTCATCCATTTTGATCAATTGCAACAATTTTTGTTGGCAATATTGATTGTTGTGATTAGAACATATTAGGTAATTCTGCACTGTACTGTATGTGTGGTTTCATATAAGAATTTTTTCCTCCAAAAATGTTCTGTGTGTTTCCACTCTGATTTTCATATAAAATTTCGTGAGTATTAAGTAAGCGAGAAGGTAATTAAAATTGCTCACGTTATACTAATTTTATTAGGGAAGTGTGTAAGTAATCCATAAGACTAAAAAATTAGTTCATTTTGCCCTAACTCTCATAGTTTTAGATATTGGCCATTTTCCAAGAAAAGATAATTTTTATGGAGTGCTGAAGTAATTATGAAATGTAACTATTTTTAAATTTTTATGAAAATTTTCATAATATATATGAAAAAATTGTTTTTTCCCTGAGTAAGCATGAGTAAAAATAAAATGTTCGTGGGTGAATTGTACTTGATTATAAATTTTAGCTCGCGAGCTTGTATGGGTCGAAATAAATTCTGCCGTCCATCTTTAGTAGAGAGTATATTATTACTACATTTTTTGCTATATCACGCTGAGTTTTAGGTGAGTGAGAGTAAGTCAAAATATATTTTACTCGCCCATCTCTACTATTAGGGAGTATAAATGTATAAATTTATTAAATGTACTGTGATATTCTAACCTAGAAATGCAAAACCACTTATTTTTGTCATACTCGGTACTTTACAATACCGCTAATAATTATTTTTCTGTAACAGTCGCTGCAAAACCTAAGAATAGTACTCTTCATTTTTAGCATAAACTTTTAATATGAGTTGTTATTGTAATTCGTTCGGTTAAAGATCATATATAAACTTTTTGTTCAATTTCAACGATATTCGTAGAGCCTTAGTTCTGTGATAAACATCTTGGCAAATAAATAAATTTCGTAGATGTTTGTATATGAAAAGTTCGTTTCGAAAATTTTTGAAATGACTCATGCATTTTCCTTTATACATGATTATAGATACTATAAAAATAACTTTTTTTACTACACATATGTCTACAAAGTTACTTATTACTTAATTTGCATTATAAACATTTTAAACTCTAATTTGAATCTATTAATACATGCAATCCTTTTTATATCTTTTAATGATGTTTACATTCACTTTAAGTTTTCTCTATGGGATTATCTATAAAAATTACATGAAAATGCTACTATAATGCTTATAATATTAAACAAAATCTTTTTCATATTTTTAAACTGCTTACCACACCTTTGGTAATTTCTGATTTAGAAACAAGTCATTGGAACACACACACACCAAGTAACAAAAACACACACAAATTGTATACAGTCTATCCCCGATTTACACTCAGTCCTACTAAAAAAAGGTCTAATGGAATTTTGTTCCCGAAGAGAATCATTTTTTTTTTTAGCTTAAAAACTTTTTTACTAAATTATTTTTCTAAAAATTTTTGTGATTAAAAATTATTTTCTTTGCTCTAAACCACCTTTTAGTTGAAAAAAAAAATTGAAAAAAGATTTTTATAAAAAAAAAACAAGTAAAAAAGGGCTAAATTCGGCTGTGCCGAATCTTTGAATACCCTCCACCATAGGGGCTGAAGATGATATACGTATATACTAAATTTTGCATGAACTGTAATATGAATATGTTTTGTCAATTTATGTAACGAACTTTTGTTATTTAGTTTTAATAATGTTATTTATTTAGTTTTAGCAATGTTATTTACAGAGGTCTGCTCTGTTAGCGACTTTAACATTGTTGATTTTTACGTTAACTTAGTTATCAGAGTAACACACATATAGCTCTAAGAATGTTATTATTCTCATATTATGTAAGACAATAAATGTAATCAAACAATAAGAAGACTTAATAACATTTTTACTTACTTAACAGAAAAAAAAATAGATACAGAAAAATTGTACAAATTTGTATGGAAAATTTAGAGGTACCTTCACATTTTCACTCATAACTTTTGAACCGCTTAACCGATTTTGCTCATTTTAAATACCAAACTGCTCGGGAGGATGTTCAATAATCTGGGTAAAAATAGGCACCCCCGCTTGTGTCTTCGCGTCGTGATCGCCATTTCAACAGACAGACGGACAGACATACAGACGGACATCGCTAAATCGACTTAAAATTGCATAAAGATCACGAATATATATACTTTATGGGGTCTTAAACCTATATTTCGACATGTTACAAACGGAATGACAAACTGATATATACCCCCACCATATATGGTGGAGGGTATAATAATAAGCACAAACAAATTTTTATTTTGGTTTTTCCGTAAAAGATTAATGCATTTTTATAAATAAAAAAACATTGAAAAGTTTTGAAAGCCAAAAAAATCATAAAAAAAAAAAAATTGCGAAAATTTACTTCGACCAAAAATATTATTTGACATTTAATTAAATTTTTTTTTAGTAATTTTTTTATTTATTTTATAAATTATTTTTACTTAAAAACATCTTTTAAATGAAATAAAAATTGTCAAGACTACACCCAGAAAATAGTATCACTTGTGGCTACAGAATTTATTGCCAATCGAATTATGGCGGTTACGACAACTATCTTCATATTAAATTATATTTTTGGTCGTGGAAGTCAATATTCACTTGTTTTATTTATTGTATTTTTAGATTTTTTCGCTATTGAACCTGGACATTCGGATTCAAAAATTAAATGTTTGTTAAATTTGGAGCACTATGCTACCTCTCTACCCACTACACCATAGACTCTTATAAATAATGATAGCTAACTTTGAATTTAATTAATTTGTTAGGAAAATATAGTTTAAAATTTGTTTACCAATAACAACCATTAGCGTCGCATATAATAAATACAATCCACAATTCGATTCGCTCCATTGAAGCCCAAATTTGATGGCATATTTCAAATATCGACAGTTTTTTTAATACATTTGATTGTAGTAATTTTTACTACATTCACTAAATAAATGGTTGCCTTTACTGTAAGCAGTTACTGAGAGAATATTATTTTCGAAGTTGATTGGAAATACCAATTATTAGGGAATAGGATTTATTTTTAGTTCCCACTTTTCCCACTTTTTAATTACACATGTACTATTTTTGCTTTATTAATGGATTATAGGTAAGTCCAAATAAAAAAACGTGATAAGAAATAAATTTTATTGGTTTTGATCGAATTGTAACAAATATTTTTTCTGGGTGTATTTTATCTCATTATATAAAAATTTTTCGTGCGGAAAATTAAACAAAACATTTTATTTCCCTAAAATAATAATCAATTTTTTTTAGACAAACCCGATGAAAAAGTTTATCCGCAAAATGGCATAAATAGTATGATCCTTTGGGATCTCATGAGATCTCACCTGATAATTTATTCCGTAAAATCGGTTTATCTTAATTGATCAAATTATATGTAATTTAATATAACTTGATATAGTTTTAAAACTGGCACAATATTTAATTATATCTCATTTTCTATTACTTAATATCTAAATTGAACCAAAAAATGGCAGATCAAATAAAATCCAGCAATATATTTAGAGATTAAGTAAGATCCAAATTTATACAATACGAAAAATGACAGATTGAATTGTACAGATTAGTTCCAACAATTAAACTAAAAAAATATTAAAATTCTAATAAACAATCTCTTTGCCAGGATTTGAACTCGGTCTGTCAGAGTTGTAGTGACTTAAGTATTCAGCAGTATGTGGCTGACTTTATTAGACTACATTTTTCATATAATTGTGTTTTATATATTTAATTATATCTTCGGGACTTATATATAATTTATATATTCGAAAATTATGGGAAAAATTTGTACATATCCTGGCGAAATTAATAAGACTAAATTGGTTCTGTAATTATCTGATTTTATATAATTATATATAACTATAATATTATAAATAATATCTTATGGACCTCAGTGCAGTGTTAATAAATAATTATATTTAAAACAAAAAATATATAAATTTTCACCACCTTTAGGAGTTTTGGAAACAAAGATCATATATAATTTTATATGTCGTTATAAACCTGTAGTTGGTTGAAAAGTTCCTGCGCTCGAAATGAAATAATACTGTTACGAAATATATTTTTTTATTCAATATAATCTTCTAGAAGCTCAATACACTTGTTCCAATGATCTTCCAATAATTTTATCCCATCCTTATAATGGTTTTCCGGAAGCTCTGCAAAATAACCGTCTACGGCTGCTATGGCCTCTTCATTCGACGAAAAATGCTTTCCACGAAGGAATTGTTTGAGATTTCTGAAGAGATAGTAGTCACTGGGAGCCAAATCTGGTGAATACGGTGGATGTTCAAGCAATT
Source organism: Eustalomyia histrio (assembly GCA_949748255.1). NCBI lineage: Eukaryota > Metazoa > Arthropoda > Insecta > Diptera > Anthomyiidae > Eustalomyia > Eustalomyia histrio. Next base: position 13,322,319 of record OX456524.1, read on the forward strand.
CGTACTTTAATTCTTTGAATTTAGTCATCGTCAAAACACTTTTGTGAGCAGGTGCATTGTCTTGATGAAAAATGATTTTTTTGTTCTTTAAACCAGGTCTTTTCTCACGAATTTGTTCATCCAGCTGATCCAAAAGGCTGCAATAATGTTTAGAGTTGATTGTTTTACCTTTCTGAAGATAATCAATCAACAAAATTCCTTTTGCATTCCAAAAAACTGATGCCATAACATTCCCCAACGTGCATCCCGTAATTTTTTACCATTGTCGGTAAATTTTTTTAGAGCTAATTATGCTGATGCTGACCCTCTCAGGAGAATGTGTAATACATTTAATCAATTATATAGATTTATAGATTTTTCACTTAATCCTAGAGTAATAAAAAACGCAATTATAATTTTTTTAAACTCTTAGTTAAGTTATTTTTATAATAATATTTTTAAAATGTCTGTAAGGAATAAAATTCCATAGATAAATAATAATAATAATAACCTTCTTTGCTGATCGTTGTGACTTCACCTGCTTTGGAGCTGAACAACAAGCTTCAGTTCACTGTAAACGTTCTTGTTTCAATTTAGGATCATGGTGGTAGATCCAAGTCTCATCCATAGTTATAAGTCGACGCAAAAAGTTGGTTTAATTCGGCTTAAAACGGTCCAAACGATCCAGTTTTTGTTGAATTGTTAAAGTGTGCGGCACTTACTTTCCAAACAGTTTTTTCATAACTAATTCTTCACGTAAAATATGGAGTACTCGTTCGTCTGAGATACCTATGGCATTAGCAATTTCACGCTTAGTCAAACTTGGATCTTCACTAACCATATCATGTACCTGCTCAATGATTTCTGCTGTGGTTGCAGTTTTTGGTCGTCCTTCGCGTGGATAGTCTTTAAGGCTGGTACGACCACGTTTAAATTCAACAGCCCAAAATTCAACTTTGCGTTTTGAAGGTGAGGACTCCTTATACACTTCTAACAATTGTTCATAAACTTCCTTTGCTTCTAAACCCTTCAAAACAAAGAATCTAATGACTGCACGATATTCAATTTTTTCCATATTAAAAAAATCAATGAAACGTCAACTTCAAATGGTTTGTAAACAAACCATCAGACTAAAAATGAATTATCATTACAATTTCAAGACCAACCAGGAGATAAAAAGGAAAATCAATAGGTATAAGACTTTTAAGGACCAAATTGTAAAATCAAGGGCAGCTATAATATTTCTTTTTAACACTTAAAATATTTTTGTTTCATATGATATTTATATTTTTCATATTGTCAAAAAGTATTTTTATGATTTCCCGCCTTTTTTTAAAATTTTATATATATAAGTTTTTATTGTTGAAAAAAATTATATAATTTCCCTGAAGAAGTCACCCAATGTGGTGACGAAATATTGGAGAAAAGAAATAATAAATAATCATTATTATTATTTTGTATAAAAGGATCTTGAACTCGATTTTAAGTTATCGACGTACAGCAGTCCAACGGTGTCAAATCCATTGATCTTGGCGGCCAATTGACATTGCAACCACGTGAGATAACACGGCCATTGAATTTGTCGCGCAAAAGAGCCATTGTTTCGTTAGCTGTGTGGCACTGTCCTGTTGAAACTACATATCGTCCAGGGTCATATCCTCAATTCCTAACCACAATGAGTTCGTTATCATCTCGCGATAGCGAACACCATTCACGGTAAATGCTTGGCCGACCTCATGACACACTATCGCCAACAACAGCAATGTTTTCCGCAGAACGAACTGGGCGAGCATGCATAGGTGTTTTCACAGACCCGGTTGGCTGAAATTTGCCCACAATTCTACCGATTGTGGACACATTTGGTCGATTATGTTGACCAAAAACATCACGAAGTGAACGCCCATTTTCATAATAAGCCTGAATAGCTTTAGCGCGTTGCTCGATTGTCTATCTTTCCATGGTTCAAATTGAGTTAGTCTGAAATTGAAAAATGTCAAATGAAATGCAAAAAAAAACTTGACGTTTAGGTGTGGTTCACATTCAACATCGGCCCTTAAAATTGAACCACCCTTTATTTAATTATTTATGTTAATGTATACTGATATGAGTAAATATATATATGATAATATATTATTAGATGAGGCCACATATGATTATATCTTAACTTTTTTACTCGGAAATAGATATAAATTTAGATACAAATAATAGATATAAATTTATTTATATCAAGTTATATATGACTGTATATAAACCTTTTTGATCGAGAATAAAAAATTTAGAGAAAGTTTTTTTGGGCAAAGAAAATGATTGTAGAAGAAATTATTGGGACAAAAATCGATGTTTGACTGTGCACATGACTTTGGAAAAATAGTAATCAACGCTTGTGTTGTTTTTGTTGTTGTTGTTATATTAGAACAGATTTAACAAAACTGAACATGATATAAGGAAAGTAAAACGTGCAGCAATTGTGCATAATTTGCCAGGTTTACGTTTTTTGGGTTTTAACTATACAAAATATATTTTTTGGATAAAAAATTCGACACAATCAACATTCTACACATTTACATTGATATTCAGAATTCATATGTAGACAAACTATATAACAACAACAGTTAAAACCTCAAATAGTCAACAACTATAACAAACATTACTAAAACCACAATAGCTAATACGAACAATTTTTTTTTTTTTACTTTTTTGTAAAATAAAATATAACCAGCGAAATAATTTATTGGAATAATCAATAAAATGTTATAATTTTTTTTACCATATCAAAAAATTCATAGGGCTCTATTTATAAATATAACGACTGCTCTAACTTTCCTTATGAGAATAAATATGTGTTTAAAAAAAAGTTGTACACTTGATGTTAGTTGTTCGTTTAAACTTAAGAATAACGCTACTAACTTTATACATCAAATTGACAATTTCATTACAAATTCTGAATGTCTTAATCTAAATATCTTTGCTGGGATATGAATGGAAAACCAATGTGTGTGCGTTAGGGATACAAGTAGTATATTGAAAATGCAAAATAACAACTACAACAACAAGCTAGTTTTTCCCCCTAGTAAAAGACGTGACATTGGCGTAATTATGTATATGCAATGGTTTTAATGTATTTGTATCGAGTGACTTTGAGAGTGAATGAATAATTTTATAAATGTTTGTAATGTTTATGTGTTTCAAAATATAAAATGTAAAATACTGCAACAAAAAACTATTTAAAATTATAAACAACTACAATTACAACACAAAAAAAGCTAAACCATATTCACTATGAAACAAAAACTTTATTTGAAGCCAGTTGGAACAATATTCAGAAATACATTCGCGCGTTAACGTTTGCGCAAGAAATTCTTCTTTAGGAAGAAGCAACCATAATTTACAAATGTTATCTCATTAATCGGAGAATAGGCTGAACTTGCCCAGATGTAGAAAAAAATGAGAGTTTATGTAAATATCACATCGTTTTAAATTTCTAAACACATTTTAATAAAAATTATATTTATAGATTTGTGCAAGTATAAACCATGGGTCGTTTGTAGGGCGTATCTGAAAATAAACACATATGGTGATAAGAGCCTGCATCTTCATCATTACTGATGTGATAAGATGTGAGTCTATATGTAATTTTGGCACTAGCGCTACTTTTAAACTTCCTATTTTCAAAAGTTTCAGAGTTTGGGGGGTATGTTCTCTCTATAACACTCATTAAAAATTGGTTTTCCATAAGATCTTTCTCAAGATGCTACTTGAATTTGTATGTTGCTTGCAGTATGCATCAGGAATCGTAAGAATAATTTTGATTTCTGGTAAAGTTTAGAATTTCCCAAGCTTTTTAATGAATTCAGCGGAAAGAATAGCCTGGGCATCGTGTAATGTAATTTTTCCATTAATCTTTACACTTACACTCACCAAAAAAAGTCTGTAGTGGCAACTGAAAATTTTGCTGTTATTACGAGAATTTTTGCTAATTTGAGCCCAGCGGTATTTTTTGCTAATCTTAGCAACACATGTCTGCTGACGTGTAATACAATTAAATTAGTAGAAAAATTAGTAGCCGCTACTAAATTTTAGTATACTTTTTGTAAAGTGGAATTTAAAATCGGTTTGCTAAAATCAGCAAAAAAAAATTACTAAATATTATTAATATAAGTACAAAATGTTAAATTTATTTTTTTTATCGAGCATCAAAATTTTTTTACTTTATTATTTTTTTTATATTTCATACAAAATTCAAAAAAAAATCAAAGGCTTAAATATCTTAAAAATTGTTAAAACATTAACGAATTAATCATTTTGTTTTAATTTAGAAATTTCTGTTTTAAAAAATATTTTAATCATTTGTTTTTTACTTTTGAGGTCACAAATTTTAGATATGTTTTTAGGACTGATTTTAAGAACTAAAAAAACTTTTTAGCGCTATTTAAAGTGGATGTACTATTTTCAGACATGAGTAGTCGGTATCTTCACTTTCGGCCCATTTTTTTTTAAGACTATGTAACATTTTAAGGCAATTTAAGTTTGTAGGTGTAAGTTTAATTTTGACATAACATTTCCTTCAATATTCACTTTTTTAAAATTAGTAATTTTTTTTTGCAAATTTTAGCAAATCGGTTTTTAAAAATTTGTAAAATGATTTCTGAAATTAGCAACAAAAATTTGTAAATATTCTGTAAAAACTCTGTAATTTGTAAAATGTAAATAGCAAAAAGATTTGCTAAATAATATATTTTTTACTAAAAATCAGTACAAGAATAGTAAAGTGGGATTGAAAACCGTTTACAAATTTTTCTACTAACTTTTTTTTCTGAGTGTAAGTAAATGTCATCTACATAAAGGTGAAGACAGTATTAACCCTTTGAAGAGCAAATATAAACTCCTGGGAAATTTTAATATCTTGTGGACAGGTGTTAATACTTTTAATCATCCAATTTGCTAAATTCTCATGAAAAGTTTACATAGAACACAAAATGAGGAAGCAAATATTTTTTTTTGGCACGTATGGGGATGGATTGGTATTGAGTCGATAAATTGTGGACGTGTGGTGTAATTATTAGCGCATTTAATTGTTGCACCGGACCAGAAAAAAAGTAGCAAAAGAAAAGGAAGAGAAGCAGTGATTTTTTTCCGGTGATGTGAATGGTGTCAGGGTGGAAGATTTCTTTTATGAGTCTTTTTCATTGCATCTAAAGCAGTTTTTATGGTTAAGTAAAAAATTAAATCTTTTGATGTTCCCAACGACAAATGTTTAATTTTTATTTCGAATTTAAACGGAATATTCAATAATCGAGCATAAGTCTCATTTTAACCGACACATTTGTTGTTGTTTCTCATATAAAGTTTAACTTTGACTGTTGGTTAAATTATTACAGGATATTCAGAGCATTTTTTATTAAATTAATTTATTCGAAGTTTAAAATTGATACAAACCTGAAGTTAAAAATTGACTTAAACCTGATAACTTGTTTCAAAATAACCAAAGTTTAATACCATGGTTGCAACATGATCACTGCTACTATATTGTGCTTGCTGCAATCGGGTATGGTTGTCACAACCATATTATTGGTTGTCTAACCATCAACATGGTCGCTACCATCATTATTATAGTAAATATTTCACTATTTTATGATTGACATTTTGTATTTTATAACATGATTGGCTGTAAGCATACTGTGGTAACAAAAATTCTGACTATGAAAAAAATATGATAATTATGTAACCATAAAATGCTGTCAACAATCAATGAATAATTATACATTAAATAAAACATGACTTTGACATTTACAGTCCTAATACGAGTATTGTCTTGTTTTCATAAAACCAAAATATCTTAAAAACTGGACAGAAAATACCTTTCATGTGGCATTAAAACATTTTATAAATTGACCTATTAAGATCCAGTTTATTTTTTTTTTAACTTTAGAAGATTTTTTTGAGGGTTTTTTCGAAAATTCCTTATACATGTAATATTATTTATAATAATCAATTCATTGTCAAAAAGATTCTATATAAAGATTTTATATCGATCATATTATGATAATCCAGAAATCATAATATAGTTATGGGGACCATAACGTAATAACATTTTGAGCATACTATGAGTACATGCAATCATATTATGATAAATTCAACATCATAATATGTTTATACAGAATCATAATATTGTAATATTTGAATCATTATATAACTGTAGGGACCATATTATGGTAAAATTATGGATATTTTATTGTCATAATATGTAACCATAATATAGTACGACTATTGTTGGCACAATCATAAACCCAAAAATATATGATGCTCTTCGAATATGATTCTCCCAACCATGTTTTTTCTTTGCGTGCATAGTTATGAATATCCAATGTATATGAAAATATCTGTTGTTAACTTTAAACTTTGATTCTTTTTAAAATAAGTTACCCGTCATTGCTTTGAAAAAAGCCTAACTGCATTCCAAATTATATTTTTGAATGTTGTGAAAAATAACTGCTTCTAGAAGAGGAAAATCAGAACTAAATGATACTTTGGAATCAATAAAAAATTTTTGCTGGGAATGGTTGCGGGTTTGAACTCCGCTGACGGTAACATTAATTTAGAAAGAGAAATACTATGTGTGAGTTTTCTATCTCTAGTTACAAATCGGTGTTCCCATAGCACTTAATCACACCGAAGTAAAATAACATAACAGGGCTATAAACTAAAACAATTTTTTGTACTTGTTAAAATTTAAATTTTAATGCTTGAACGAAGGACTTTTATTTTTCATTGAGCACAACTTTTGTGAAAATTTTCCCAAAAAATTATACTTTTTGTTCCTAACTTTGGCAAAAATTCTAATTTCAATTATTTCTAATTTTTTTTCCAGTCATGAGTTATCCTGACTACGCCTGGAGAACTTTTTTCGAGAGGTCAAGGGAAATGGGGTGCCAACGACAAAATTTTCAAATAAAAATTGTTTGATTAAAATATTTCATTTCATATATATAAAAAAAAATCACCCACTTATCCCCTTAAAATGTTGCTTTTCAATTAAAAATCCAATCAAATTTAAATTTATTCTAAATCGACATTTTTTTATTAACGTGAACAAAACAAAAATTTTGATGGGAAATCACGAATTTAAGGTTAAAAATCACTTAAAGTGATAAAAATATGAATTTTTCTGAACAATTCGCTATGAAGATTGCAAATGTTTCCCAATCGTATATTTTGATCTTTCTCTACCTGTCGTTTAATTATATTTTTCGTTAAATATGTTGATGTTGAAAAAATGGTAGGGAAGTTTTCGACAGATAAAAACTATTTTTGAAAAGCTTCATCAAAATCATAATTAGTCTCCCACATTAGCTTTTTTATGAAAATCTAAATATGTCAAACAAATAGAAAAATTTGTGTTCTAAAATCAAATTTTTTTTTATTAAAAACATTTCTATAGGTCATTATTTCAGATCCAAAGCGAATTGTATGAAAAAATCTATATTTACAACATCCAAGGAATCCTAAAAGAACGCTTCCTCCCTATAATAAGCCCATGTTAAATTCATCGATAAAAATGCTGACTTAGGAGGTCTTGTTGATAGAAATAATTTTGCTGGGTATGGCTTTATTGTACGGTGAATAATTACCAAACAAATATATGAGTTACACCTCTTAGTTTGTATTGATGCTATTTTTTATATCATTCCGATTAATTTACAAGTAGTGTAAGCTTTTGATTTAAGCTCGGCAGGTTCTTAGAAGGCCAGAGGTTTTTGACATGTTAGACTTCTTACAGGCTTTCCTGTTTCCCACACTCTACTACTAGATTGATATTTTGGATTAGATTCCGTGGGCGTGAATTATCATTTAAGGCAACCAGCCAAATAAAAAAAAAAAATAAAACTGTAGGCGACAGAAAAGAGATTCACTTTCCCCATCCCAAATGCAAAAAAATCTTTCCAATCTCTATCCGTAATAAAACGTAAATTTTTTAAAATACATATTATCTATTTTCAAAAATTTCTCAACTGGGTTGCTTAAATAAAATAATAATAATAGAGAATTTTCATCATTTATATAAAGTGTTAGTGTGTGAATTTTTATAAAGTTGGCAAACTTTTTCTCCCTTTTTTGGTGATTTTGTTTACGTTGTTAATGTTGTTGCTTCCGTTGACTTCGAAACCGCACTAATCGCTATGAGTGTATGTGTATGCGTATGGCTAAATGTTACTGCGGTTGTGGATTATTATTGCTGACTTTGCATTGTAAATGTGCCTGTGTGTGTATTAAACCTACAACCACACATAGACAACATTTTAGTTGCAGTGTGACGACAATCTTCCATAGACAGATAATGTCATTTGTGATTCCCACAATGCTAATGCCAAAAAAAAAAGAATAAACTAAACGGTGCTTGTTTGGTACGCTTATATTGGATTATTAGTGAAAAATATTATGTAGGAGAGCGGAGAAATTTATTTATCTGTCATCGTCATCGTCCTCGTCGTATGCTGGGAATTACAAACAAAAAAAGTCATATTTAGTTTTGTTGCGTTTTACGTGTTTGTTGTGTTACTATTGGCACATTAGATATAGTTAGATACGTTTAACTTTATGTGAAAGTTTATGATTTTAATCAGTTATTAACTGCGAAGGGATTTCATATGCACATACAAATATTTTTTTTTATTGTTTGGCTGTTGTTGCTAATGACTTAAATGATGGAAATGGTTACGAATGGAAATTGATTATAAATTATTTAGTATTAAAGGATTTATATGACAACCTTGTCAAAATAGGTTTGTACACATTGCCACCGAATAGATATAATCTTTGGAGAAAATCTCTTTTTTATCATTACTTAAAATAACCATTTGTGTGGCATAAATATTAACTTATTTAAAATTATAAAACTGTCAGACATTGTATATTAAACCAAACATATAAAAAATTAAGGACTGCATATCTCAAAAAACGATATGTTTAAAGTTAAAATTGGTCAGGTAAGAGAGATATATTCCGATTTTTCAATACTTTATAAAACCAAAAGTTTTTTGACATAATCCCAAACCCGGATTCTGGTATAATGTTCGTTGGGGAAAGTCGGGGCACCCTATAAAACTATCTCTATGGCCGTTATATTTATGGTGCTCGAATGAACATCAAAGGACGTTATACCAGTTTCCGAGTTTAGGATTATGTCCAAAAATCTTTTCATCATAATCCCAAGAATTGAAATGGGGGTATCACTCTTTGCCAAATGTTTATAATATTAATGGGTATTATGACAATTTTTATTGGGATTGTGGCCGAATATATATATAAATATAGACCGTCCACCCACACAATATTTATTTGGAAAACTGGCCGTTGAACATAATACAGATTTGCAAATTTTTACAACATAAAATATTTCATCATTGTTTCAAAATATTTCCCTTAAATATTCTATAAAAACCATAAATTTTTACTTTCAAAACTAGTTTAAGGGAGTTTTGGAGTTTATAGTGCCACACTCTGAATATTATGTAGTTAAATGTTTGTAGTTTAATAAAAAAGTTTTCCGTTCCATTTAAAAATAAAGGAAGATACATTTATTTTTCAAAGAAATATCTATATTAACTTTTTTATACATTTATTCGAAATAATTTACTATCATTTACCGATTTTTTTCAGTTTCATTTATTTTTTTCATTTGTTTGAAATTTAATAAAAATTTACCCACAAAACGGAAACTTGTGGTTTATTTGTGTCCGTAACAGTTATTACAAATTAAAATTTTGTTTGCTGTCTGTTTCAAAAAAAAAATATTCAAAAAATTACAATTTGTTTTTTTATTTAAATTGGTTGTATATATACAAAATTTTTCAATACAAATTACAAGAACTTCATAAACACACATACATACACAAATACATTCACACAAAAAGTTTTTATAGCTTCATATGCATACATACATTTTGTATTGTAGGAGTATATTAAAAAAAAAACAAAAAATACAAAACGGAAATAATTTCAAATAAATGAAAAAACATTTATTTTTTAAGGATTGGTAGGTAAAATTTTGACATTTATTTTAACTGATTATATCATTTGTTTCTTGCGGATGTGTCAGTTGATTAATCAACATTTAAAAATAAATAACAAATGGCATTTAATTTAAATGAAAATTAAGTATACCGGTTTTTAAATGAAATATCATTTCTTTTAAATGATATTTTCAGTTATTTTAACTTACAAACTTTTTTAAGTGCACAAAACACTAACGTTTGGCAACCGCACTTTTTCATTGTTAAGATTTAGGAGGAACAAATGTTGCATTTTGTGTGATTATCATATTCTAGATTGAAAATTGCAGAAAGAGCCTACTGTTGCCTCTGAATTTCTTTTGTTAAGATTTAGGCAGGCCAAGTGTTTTTATGTAAAACTTGTATTTTGTTCAATTAGTTTTTTGAGTAATATCATAGATAAAAAAAAAATCAACCTGTGGCCAACGTCCTGTCTTGGTTCATAAGATTCAGTGGACCAAAAGTTAAGTTTTTTGTGGTTAATCTACACTTAGTTCAATTCACTAGTTCAATAATATGGCAGAATGGAAAGTAACAGAAAATTAGCACATTTGGCCGCCGAACTTATTAATGCTATTATTCACGATTTTATTTTTTGTGTATAATCTGCATTTAGTTCACTAAATAAATAAATTATATTGTAGACGGGAAAAGATCAGCAAAGTAAAGAAAACGCAATTTTTGAGATACTTCCGAGGTACTTCCGACGTCACTAAAATAACCTGCACATTTCCCGACGCGATTAAACTTAAATGAAAGGTAATTTTATTCCAATACTGATCGATTGGTTATTTTTCCCTGGGTGGGTAAAGAAAGTCCAATATTTCGTAAACACGATTTGAAGGAACTTTTTTGTAATGTAATTGAGTTGCATTTTGTACATAGCCAGGAAAATCTCAGTAATTAGCGCTTATTACTAATATCAAAATGATAAGCAGTAAAAAAAGGGTCTATTGCATGCAGTTCTATGTCAAAACTCATTATTTTTGTTTTACACACTAATTTTTGTAAGTAAAAAATACACAAAATGTGTGCATCTGCTTACCCGCTGCATTAAAAAAATATAAAAAATAATTAGTTAACAAAATAAATATTTATTCATTATCCGAAAAGTAGTTAAAAATTGATTGCAGATTTGTAAATTATAAGGCTAACTGTACATAGTAATTAAAAAATAAGTAGTTACCAATTTTTAACTTTTATTTAACCTTTTTTTTTATTTTTAACTTCTTACATTTTTTGAGCTTAAGGTTTGTTTTTTTTTTATAAATAAAAATACTATTAATTCCTAAAGATGCTACACAATGGAGTAGCGAAATATTGAAAAATTAATAATATTTGTTTATAAAAAAAACAAACTTTAAGCTCAAAAAATTTAAGTAGTTACCAATATAACATTATTTCTGTAATTAAATAAGTAGTCGTGTGTAAGCTTGACTGCTTATCAAAACAAATTTGCCTAACAAAGATAACCAACTAATAAAATAACTAGTACTGACTCTGAATTATAAGTAGTAGAACATTTTAATTTCATTATATAACCGCTTATTTGGTAACCAGAGGTTTTGCTGAGTAAGTTTAAATTGGCCCAAATGCAAAAGTATGAAGTGTTTGGGTATTGACTACGTCCTCAATACTTCCAAGGTTGTATTGTTCTGTACATAAGCGTAACTTCGCAATGAAAAGCATTATGAAAATACAACCCTGTTTTGTAATAAATATACACTCACCAAAAAAAGTCTGTCATTATCTAAAAATTTTGCTGTTATTACGGGAAATTTTGCTAATTTGAGCCTAGCGGAATTTTTTTTGCCAATATTAGCCACACATGTGTGCTGACGTGTAGTACAATGAAATTTATTAGAAAAATTAGCTGCCGCTACTAAATTTTGATAAACTTTTTGTAAAGTGGAATTTAAAACATATTTGCTAAAATCAGCAAAAAAAAAAATTACTAAATATAATTCATATTAGTACAAAATTTTAAATTTATCTTTTTTATTGAGCATCAAAATCAAAGTCTTAAAAATTATAAAAACATAAACGAATTTATCATTTTGTTATAATTTATTTTTAAAAAATATTTTAGTCAATCTTTTAACTTTTAAGGTCAAATTTTAAATGTTTATAGGGCTGATTTTTAGAACCAAAAAAACTTTTTAGTGCTACTTTAAGTGGATGCTCTATTTTTAGACATAAGTCGGTACATTCACTTCCTATCCTTTTTTTAGTATATGTAACAGTTTAAGGCAATTTAAGTTTGTAGGTGTAAGTTTTAATTACAAATAATATTTCCTTTAATATCCACTTTTTTAATATTAGTATTTTTTTCTTTGCTAATTTTAGCAAATCGGCTTTCAAAAATTTGTAAAATAATTTCTGAAATTAGCAAAAAAAAAAATTGTAAATAATCTGTAAAAATTCTGTAATTTGTAAAATGTAAATAGCAAAAAGATTTGCTAAATAATATTTTTACTAAAAATCAATACAAAAATAGTAGTGTGATTGAAAAACCGTTACCAAATATTCCACAAATTTTTTTCTGAGCGTAAGCAGTATTGACTAGTATGGAGTCAATATCTGAAAATTATTGAGTAGTATCGAGTATTGAAAGGCATCGATATTTTACAATCCAGCCGACATTTCCTTAAATATATTTTTTCAACAATTTTATTGAGATTTTTCTAAGTTGCTTATTTTTCTTATAATTTGAACAGCATCCCAGTATATAACCAATTCCGTACTATGGTGTAGAATTGGCTTTGACCTGTTTTTATTTAAAGATAAAATTTATATGAAAGCAATTAAATAAATTAAAACATGAAAAATGTACTATAAAACTTAAACAAATTAGTAGAACAGATTGCAAAAGAATAGATTTTGTTGGACAGTGTACTTATCTTTTAATTTTAGGAAATTTTTAAAAGAAAAATTTGTTGCTTTAAAATATAGTAAGTTTTGTCTTCTATCGAAATAATTTAACTTCTTTCACTAAAAATTATAAAATTTTGAAAATAATTCCGAGCAAGTTAACCAGGTAATGCAAGCCTGGAGCATATTAAAGAATTTTTGTTACATCTTTTCATTTTCCCACAATTCTTTATATTTGGATAAAAAAAATTATGCAAAATCATTGAGTTTTTTTTATACATATTTAAAATATTATTTGGCTGTTAAAAAAAGTCAATATTTATTTAATAAAGTGGTTTAAAAAATTTGACATACAAAATATAAAACAGATGTTTAATATAAACCGTTTATGAAGAACATATTAACAAAAAGAAAACTAACTAGTGGAATCCTTAAAAAATACAAATAAAAAACTGAAATATCAAATATCATTGATATTTTCAATTCAACATTAGAGACAAAAAAAAAAAAAATTAACAAAAACGTTGACCTTTTTAATAGAAAACAACACGATTATCAATACAGAAAAAGTAGAAATTTAAGATATTTTTGATGATGATGTTGGAGATGGATGAAAACTAAAACATGTTTTAGTTGTTATATAATATACAGTCCTTTAAACAAGAAAAATTGGACACCAACCAATCCAGGTGTGTTAAGGTATATTAACCTTTGCTCTTGTAGTCTTGGCAGCCGAAAAATATATAACCCAACAGCAGCAACAGGGTGATCAATCGTTAGCAACTTGAAACATTCATGCCACACACTACTCTTGGCTCTTTTCAATAATAGATGATGATGCATAGAAAATATTCAGCTGTTTTATACGATTACTGTTTTTTTTTTTTTCAAACATATGGGGAGGTAGAACTCTTTTACAAACATACATTTTTAGTTTGTTTTATTCCGTTGTTAAGGATATTAAATAAAAAAAAAATATGGGAAAAAAAAATCAAATGAACATGCATGAAAATTCTTAATTAAGGAAAGTAACCATGAAAATAAAATGCACATGTATGAATATTATTTAATACTACATACATACATATACAATTTTATTATTTTGCTTATAATTTATACTTTGTTTTCTTCTTTTTTGCAGTTGCTGTTAAATTGTAGCACTTTGTATTGTAAAGATTGATAGACTAACAATCATGAAAGAAAGAACACAGTTGACTCACCCAACCCAATGCAGCAACTGCAACAAAACAGTCATCATTAACTTACTATTCAGTCATCAGTCTAACCAGGCAACCAAATCAATGGTTGATATCACCATCACCACCACCACCACCACCACCACCTGGTTCCTGTTTGGTTACATTTCCGTGTCACCCTTACCTCTTTCTTAGGTTATTGTTTTAATTTTCATTTTAAAAATAAAAATTGGATACGTTTACAAGGACTTATTCCTTTTACATTTAGGACTTATTTTATTACAATATTTTGTGTATTATTAAAAAATTATGTCGATAAGCCACCCTTCAAAAAGCAAAGCAAGTCCAGTTGCTGTTTTTTGTAATACATACACTAAAATATATATACGAGTAAAACTCTTCATATTCATTTTCAGATAATCAGTATTAACAAACTTGAGAATAAAATGTTCGGAAAACCTGTTCAGTTTGTCAAAATTTCAGATTATAAAAATATATTTTCGGCAACCAGCGTATTAATATCATTTTACTTTTTGTATTACTTTGAAACATATAATAATTACTTAGTTTAATAATAATCAGGGCAGCGACTTTCAAGCATGTGTATGTTTGTAGTCAATAGCGCAAAAACGATTTTGACTAAACAGTTTTCCGAATCAAAGATTTTCTAAGACAATAGAATCGATTTGTTGGTGCACGTTTGTTATAAATGCATGTTTTCATAGTAGGCTTTGAAGTGAATATTTTTTTCAAAAGTTAATGATTTTTAATGCATTTTTTCTATTAAATGCATATATTAACAAGTAAGAGCGGCTAAATTCGGCTATGCCGAATCTTATATACCCTTCACCATGGTTGGGAAAAAACTGAAGTTTATATATGGACATATATGAAATGGACAGATTTATATACGGACGCCTTTAAGAGGAAATTAACCATTTAGTTTGGAGATAAAACTTGGACTCGGGAAGATTTATGGTTCCAGAAAATAGGTATTTTAAAAAAATTTATGTTTTGGGCATAACTTTTTGGATCTGAACCGATATTTCCGAGTTTTTCAGCAAATATGTTATACTAAAGATTTTCGATCTTTTGCTATATAAGACGTATCCATAGGTCATAATACAGCTCTAGAATAGTGTTTGTTGTTTGTGTATAAAAGGTGAAGAGGTGAAAGAAAAGAATTTCAACAAATCGTTGAAAGAAATCACTAGAACTGCATGTGTTTTATTTCTACAAAATAGTTTGATTTAGCTGGCAAATTTGCATTTGGGATTTTATTTCGCTTTTTTATTAGAAATATTTGTAATTTCTTTAGCTTAATTTTAAAAATTTGAAGGAAAATAGTTTATAATTTTTTTTATAAATTATTATAAGTTATGACCTAAAATAGTTGCACTCAAAGGTAAATTATGTATAAAATTTTCTTAATATGTGAGAAATAAAATGGTTTAAAAATCTTTTTATAAATTCTTTTAAATCGGAGCAAAAAATAGAAATAAAACTGTTTGTATTTTGTTTATATCAGAGGGTTTTTATACAAATTTTGATGTTTTTAGCCTATTTATGGATTATTTAATTATTAATATAAAATTTTATTTAAATTAATTATTAAATGTAAAAAAAAACAAAAAATAAACAAAAAAAAATCTTAACGAACCCGCGACCCTTCCACCTGTGGTGAAAGGTATAAAAACGTTTGTATTTTGTTTGTATCAGAGGGTTTTTATAAAAATGTTGATGTTTTTAGCCTATTTATGGATTATTTAATTATTAATATAAAATTTTATATAAATTAATTATTAAATGTTAAAAAAAAACCAAAAATAAGCAAAAAAAAAAGTCTTAAGAAAATAATAAAAAAAAATGTACAAAAAAAAGTGAATTGACCTGACCGAGATTTGAACCTCGAACCCCGCCGCCTTAGAGAAAAAAAAAAGTATTTGTGACACAGCGTCTAGACAACTGAGCTATTGAAGCTCACACAAAATCATCGTCAATAGAGGTACATATATAAAAGTCTTCGTTCATTAGAGATTTGTTTAGTTTTTATTTAAATGACAAATCTTTATATGTGTGTTGTTTGTGTATAAAAGGTGGAGATGAAAGAAAAGAATTTTAATTATTAATATAAAATTTTATATTAATTAATTATTAAATGTTAAAAAAAAACAAAAATAAGCAAAAAAAAAAGTCTTAAGAAAATAATAAAAAAAAATGTACAAAAAAAAAAAGTGAATTGACCTGACCGAGATTTGAACCTCGAACTCCGCGGCCTTAGAGAAAAAAAAAGTATTTGTGACACAGCGTCTAGACATCTGAGCTATTGAAGCTCACACAAAATCATCGTCAATAGAGGTACATATATAAAAGTCTTCGTTAATTAGAGATTTGTTTGGTTTTTATTTAAATGACAAATCTTTATATGTGTGTTGTTTGTGTATAAAAGGTGGAGATGAAAGAAAAGAATTTTAACACATGGATGTGTTGTTATGCTCAAAATTCTACATACATATTAAACAAAGGGATTTTACTGGAAAAATTAGAGGTAGTCCTGGTTTTTTGCTAATATCTCAGCCATTTATTAACCGATCTGTCTGATTTTTAATAGCAAACAGAAATGGATCACATGTAACAGAAATAAAAAAGAATCAAGTCCTCATCATGTCTGGGTTCTTCGGAAAACCCATTTCAACACACAGACGGACAGACGGACAGACGGACATCGTTAAATCAACTTCGCTCTTCATAAGGACCCAGAATATACTTTATAGGGTCTAAGATCAATATTGTAGAAATTACAAACGGAATGACAAACTTATATATACCCTTCCACCTATGGTGAAGGGTATAAAAATCGAAATAAAATATGAACATACATGTTCATATACGTCACTTAGTAGTTCAATATATGAGCATACATGATCTCATATATTTCCATATATTTTCGGATTCAGAATATTAGGATACATGGCCGTATATGATCATGTATGGTCATATATGAGCATATATGAACATATATGGTGATAAATAAAAATACACGGCCCTCAAATTTCGGATCAGAAGATATATGGTTATATATGAGATCATGTATGGTAATATATAAAACTATGCATAATTGTGCATGCCCATGTATAATCATATACTAGCTCATAAATGATCATGTGTCTTCATATTTAATTCGATTTTCACATGGGTGCATATTTTCGTTTGTTTGGTGCATTAAATAAAACTTGAAATAATCACATATATATTTACATATGTGGCTATATGTAGTGATATATAGTTATATATCATAATTGTTATTAGAAAAATTTATTATTTATCTAATTTAATTTTTGTAAGACATCAACACTTCTAATAATTTAATGTGTTGCATTCTTTGGGAAGAGGAAAGAGTTGAGATGAAAAGTGGTGAAGTGGTGAAGTGCTTAAAATATGGTTAAACTGTTATTGCGCGAGGTGATAAATCTTAGAACAGTGATTGCCCGCCTTTGGGTAGAAATTGTTGAAGCTCTTTTTAATTCATAGCTATGTTGTATTATTTTTACTTCGGTGGGGAAACACCGAAGAAGGACATGATGCATTGAAAACTCATAGATATTATTTTTCAAAATTGGTGTTACCGTGGCGAAAAATGTATTTCCTTCAGGGAATTAGCGAAAATTTAATAAATTCAAAAGAATTTCATTCTTAGTGAATTAATTTTTTGAACAAAAGTTATGTTGTGTTATTTTTACTTTCGTGGGGAAACACCGAAGAAGGACATGATGCATAGAAAACTCATACATATTATATTTCAAAATTGGTGTTACCGTAGCTGGGAATAGAGCCCGAACGAAGCCTTCTGTGTAACAGTCCAACAAAGTCAAACCGTCAAAAAAAAATTAATTTATTAGGAATTAAGCGAAAAATGTATTTCCTTCAGGGAATTAAGCGAAAATTTAATAAATTCAAAAGAATTTCATTCTTAGTGAATTAATTTCTTAAACAAAAGTTAAAATATCTGGATTTGAATGAACAACCTTGCGTATTAATTCTAAAATTCTATTAAGGAATTAGAAAATAATGAATAAATTTCTGTAAATCGAATGAAAAAAAAATAATTTATTCAATACCTTAAGTTTGGCTAGGGAATTCATTCCCAAGATATAATTGTGTGTTTGATAAAAATATATTCAGTAAAAAACCCTTTAAAAAACTGAAAAAATATTTTTTTTTTTTTTTCACTTAGTAAACACTAATCAAATTTTCAATTGATTTCCGCTCCAACTTTTCTTTACTCCGTCGCCACCTAAAATTCACATTAGTAATTTTTATATGCAAAGGAACAAAATTTACAAATTGGAACTCCTTATTTTTTTTTTAATCTCCATATATCGTTAAACACCTCTAGTGTAGATATTTAAAATACTGGTGGCTATCAATACATACCCAGCAAAAATATGGTATCAACTACTAACCAGCCTATTTAGTCGCTTAATTACTTTTGTTCGCGATGTCCAAAAAGTAAGAAGTTGATACCATATTTTTGCTGGGTATGTTGTATAACTATTCACTTTCTGTGTATCTTTCCTAAAGTGTGTGGCTTTGCAATCATATTCTTTTTTACGAAAGCTAACCAAACACACAAGCCATCCAAAGAACACGCAAAGCTAAAGGCATGACGCTTAGTGTTAGGACTCTAATTAAGAATTGAAAAAAAAAAATTCAACAAATACTAAACAAAATTACAAAAATATGAAATATTGTAGCAGACGCCATTAACAAAGACTCAATATAGGGTTGTATTGTATTTTATAACCCTTTGAGAGCACAATTTTCAAATATATTTAACTATAACAATATTTCCAAAAAAAAAACATAAAAAGTATTAATCTCCCTGTTGTTTTAAATACATGCAAGACTTCATTTCATTGTTACGAACAAAATAAAAAAAAAATTACAAATTTCTTTTGTTTTTTATAATTTTGGTTTTTGCTTTTGCAGCCTTATCGAATTACATTTTTAAACTTCCGTGTTGCAGAGATTTCTTTTTTTTATATACTTTGTAATTTATGGTTAATATTGTCCTAAAAGGATCTTTGGGTGATATAAAATGTCAAAATTATTTGATTTAAACAAACTGTTGAAACTGTTGAGTTTTATATTCATAAGTGATAATTTACTAATTTATTTAATGGATTTCAATAGATTTCCAAAAATATTTAGGTAGAAAGGATATCTTAGAAATAAGGGAAGATTTTTAAAAAATGTCAAGGTAAAGTTAAGAAATCTAACAATTAATGTAATTGAAAAATTTTGTATGTGAAATTATGCAGGCGAATAAGAATAAGATCTCAAGATTTAAGAAATTACTGAAATCTTATTGTAAAATTAATGTTGGAAATATTTCAAGTGTGGAAAATTGAATGAAATGAATATATCCCAGCAAAATCTAAGTAAAGCGTTGGACTTATTTCAGGTAAAGAGTAAACTTCACTCTTTGTTTTTGAAAGTAGTACTTTAGAAATATTGTGATAGATCACTACTTGTTAGAAAGTTATGAAATAATGAGTTACCGATATTGATATATATCCATACTTATTTATGGGCTTTAAAATAATAAAGGGTGTCCCAAGAAGAACGCAATTTTTAAATCTGGCAACATTCGAAGTGTCATTGTTTGACATTTGAACAATTGTTACTGTTTGCTAGTAGAAGGTACGAGGTTAGTAAAAATGGAGCGCTACACGAATGAACAACGCATTCTCATTGTGAAATTGTTTTACCAAAATGGTGAAAGTTTTGCGGCTACAGTTCGCAAATTGCGATCAATTTGGGGTCACAATAATGCTCCAAAAGAGTCAACTGTAAAGAGATTAATGGATAAATTTGCCGAAACTGGGTCTGTTAGTGATGTAAAGACAACAACGCGCCATCGACCAGGTTTATCGACCGAAAATGCCGCAGCTGTACGTGATGATGTCGCTCAAACTCCATCCACCTCAATTCGACACCGAGCTCAGCAAATTGGTGTCTCCAAATCCACTTTGCAGCGAATTTTGACGAAAGATTTGCATCTTCATGCATACAAAGTTCAATTGACTCAGGAACTAAAGCCAGCTGACCATGGACAGCGAAGGGAGTTCGTTAATTGGGTATTGGAGAGACAACATGAAAATGCTGATTTTGCCGATAAAATCATCTTCAGTGACGAGGCTCATTTTCATCTTGATGGCTTCGTCAATAGGCAGAATTGTCGCATTCGGGGTGAGGAAAATCCTCGAGTGATACACGAGAAGCAAATGCATCCTCAACATGTCACTGTGTGGTGTGGTTTTTGGGCTGGAGGAATCATTGGACCTTTTTTTTATGAAAATGAGGCAGGTCAAGCGCAAACAGTCAATGGTGTTCGGTATCGTGAAATGATAACCAGTTTTTTCTTGCCTAGAATTGAAGAAATGAATGTGGAGGGCATGTGGTTCCAACAACACGGTGCCACATGTCATACAGCCAGAGAAACAATTCAATTGCTGCATCAGTCATTTCCCGGTCGTGTTATTTCGCGTTTTGGAGATCAGAATTGGCCGCCTAGATCGTGCGATTAAACACCATTAGATTTTTTTCTTTGGGGTTTTTTGAAGTCGATGGTTTACGCGAATAAGCCGACGACGACTCAAGCCTTAAAAGAGGAAATTGGACGCTGCATTAATGAAATACCGCAGCATTCATGCAAAACGGTCATTGAAAATTTCATTAAAAGATCGCGTGCATGCCAGCAAAGCCGCGGCGGTCATCTGCACGATATATTGTTCCATACATAACCTCATTCTGTCTACTTTACGATATAATAAAGTTTCACGATTTTTTTTTTAAATATCTGTGTTTTATTTAAAATTTAAAAATTACGTTCTTCTTGGGACACCCTTTAATTAAGAAGGATACATATAATGGACTTTTGCTATTGCATTATTACTTATGATGAGGAAGAAGTGTCTAAATCACCAATCGATCTCTCGCACGTTAAAATCGTTTAAACATATTCAGGATAAGCTTAGGTGAGCAATCGATGTGATTCAGCTGATTTTTTTTTTCAAATTAAAGAAAAATTTCTCGCAAATGATGCTTTTGTTGGCACGAAATTCGACTTATTTGAAGCAAAATAAAAATATATATTTTCTTTTAAAAAAAATTGGACACAACCCCACAAAATTTCTTTTCTTATTTGTGGAATCTCTAAATGCTGAAAGGTAAATAAATTTATCAGTCAAAATGTGGCATATTCTATTTCTAGTTACTTCCCTATAAAAAGCATTTCAAGGTAAACGGTCAATATCCTTTGAATAAAAATTTCTAGCGGTATTTGTTAAAAACTTAACCTCCAACTCTTTAACTAATATCTTATCTTAATTTAAATCAAAATCAACAAGACCCACAGACTCCAATACAAATACATGCAGGTAGTACAACCGCATTTAAAGCATATTTACTAAAAAAACCAAAAACCTACTTCAACAAACAAAAGACAACTTCCTTTAGCTCTTAATCAACATACTACCTACATATAGTACAACATATTTACTAATATTTCTTATATTAAGAGCTCCACTTAATGACTAATGTCTACATATTTGTTAAACGCCTTCCTTAAGGATCAAAGTAATATCCGGTCGTTTTGCGTAGAATGCAAAGAAAAAAAAAATGTAGAAGAAGAACAAAAAAAAAGGAGAGCGCTTTATACAAAAATCAAGTTTAGTGAGCCCCCCCCATTTCTGGTATGTACTCGTATGTGTAAAATTTAAACAAGGACAGGAAAACATCAGTAACAGCAAAAAATTCTATACATTTCAAAAACTGAAGAAAAAAAACAAAAATTCACATAACTGATTATGAACCAATGACTCATGCAACAATTGGTTCCACATGAGTTCAAAAAGACATACAAAACACACACACATACACACACAGGACTTCCGCAGCAAATGTTTAAAAGTAAAAGCAACCAAACTTTGAAAACGGAATCAGTGCAAATTATTGCAAGCGATTAAAATCTAAATGGTCAATGCACAAGGTGGTAGACTGACTATATAAAATATTGTATTCCACACTATTTATATTTTGTACATTCATACAACAGCACACCGTACACAGTACATAACACACTCATTGACAGAGTGCTATTATTACATTTGATAATATTTAATATA
Source organism: Eustalomyia histrio (assembly GCA_949748255.1). Taxonomy (NCBI): domain Eukaryota; kingdom Metazoa; phylum Arthropoda; class Insecta; order Diptera; family Anthomyiidae; genus Eustalomyia; species Eustalomyia histrio. The sequence goes on from OX456524.1 coordinate 13,344,603, forward strand.
CGTATTTTTTTTTCTTGTCTAAGCTTAGAAAATTAAACTTAAGATGACACTATGGGCTAGAAATTTATTTTTCCATTACATAGAAAATAACAATGTACAATTTTTAAGAGCTTGGTAAACGAACTTTCAAGTACTCAATATTACAAAGTACCTACACACAGAGAACAATTTTGTCAATTCGGTTACTACGACTTAACGTTGATTTAACAGAATATTGATTTTCACAACAAAATAGTTATGGTTGCAACACCGAAAATACACTCTTCAATTTAGTTGGCACTTTATTTATCTCCGTGTACTAAAAACTTCCAGAGTTGTATTTTACTGTAAATAAGCGTAATTTCGCCATAAGAAACACTGTATAACCCTGTTTTCAAACGCTACCTATGAATTTCTTTGAGAATTTTTATTCTTAATTTCAAAATCATAACATTCTCCATAAAAATAGCAGCTAGATATCGAGCAAACATATCTCACGATATGTTTAGACTCAATTATTACATCAAATATAAACTTCAAACATATTTAAATTTCTTTCTAAACCAAAATTGTGTAATTAAAGTTATTACTTCTGAAGTAGAGAAGATTAAAGAACTATATTATTTATGAAATTATTCTTTAATGTAAATATAAAACATTTTTTTTTTGTTGATAAAATTTTTGTTTTAATTTTTTCTTATACTACGCTCATACTGAACCCCAAAATACATACGAGGGCGGATCAATATTTTCGTGACTTTTTGAACTTTCCTCGTAGTTATATGAAATGCAACACTACTCCCTCAAGTACCACCTTTTAATATACTACTGTCAAATTTTGAGCATGTTCCGTCATTTAATTTGCGCTTAACAGCTGTTCAAAACATACAAACTCGTGGATTTTTTTTTTAAATGGACAAAAGCGAATTTCGAGTGCTTAAATCAAACCAAGGAAAGGTTTGATACATACTATGGGGACTCTGCATTATCGACTTCAATCTTAAAAAAGTGGTTTACTGACTTTCGTACAAATAAAGGGTGTCCCAAGAAGAACGCAATTTTTAAATGACTGATGCAGCAATTGAATTGTTTCTCTGGCTGTATGACATGTGGCGCCGTCTTGTTGGAACCACATGCCCTCCACATTCATTTCTTCAATTCTAGGCAAGAAAAAACTGGTTATCATTTCACGATACCGAACACCATTGACTGTTTGCGCTTGACCTGCCTCATTTTCATAAAAAAAGGTCCAATGATTCCTCCAGCCCGAAAACCACACCACACAGTGACACGTTGAGGATGCATTTGCTTCTCTTGAATCACTCGAGGATTTTCCTCACCCCAAATGCGACAATTCTGCCTATTGACGAAGCCATCAAGATGAAAATGGGCCTCGTCACTGAAGATGATTTTATCGGCAAAATCAGCATTTTCATGTTGTCTCTCCAATACCCAATTAACGAACTCCCTTCGCTGTCCATGGTCAGCTGGCTTCAGTTCCTGAGTCAATTGAACTTTGTATGCATGAAGATGCAAATCTTTCGTCAAAATTCGCTGCAAAGTGGATTTGGAGACACCAATTTCAAATCATCACGTACAGCTGCGACATTTTGGGTCGATCGACCTGGTCGATGGCGCGTTGTTGTCTTTACATCACTAACAGACCCAGTTTCGGCAAATTTATCCATTAATCTCTTTACAGTTGACTCTTTTGGAACATTATTGTGACCCCAAATTGATCGCAATTTGCGAACTGTAGCCGCAAAACTTTCACCATTTTGGTAAAACAATTTCACAATGAGAATGCGTTGTTCATTCGTGTAGCGCTCCATTTTTACTAACCTCGTACCTTCTACTAGCAAACAATAACAATTGTTCAAATGTCAAACAATAACACTTCGAATGTTGCCAGATTTAAAAATTGCGTTCTTCTTGGGACACCCTTTACACATGACGCTGAACGTTCTGGGCGGCCTATTGAGGTCAATACACCCGAAAATGTCGAAAAAATCCACAATATGGTGTTGGACGATAGAACAGTAAAAGTGCGTGAGATTGTTGATGCCATAGACATTTCATATGGCAGTGTGGTTTCGATTTTAAATGATCAGTTGGATTTAAGAAAGCTGTCTGCAAGATGGGTGCCGCGTTTGCTCTCAATTTACCATAATGCACGGGTGCACACGTGTGTGTAGTTTCAATGACAAAATTCCATGAATTGGGCTACGAATTGGTACCTCATCCGCCATATTCTCCGGATTTAGCCCCCAGTGAATATTTCCTATTTCCAAATCTAAAGAAATGGCTCGGTGAAAAGAGATTTAGCTCCAACGATGAAATTATTGATCAAATAAATGCCTATTTTATGGACCTCAAAAAATTATATATTTTGGAAGGGATGCACAAATTGGCGAAACGTTGGACTAAATGTATTGAGATAAAAGGAGATTATGTTGAAAACAAATTTTTTTCATTCAAAAAGTCATGGACTTATTATCTGCCCTCGTATTTTCATTTTTTTCAAGTTTTCAAATTCCATTCAAATTTTAAATCGAACACTTGAAAAAAACGAAAATACATATTTTGGATTTCAGTATGAATGCAGTATTACACCAAAAAAAATTAAAACTTTAATTTTTAAAATGTTAGTAATAAAAGAACAGCTTTAATTATTTACTATCTAGTAATAATGAAAAGCTCCAGGTGAGGGGGCTCTTCAATAATAATTATATTTTTTTGCGGATATGTTAACATGTAAACATGGTTTTTACTTACAAGCTGGTTGAAAAGTTCCTGCACTCGAAATGAAAGAATACTGTTTTTGTTACGAAATATATTTTTTTATTCAATATAATCTCCTAGCAGCTCAATACACTTTTTCCAATGATCTTCCAATAATTTTATCCCATCCTTATAATAGTTTTCCGGAAGCTCTGCAAAATAACCGTCTACGTCTGCTATGGCCTCTTTATTCGACGAAAAATGCTTTCCACGAAGGCATTGTTTGAGATTTTTGAAGAGATAGTAGTCCCTGGGAGCCAAATCTGGTGAATACGGTGGATGTTCAAGCAATTCGTACTTTAATTCTTTGAATTTAGCCATCGTCAAAACACTTTTGTGAGCAGGTGCATTGTCTTGATGAAAAATGATTTTTTTTCTTCTTTAAATCAGGTCTTTTCTCACGAATTTTTTCATCCAGCTGATCCAAAAGGCTGCAATAATATTCAGAGTTGATTGTTTTACCTTTCTGAAGATAATCAATCAACAAAATTCCTTTTGCAACCCAAAATGCCATAACCTTCTTTGCTGATCGTTGTGACTACACCTGCTTTGGAGCTGAACAACCAGCTTCAGTCCACTGTAAACATTCGTGTTTCAATTTAGAATCATGGTGGGAGATCCAAGTCTCATCTATAGTTATAAAACGACGCAAGAAGTCGGGTTTATTCGGCTTAAAACGCTCCAAATTACGCTGAGAAATTTGTTTTCGATACAGTTTTTGTTGAATTGTTAATGTGTGCGGCACTAACTTTCCAAACAGCTTTTTCATACGTAATTCTTCATGTAAAATATGGATCTTCACTAACGATATTATGTACCTGCTCAATGATTTCTGCTGTGGTTGCACTTTTTGGTCGTCCTTCGCGTGGATCGTCTTCAAGGCTGGTACGACCACGTTTAAATACACCAGCCCAAAATTCAACGCTGCGTTTTGAGGGTGAGGACTCCTTATACACTTCTAACAATTGTTCATAAATTTCCTTTGCTTTTAAACCCTTCAAAACAAAGAATCTAATGACTGCACGATATTCAATTTTGCCATATTAAAACAAGTAAAAAAGGCTTAAATTCGGCTGTGCCGAATCTTTGAATACCCTCCACCAATGTTCTCTTTTGTTTTTGATGCAAACAATGTAAAAAACTTTTGAAGTAAAATTATGGAGGTGAAAAAATTTTTTGAGGTGTAAAACTTTTTTGGATGCAGAAACGAATTTTTTTACGGGAAAAAAATTTTGAGGTGAAAAATTTTTTTAGGTGAAAAAAATTGTTTGTGGTGAAAAAAAATTTAAGTGGTGAAAAAAATTTTTCGAGGTGAAAAATATTTGAGGTGTACAAAATATTATTAATTTCTAAGCGATTGGTGAATTAAATATAAGAAAATATATTATATACCAGTCGTTACTATAAAATTGTACTAAAATACACCAATTTGTATGGAAAATTTAGAGGTATCTTCACATTTTCACTCATAACTTTTTAACCGCTGGACTGATTTTGCTCATTTTCAATACCAAACTGCTCGGGAGGATGTACAATAATCTGAGTAAAAATAGGCATCCCCGCTAGCGTCTTCGCGTCGTGATCGCCATTTTAACAGACAGACGGACAGACAGACGGACATCGCTAAATCGACTTAAAATTGCATAAGGATCACGAATATATATAATTTATTGGGTCTTTAACCTATATTTCGATATTACAAACGGAATGACAAACTGATATATACCCTCACCATATATGGTGGAGGGTATAAAAATCAATGACACTTCAACTTCAAATGGCTTGTAAACAAAGAAAGAATTGACAGAATAACTTGCAACTTTGCATGTGTTCTCAGGACAGTTATACCAACTTGAGAAAAAAAAGTTTGGAGCTAGCACTGCTTGAAACTTTTTCTAATCTAAATTAGTTTACTGCACATTTGCGTTTAATATTTAACGTTGATAGATAAGATCGAAAGTACAGCTGAAGATATTTACTTTTTGTTTTATTTAAAACGAAAAGATTTGCTTCACAATTTGGTGAGCGCAGGAACTTTTCAACCAACCTGTAGTTTATTGTTTTCCTTTTTTATAATAATTTTTTCTACCTTTTTTGATAATGTTTATTATGATGATTCAAATAATTTTAAGATTTTTACAGGAAAACGTGGACAGATTCTAAGAGTTTATACACAGAAAAAATTCCATTGAATCAAATGGATTTTTCTTACGATTACTCGACGGAGAAATTTCGTCAGGATATACAATTAAATCGGCAACTTTATATCGAGTTTTAGTAAAGAAGTCATAAGCTTACAGATTTTACTTTAACTTTTTAATGGCATTAAATATTACATTTTCGATGTTTATTGGGTAGTATCGAAGGAAAATCAAAACCGATTCGAATCAGTTGAAATACCGTCAATGACGGACCGATAACGGTATGAAAAACGGAGTCCGTAAATGACGGACCGTTTACGGTGGTCCGTATTTGACGGTACAGAAACGCATACACCAAAATGGAGTTAAAACGTATTGTTTTCGAAAATTTAATTATACTTTCCGTTAATGTTCTGTTTACGTACAAGCTTTGACGGATATGTATTTTCGGACCGTAAACGTACAGTAAAAGCCGGATTTATGAATCCGTATGTGTCGGAGTGTCCGTAAAAATGTTTTACCAGGTAATACTTAAAATATGTTCTGGCTTTTACCAAGATTTTGCTGGGTTATGCACCAAATTTCACTTAAATCTTTTTATATTTGCGTAGTTTGACATCGCAAAACATCAGCCCAAATTCACTTAATGGTGTTGGGTATAAATATACTAAAATGATTTAAAATCAGTTCTACTCTTGGCATAATAAGTTTGTTCTGAAGAATGATTTTTAAACGAAATTTGAGAAATTTTTAACACATTTTTTGTTGAAAAAAATATTTAAGCTATGAAGATAGATAAAAACAATATTTAAATTTCTTATTTTGAATGCTAATTTCCGGAGTTATGATTAAATGATTTTATATGATTTCTACCAAGAATGTTCAAAAATTGGTCTTTGTAGGATAAAGAACCATTCAACCATAAAACAAACTAAGTTATACATTTTAAAATCGCCTATATCTAGAAAACTAAGTGGGATAGAGCAAACGGGATAAGATATACAATTTTCTTGGAATTCTATTCCATTGTAGTAGATAAAAAGTAGAATATGGAAGACTTTAAAGTATATTGGGATAAGGGAGTGTACATTGTTATTGTAATGTGCATGATGATAATGATTTGTGTCGCCGTTTAGGGCACGTGCAGGAAACAGCATTCGATAACACTGCGTGTGTATAAGTGTAAACTAAAATAATATTTCTTTTATTTCTGGCTAAAGCGCAGCGTGTCTTTAATGTGAGAAACCACAAGTAGCATTTTTTATTTTTCTGGTACATATCAACGTCTATTGGCAGTTCAGTTCCGTATTATGAGTCCAGTTTTGGTGTATTAGACTCATTAGAAAACAAAGAATTGCATTTAAAGCAAATTTGTATTAAGAAGGAGCGTTGGCATGGAATGTAATGTGGTATGAGATGACTCTGTGTATGTGTAAGCAAGTATATTTTGGTTTTTCATAAAACAAAAACATTAACGCGTGTTGCCCAATGACTTTTGCCATACATTTGTAATCAAGCGTAAAGATAAATTAAGCTTAAATTGTGAAAGGATGTATACTATTTTGCAAAGAAGAACTGGTAGTATCAACAGGGAAACTTTTACATTTATGAAATATATTTCAAGGGCTTTTTTGTGCAAAGACACAAGAAAACGTTTAGCAAATAATTGTTTAATTTTACCTAAACTTTTAATAAAATGAAAATGGCAGATTGTATTGTATCAGCTTAGATCCAACAATTTATTACACGGAATCTAATTTAATAAAATTAAAACAGAAATTTATTGAAAATAAAAATAATAATATATAATTTTATATTTGGGAATTTCAAAAAATAGGAAAAATGCAAATATGCTCCAAAAAAAAGTGTTTTATGCGCATAAAATATGCACTAAAAATATAGAAATGTTCCCTTAAAATATTCTCTAAAAATAAAAAGTGTTATACATATATGTATATTTTTTTTTAAACAAAAAATATTTTTTATTAAAAAATCAAAACAATTAAATTTAATACACACTCTCACAATATATTTCCTGTTACTGACTGTAGTATATTTAAAAAGTATTACGTAGAGTTTGTTTTTAAATGAAGAATCAATTGAAATTCATAGAAATATATCTTTTAACTATTTGAATAAGACATTCAAAAACCAAACATTCAGTAGAAGTTGATATTTTCAGTTAAACGTAGAATTTTTTGTTTTCTGTTTCTAAAAATAGAAATTGAAATAATTCCTTTTTGTTAAAGGAGTATGTTTAAGTACAAATTTATTTCAATAAAAATTACAAGAAATTATTCAAGTATACATACACGTATAGAAAATCAAAATATATACATCTGTGTGTAAAAAAAAACTTTTAATTCAAAAAACAAACCACAAAAATCGTTGTTTCTACCGTTTTTTTACTACTTTTGTCGATTATTAAATAATGATTAAAAATAAACAATAAAATGGGCTGAAAATAATGAAAAATCAGTTGTCCTCTTTTTGATAACATTTTCGATTAATTTAATGTGTTTTTAGATTGTTTTTAATGAAATAATATTGTGAGTGCAGAAAAAATTTGCGTTTCAAAAAAAAAAAATAAGACAAACATAACAACTAAAACGAAAAAACAAAGGAATGCAAAACTAGGAACTAAAATTTTAAAAGGTATTACGAAAAACTGTAAATTGTTCCATATTTAAGTCAATTCTACATTTAGTAAAAAAAAATATAAATAACTTTTTGGTTAGATATCTCTTTCTGATTTTCGCGTCTTTATTTTTTTTAAACGGTTTCTTCTTCTTTTTGATTAAAACAATAAGTAGAATAAAGAAATAGGAAAATGTTTAAAAATTACATCATACGATATTGCGCTAACAAATATTAGTTTATAGTAAAGGGTGTCCCAAGACGAACGCAATTTTTAAATCTGGCAACATTCGAAGTGTCATTGTTTGACATTTGAACAATTGTTATTGTTTGCTAGTAGAAGGTACGAGGTTAGTAAAAATGGAGCGCTACACGAATGAACAACGCATTCTCATTGTGAAATTGTTTTACCAAAATGGTGAAAGTTTTGCGGATACAGTTCGCAAATTGCGATCAATTTGGGGTCACAATAATGCTCCAAAAGAGTCAACTGTAAAGAGATTAATGGATAAATTTGCCGAAACTGGGTCTGTTAGTGATGTAAAGACAACAACGCGCCATCGACCAGGTCGATCGACCGAAAATGTCGCAGCTGTACGTGATGATGTCGCTCAAACTCCATCCACCTCAATTCGACACCGAGCTCAGCAAATTGGTGTCTCCAAATCCACTTTGCAGCGAATTTTGACGAAAGATTTGCATCTTCATGCATACAAAGTTCAATTGACTCAGGAACTGAAGCCAGCTGACCATGGACAGCGAAGGGAGTTCGTTAATTGGGTATTGGAGAGACAACATGAAAATGCTGATTTTGCCGATAAAATCATCTTCAGTGACGAGGCCCATTTTCATCTTGATGGCTTCGTCAATAGGCAGAATTGTCGCATTTGGGGTGAGGAAAATCCTCGAGTGATTCACGAGAAGCAAATGCATCCTCAACGTGTCACTGTGTGGTGTGGTTTTTGGGCTGGAGGAATCATTGGACCTTTTTTTTATGAAAATGAGTCAGGTCAAGCGCAAACAGTCAATGGTGTTCGGTATCGTGAAATGATAACCAGTTTTTTCTTGCCTAGAATTGAAGAAATGAATGTGGAGGGCATGTGGTTCCAACAAGACGGCGCCACATGTCATACAGCCAGAGAAACAATTCAATTGCTGCATCAGTCATTTCCCGGTCGTGTTATTTCGCGTTTTGGAGATCAGAATTGGCCGCCTAGATCGTGCGATTTAACACCATTAGATTTTTTTCTTTGGGTTTTTTTGAAGTCGATGGTTTACGCGAATAAGCCGACGACGACTCAAGCCTTAAAAGAGGAAATTGGACACTGCATTAATGAAATACCGCAGCATTCATGCAAAACGGTCATTGAAAATTTCATTAAAAGATCGCGTGGATGCCAGCAAAGCCGCGGCGGCCATCTGCACGATGTATTGTTCCATACATAACCTCATTCTGTCTACTTTACGATATAATAAAGTTTCACGATTTTTTTTTAAATATCTGTGTTTTATTTAAAATTTAAAAATTGCGTTCTTCTTGGGACACCCTTTATATTAAAATAAAAAAGTATGCATTAAAGAGATCAAAATATGCCCTAAAAGACACAAATATGCTCTAAAAATGTAGAAATATGCCCTAAAAACAGGCCTTTACCTCAAAATATGCTCTTAATGCTGAAATATGCTCTTAAGGATAAAATATGCTAAGACATGTTTTAATAAATCGATGACAGAATTCTTAAATTGTTCCGAATCAGATAAATAATTTACTGAATAGTTTCTGAATCAGATAAATAGTTTACGACGCACAGGAAAAAACATGATTATGCATATTTGCGGTTTCTGCATTTCATTTGACATTTCTCAATTTCAGACTAACTCAATTTGAACCATGGAAAGCTACACAATCGAGCAACGCGTTAAAGTTATTCAGGATGGTCGTCAATTTAATCGTCCAAATGTGCGTACAATCAGAAAAATCGTGGAAAAATTTGAGCAAACCGAGTCTGTAGGAGATGTGAAAACACCAGTGCATGCTCGTACAGCTCGTACTACAGAAAATATTGCTGCTGTTCGCGATAGTGTGTCTGAAGAGCCGTCCACCTCAACTCGTCGTCGTGCCCAACAATTGCACCTCTCACGCTCGTCGTTGATGAACATTATGCATAAAGACTTGCATTTACACGCTTACAAGTTGCAATTGACTCAAGAACTAAGGCCTCTTGACGTCGTCAATGGTAATAATGGTGGCAAGAAAAGGCAACAGTGGATGATTAATTTTCGCAGAAAATCATCTTCTGTGATGAGGCACATTTTCACCTCAGTGGATTCGTCAATAAGCAGAATTGCCGCATTTGGGCGAATGATAATCTAAGAATGATTGTCGAAAAACCAATGCACCCACAAAGAGTGACTGTTTGGTGCGGTTTATGGGCTGACGGCATCATCGGGCCGTATTTTTTCCAAAATGAGGCCGGTCAGGCGGTTACTCTGAATGGTGTTCGCTATCGTGAGATGATAACGAACTTATTGTGGCCAGAAATTGAGGATATGGATGTGTACGATATGTGGTTTCAAATTCAATGGCCGTGTTATCTCACGTTGTGGCGATGTCAATTGGCCGCCAAGATCATGTGATTTGACACCGTTGGACTTCTTTCTTTAGGGTTATTTGAAAAAAATGTGTACGTCGATAAGCCAGCAGCAATTCAAGAGCTAAAGGATGAGATAATTCGGCACATTGACGGCATAGAACCTCAATTATGCCTCAGCTTCATCGAAAATTTGGACCATCGGATGGAGGTGTGTCGCTGAGGTCGCGGCGGCCATTTTCCCGATATTTTGTTCCATACATAATTAAACCATACCATATTATCATAATAAAAAGAAATTACAATAATTTCCTAAATATTTTGTGTTTTATTCAAAATCAACATCGGCCCTTAAAATTTAACCATCAGAGTGCAAGGGGTTTATTATTTGATAAAGACACATATAATCATATATAATATTTTTACTGTGGTACAAAACATTTTGTATTATAGTTGGAAAACGTAAATGTATTCAGAGAGAACAAAATTTTCAAATTTGGTTACTACAACTAAAATCGCATGATAGAACTAAATATTAGTTACTACAACAAAATTTGGTTTATACAACTGTGGTTGCTTGTAACAACCAACATATTCGGCAATTGCATGTGTGATGTCGAGTCGTACATACATTACTTTTTTGCTTACTAATAAACCCATTTATTTATTACAAAGAGTTACGTTTACTACCTCTGGCTAGTTCAGTCTTTATACAAAAACATATGCTGTTTTTTTTTTCTATACGGCTTTAATAGAAAAAAAAAGGAAAAGTTCATTAGTTATCAGTAGAAAGGAATAAAAAGTAATGAATAAAAACTAGTTGATTTTCTTGAAATGTTGACGTACGATAGTATAAATTAGTTCCATATGAAAGAGCTGAAAGGAAAAACGGAAAAGCTGCTGTTGTTGCCTGCTGCTGCTGCTGTTGTTGTCAGACATTACAACATAACAATCTAATATTGTAGTTTTATGTTACTATGTATATTGAAAGCATAAAAAGAGCACGTGCTGTTTCAAAAACGATCATTTAAAACTATTGTAAAACAAAATAATAAGGGGTGTTATGGTTAGAAATCTTTCGGCGTATAACATAAAATGCACCTTGAAGCAGTTTTGATTTAATTATTTAAATTTCAACTTAAATCCTGTTTGGAATATTAAAAAAAAATGTTCATTTCATAAACCCCAACAACAAAAAACTTCATAACAGGATCATATTCCTTTTTTGTATGTTTTTTTTTAAGGTGAAGCTTAAAAAATTGAAATATTTCATAAAACACACGCATAAATAGGGATCATAATAAACAGGCCCTTAAGCATTAAAAATACTCGAGAACTAAGCAATGCACACATTTGTTTGTTGGTTCCTTTGAACGCCTTTGTATACAAGAAGCCTGCCAATATTGTTTAGTTATTAAAGTGGTGGTTTTCTTTAAAAGATAACGAACGTATTGGTCATTAGAGCATGTAACACACACTTTTGTTGGTGATCAGCCGAAACTTGTTTTATTTAAGGAACGCTTTTATACACTGCACAAATTAATTTGGTTATCTTAGTTCTACAATTTATGATAACGTTATATAATATTTTTGTCATTGTTAATATAATAATTAAGCCTGTTTTCAATCACTGGCATTATTTTGATAAAAAATGTAATATTTTTTTTGGTTAATCTAACACTTAAAACAGAAAAAAATTATACGTTTTCTAGAAATTGTTTGTTTGTTATTTTGGTTTATTTGTAGGAAACTTTCAATCTCCGTATATTAACAAAGAAAGGAAATTTCGATCCAGTAAAAAATCTTTTCAAAACCCGAAGTTTTAGACAAGCCAGATCCTTCAGAAAACAGGAATTTCAAGAATGGTGTTAAATATGTGTTTTTATAGGTTTTTATTTAAGCCTTACCTTTTCTGGAGGCTCTAGCTCTTCGGGTTCTTAGGATATATTTTGCCGCTTGATTCGAAAATTTCTGATTTTTATGTGGGTCGAAGATGGATGTCCTTTTTTTTGAAGTCTAGTAAGTTTATAGTGATTAAATTCACGTCACTACTTCTTGGCCAACTCGAGAATTCCACCAACACATGAATTCACAGCAAAACTACGGCTTTTTCAAGAATTTTAAAAAAAAATTTCTCATGTTGTCCCTTTTTGATTAACCTCGTTCAGCACATTCAATTGAATGAGTACTTCGGAAATCATCGATTTAATCCACGACACAGTTTTGAGTGACGGACAAGTTAAAGTGCGTGAACTTGTTGAGGGCACGGGCATATCACATGATAGAGTGTTTTCAATTTTGCACGAAAAATTGGGTATGAAAAAGCTATCTATCTTGTCGATAGTGCTTACAATCGAACATAAACGCAATCATGTGACTGATTCAATAGATCGTTCAGAGCTTTTACATCGGGATTCTGATAAATTTTTTTCGCCAATACATAACTGTTGATGAATCATGTATTCAACAGAAATTAAATAAGAGTCAAAGCAAGGGATTTTATTAGGCGAAACCGCCGCGAGCAAAAAGCAAAGACTGAAAAATCCGCTGGTAATAAATTTATGCTGAGCCCCAAAATGTGTTTTTCGAAATTTTCAAGTATTCGATTGAAAATTTGTATAGAATTAGAAAGCTGAAAACTTGAAAAAACTAAAATACGTTTTTTGGGTATCAGAGTGCAAAGGGTTTAAGATTATGTCTACGGGGTATTTCGGAATAGTCTGTCTATTCTGTTTGCCAGAACAAAATATTTAATAACTACTACGTACGGTTTTTATTTAAATAAATAAAATGTAAAAACAGAAACTTGAGGCTGCAAAATTGCACTTACTTAAAATTTGTGATAAGAGTTCGAATAAAACAAGTTTTATTCTATTTCAAAACAAAAAAAAAATTTAATAAAAAGTTGATACTACGTGGGCGAATGAAACAGTTTTTTTTTGCAAAAAAAAAAAATCATTTTTCAACATTATCTCCTTTTATCTCAATACACTTAGTCCAACGTTTCTTCAATTTTTATATCCCTTCCAAAAAATAGGATTTTTCGAGGTCCATAAAATAGGCATTTGTTTGATCAATAATTTTATCGTTGGAGCTAAATCTCTTTCCACCGAGCTATTTCTTTAGGTTTGGAAATAGTCACTGGGAGCTAAATCCGGAGAATATGGCGGATGAGGTATCAATTCATGGAATTTTGCCATTGAGACTACACACGTGTGCACCCGTGCATTATGGTCAATTGAGAGCAAACGCGGTACCCATCTTGCAGACAGCTTTCTTCAATCCAACTAATCATTTAAAATCGAAACTACACTGCCAAATGAAATGCCTATGGCATCAACAATCTCACGCACTTTTACTCTTCGATTGGCCAACACCATATCGTAGATTTTTTCAACATTTTCGGGTGTATTGACCTCAATTGGCCGTTCAGAACGTTCGGCGTCTTCCGTGCTTGTAAGGCCACAGCGAAAGTCTGTAAACCACTTTTTTATAATTGAAATCGATAGTGCAGAGTTCCCATAGTATTTATCAAGCTTTTCCTTGGTTTGAAATTCACTTTTTTTCCATTTTCAAAAAAATCCACGAGGTTGTTTGTTTTGAACAGCTGTTAAACGCAAAGTAAATGCCGGAAAATTTGACAGTAGTCTATTAACAGGTGGTACTTGATGGGAGTAGTGTTGGATTTCATATACTACGAGGGAAGTTCGAAAAGTCACGGACTTATTGAACCACCCTCGTATCTATTATTGTGATAATAAAACAAAATAATGGAAATTTTTTACCGTTGAAATTCTGTATTATAATTCATGCATAAGTCGAACAGTTTCTTTTGACGCTCATGGTATTTTTCATGTATCAAATAATAACCTCAAAAAAATTTATTCTAGAGAATATTTCAATGATACGAGTACAAAAATTTAAATTTAAGCTAAATTTTTTGTTAAGTGTACGTAGAAACCAACAAAAAATAATTAATAAAAAAAACATGTTAATCACTCCAAAAACTGGGGTTCAAATATGATATTTTGTTGGCATATTTAATTTTAATTTTTTAGTATTTTACATAAAAAGTATTTAGTGTTGACGCGTGGCTCGTGTGGCCATATGGTAGGTCACGTCCACGTTTTAAACTAATTTGTTATACTTGCAACATACAAACAAACAACTAAACTTAACAAAAAAAAACAAAAAACGCCTGTTACACTAAATGCATGAATGCTTAAGTGATCATTAGGAAAACCAAAGAAATAAAAAAAACTAAATATGTTGACGAAAAAGGTGGTGTTGGTGGTGCAAATGTGCTTATTTTTGAAATAGGTGGCTCACTACTAGTGATGGTGGTGGTGGTTGGTGGTAATGTTGCAAACATACATATATGTACATTTGTTAATGTACTTACAAAAAAAATCATAAGGATACTTTTAAATTTTTCAAAATGTAACCAAGCGCAACATTTTCATTAAATTAAAGGAAAAACTTATGAAAAATTTACATGTCTGTTATTTATAATGACATTTGTTGATCGCATTATTATGATCGGGTTTTTGAAGGGTAAATTCGTATTTCGCTGATACCTACCACTACCCTACCCTACTTTTACCAAACCCTACTTGAATGTTTTATGATATTTAAAGGACTGTTAGTAATATTTAGGTCCTTTATGGGGTTTCAACTAAGACTTAATTTCCATGTAACGTCTTTTTTTTTTTTGATTGTAAGGTTTCTTTTTCCATTCTTCTTGACAGCTGTTAAGAACGTTACTTTCTATGAATTTCAATTTTTAAAGGAATTCTCACTAAAGCTGTTTAATTCTCACTAAAGCTGTTTAACCTTATGTTCGTCTTAAAGAAACCCCACTTTTAAGGATATTTTTTTTAAATATAATTTGAATGGCATTAATCTCATTTAAATATAACAGAAAAAGACGTTACTTTTTTAAAACTATTGAAGAGCAGTCAACTCGCGATCATTTAAATTTTCTTAGGTGTTTTCTTTGTGTGTAATAATATTTTTAAAATTATATTTGACATGAAATGAAATCTAAGAACCGTCAAAAACATTTTTATATTTATATTGAATATACATTTTGTAATTTTAAAAAAAAAATTTTGGGGATATATTTTTCCAATGGAACTAATTTTTTTAAGAAGCCTGTAAATACTTCATTACATATTTTAGTATTTTATTGAATTTGTTTAAAGTAAGACAAATCAAGAATTCAAAGAAAAGGTTGCAGAACAACTTATATGGCATTAGCATAGGTTCTCTTTTATTTTATACAACCGGTTCTATTTATATGGAGTTTGCCTAATTAGTAACAGATTCGTTTCATTCAAACTAGAACAAGTTGCTTTCGAACCGGTTCTTGACAAGTTATAGAACTGGTGCTGTGACAGGGGAACTATACTGGTTGACTCCCGGGAATAAGTTTCAGAACCTGTTCCATGGAACCGGTGGCAAAAAGAATATGTTTTAAAAAATATTCAAAGGAAACCTGTTCTAAAAAATTTTGCTAGGAATATTTTACTTTTTAATATTTTTCCATTTTTTAAAATTTCGCATATTTTATATGTATTTTATTGCAACGCACAGGTTTTTTTAATAAAAATTTTGTTCATATAATCAAAGAGTATATACTTACTAGAGGGACTATACATCTCCAGAATCTCTTTATTTTTGTCATCTTAATTAACCAAATGAAAACATGTTGCTGGACGATTCTAACCACTCTATTTTCAGCAACACGGAAATCTCAAGACTTTCTTTCAATTTCCCCTTATTTTTGATACAAAATCTGCTCTTTAACAACAAGTTTTTATTTGGTTTTCAAAAAACAAAACAATGCGCGAGCTCGCGATCAAACAAAAAACGAGAGAGAGGAGATGCATGTAAACCCTCTGATATAACACAACTGAACTAATTTTGTTATGGTTTAAACAAAAACCCAATACTTAAATAATTTATTGAGACTGACTAAAAGACGATTTGAAATTACAAAAAAAAAAAATACAATATGCAATGAATTCATTGCATTATTGTAACAGTCTAAAATCAAACCTTTTAGTGTAACAAAGGCGTCCAAATGAATTTCGTTATTTGCCCTTTGAATAATTCATAAAATTTAACTTATACCCAAAATACAGAGTAGAAATAAAACGAACTCAATATAAAAACGAACCATAAAAGCAGCTTTATATGCAAATGCATTTCAAACTGTAGTAAAAATATTAAAGTCGAGCATGCCGAATATATAATACCCTACACCAAGTATAATTTGGTTAAATTCCGGAAAGGGTACTTATCGTTTTTCCTTTGAATTGGGCAGAAAATATAGAGATAAATATAAAAAGAAATTGATGAAAAAGTTCAGGTTTTAGCAAATACCGGGAAGGTGGGGAATATGTCCAGATATGGTACGTCTGAGTTATTGTAACCAAACTATGTAGTACTGTAGAGTGTAAAAATCAAACCAACCTCTCACAGTGGTTCCAAACTAAAAAAAAAAAAAAATAAATATACCATAATAAAACCACTAGACGGATTTGAACACTGCGAACCAAGGAATGCCTAGGGTTTTCGAATAGTGATTTTTTTTTTTTCAAAACTGAAATATTTTTCGCGAAATCAAAATATTTTCATTTTTATTATAAACAAGCAAACAAATTAAGATTTCGAGTGGACAATGTTTGCGATCTCGAATTAGAAAATCGAAAATTTTTTAGCAAAATGAAAAATTTTTTATTCGAAATTGTCGGCCTATTTTTAAAAAAGGAAGGTTATAATTCCTCCGCAGGTGTATGTGTTTTGTTTTTGCCTTAACACTTTATAAAAACCAGAGACTGAAAATTTTTTTCGGAAAATATTTCTTCATTCTTTCTTATTAACCGCTCAAAGTGTTAAAAATATTTATTTTTTTTTTAACAATTCCATGTATAGACCGCAAATTCTGTTCTATAGAATTACATTTTTTGTTCTTGTTTTCGCTTTCTCCAAGCAGTTCAAATATTTATATGAACAAAAATAATTCGTAGATCAATTCTAAATTTTTTAAATGCATCCAAAATTTTATCTGTAGGACTCAAAACTAAATAAAACTTTTATAAGAAAGAAACTCTTTTTAATATATTAATGTTTTATCGTTTATTAAGAGTGAATTTTTAGTCCGCCATTTTAAAAATATGGTTTAGAGAGTTGAATTTGTGTTTATTAAAAATCAAATTAAAATATCACAAATCAACAAAATTGAGGGTTATTGTTGCATTCAGGCGTGGCCGAATGGTACGAATTAATTTTTTGGCGCTGTGTGGGTACACTCAATGTTTGAGCTCGGTTAAAGCTTTAATTTCTTCGCCAAATCTGTATGAAATAGGACCCAAAACCCCGTAGAAAGTTCTTCTGGATAAAATTCAGTCTTCAGATGCCTACAAAAAAATTTCATGAGAAAATTTTTTCATAGAGTTCAAATCTATATTTTTAAGAAATACCATAAAAATACACTTATACGGATCTGTTTAGTGTTGAACTGTTCTGCAAATTTGTTCTGCTAGAAATTGCATTAGGCGTTGCCAAAGACTTAAAATTTATTCGATAAATGTATAATCCTGAATGAACTAAATTGCGCTTTATACCATGATGTTCTCTAACATAACAGTGTAAAATTATTTATAAAGTATTTGTTGATTTAACACCTAAAGTAAAATTTTACAAGAAGTTTGTTCGTTGAATATTTTAACGCTTTACCTTTTATATTTGTTATTTTTATCGTAGTGGTCTACTTTTGCCATTTTGTAAAAAATTCTATACACATATAGGTGGAAGATAAAGGGTTAAAATATTCAGCGAAAAAAGTTCCTCCTAAAATTTTCTAATTTGAGCCCAGCGGCATTTTTTGTTAATCTTAGGAACATGTCTGCTGACAATGAAATTAGTAGAAAAAATCAGCTGCCGCTACTAAATTTTAGTAAACTTTTTGTAAAGTGGAATTTAAAATCTGTTTGCTAAAATCAGCAAAAAATTTACTAAATATTATTAATATTATTACAAAATTTCAAATAAATATTTTTCTCGAGTATCAAAATTTTTTTTTTATTTTATTTATTTATTTATTTATTTATTTATTTATTTATTTATTTATTTATTTATTTATTTATTTATTTATTTATTTTCTTTTTCAAAATATATATAAGACAAAATTAAAAAAAATCAAAGTTTTAAAAATTGTAAAAACAAACGAAATTACCATTTTGTTTCAATTTGGTAATTTCTGTTTTAAGAAATATTTTAATCAATTCTTTTTACTTTTAAAGTCAGAATTTGTTTTTAGGGCTGATTTTTAGAACTTAAAAAAACTTTTTAGTGCTTTTTTAAGTGAATGTCCTATTTTTAGATATAAGTCGGTATCTTCACTTTCGATCCCTTTTTTTAATCTATGTAAGATATTAATGCAATTTAAGTTTGTAGAGGTAAGTTTTAATTAGAAATAACATTTCCTTCAGTATCCACTTTTTTAAAATAAGTACATTTTTTTTTGCTAATTTTAGCGAATCGGTTTTCCATAATTTTTAAAATGATTTCTGAAATTAGCAACGAAATTTTTTAAATATTCTGTAAAAATTCTGTAATTTGCAAAATGTAAATAGCAAAAAGATTGGCTAAATAATATTTTTTTACTAAAAATCAGTACAAAAATAGTAAAGTGGTATTGAAAACCGTTTACAAATTTTTCTACTAACTTTTTTCTGAGTGTAGCAATACATTTACATTATTGCAACTCGGTTTTTTCAAGATTTTAACATACATCTAGCGAATGAATTTGAAAAAAATAAAATTCATAAAATTTCATTGTGGAATTCAGCTTGGAAGAACATTTTGAATGGTTTTTAAGTCATACCGGGTTATCCATTTAGTGGTTTCAAAACCGCCGTAAAAAGTTTGCTATTTACGAATATGGATCGTTTAACAGCCGAAGAACGCCTTTTTGTCGTATAAAAAGGGGGGTTTCCACTTTTCGAGCATTATATGGTCGTCACAACCGAACTACTGTGCAAGGAATTGGCAATATTATAAAGAAATTTGAAGAGACTGGGAGCGTTACAGATGTGTTGAGGCCTGTGCATTCTTGCAATGTGCGTACTGCCGAGAATATTTTTTTCTGTTAGTAAAAGTTCTGCGGATAATCAAGATTTGTCGATTCCACGGCGTTCTCAGCAATTGGGCTTATCTTAAGGAAAATTATGGAATATTTTGTATTTGGAATTGCCCCTTTATCTATATAAAGTCCATCTCACACAACAATTAAAGCCGGCTGACCATTCACAATGCCGTAGATATGCTGATTGGGAGCTACAGCAAAAGGCTTTCAATGCTGATTTTTGAACAACGTCAATCGACCACAAAGATCATGCTATTTGATACTGTTAGACTCTTTTTTGTGGGGCTACGTCAAAGACCGTGTCTACGCGAATAATCCCCTAATGTTGGAGGATTTTAAAACCTGCATTCGTTAAGCTATCGCTGAGATACCGCCTGAAATGTGCGAAAATATGGTCGAAAACTACCTCAAAAGGATCGACTGCTGCAACCAATCTAGAGGCGGTCAGTTAAATTACATTGTATTTAGAACATTATGGCAAGGTCCAAGCATTTTAATAAAATAAAAGTTTCATCGAAATCATATCCTTATGAGTGTTTTATTTAACCTTACTTTTGAAACCGAAAAATTAATAACCCTTACTTCATATAGTATTGGATGAAAAATTAAAACTTTAAACAGCCATAAAACTTTACGGCATCCACTCAGCGTCAAATACATTGGCAGTTACTATACTAATCAATTACATTGGCAGTTACTATACTAATCAATTACATATATTTAGCAAAGAAACATATTAAAATAAATATTATTTGATTATTTTTGTGTTTTCTAACGAAAGTTCTTGAGAAATTTGGTAACCGCTACTTTTATTATGCAATTTCTGTTGGCTTTTTAAGGATGTTAATAAGGCCACCCAATAAGTTATGTA
This sequence comes from Eustalomyia histrio, assembly GCA_949748255.1. Lineage (NCBI taxonomy): Eukaryota > Metazoa > Arthropoda > Insecta > Diptera > Anthomyiidae > Eustalomyia > Eustalomyia histrio. The sequence goes on from OX456524.1 coordinate 13,364,757, forward strand.
CATGAAAAAAAATGGTTACAGATTAGAGTATTCAAAAAACCGACCTTTTGAAAAAACCGGTTTCGGTTTTCTTCGAAAAATAGAATTTTTTAAAAACCGGTTTCGGTTTCGGTTTTTGCAGAAAAAACCGGTCAACCGGTTTTTTCGGTTTTTTTTTAATTTAAATAAAAAGCTTATATAATTTGTTAATTGTTTTTATAACAAAAAAAAAACAAATTTAATTTATAAAGTAATAAAAATAAAAAAATACATTCTTTGAAAAAAAATATATATATATACATACATACATACATACATACATACATACATACATACATACATACATACATACATACATACATACATACATACATACATACATACATACATACATACATACATACATACATACATACATACATACATACATACATACATACATACATACATACATACATACATACATACATACATACATACATACATACATACATACATACATACATACATACATACATACATACATACATACATACATACATACATACATACATACATACATACATACATACATACATACATACATACATACATACATACATACATACATACATACATACATACATACATACATACATACATACATACATACATACATACATACATACATACATACATACATACATACATACATACATACATACATACATACATACATACATACATACATACATACATACATACATACATACATACATACATACATACATACATACATACATACATACATACATACATACATACATACATACATACATACATACATACATACATACATACATACATACATACATACATACATACATACATGCATCCATACATACATACATACATACATACATACATACATACATACATACATACATACATACATACATACATACATACATACATACATACATACATACATACATACATACATACATACATACATACATACATACATACATACATACATACATACATACATACATACATACATACATACATACATACATACATACATACATACATACATACATACATACATACATACATACATACATACATACATACATACATACATACATACATACATACATACATACATACATACATACATACATACATACATACATACATACATACATACATACATACATACATACATACATACATACATACATACATACATACATACATACATACATACATACATACATACATACATACATACATACATACATACATACATACATACATACATACATACATACATACATACATACATACATACATACATACATACATACATACATACATACATACATACATACATACATACATACATACATACATACATACATACATACATACATACATACATACATACATACATACATACATACATACATACATACATACATACATACATACATACATACATACATACATACATACATACATACATACATACATACATACATACATACATACATACATACATACATACATACATACATACATACATACATACATACATACATACATACATACATACATACATACATACATACATACATACATACATACATACATACATACATACATACATACATACATACATACATACATACATACATACATACATACATACATACATACATACATACATACATACATACATACATACATACATACATACATACATACATACATACATACATACATACATACATACATACATACATACATACATACATACATACATACATACATACATACATACATACATACATACATACATACATACATACATACATACATACATACATACATACATACATACATACATACATACATACATACATACATACATACATACATACATACATACATACATACATACATACATACATACATACATACATACATACATACATACATACATACATACATACATACATACATACATACATACATACATACATACATACATACATACATACATACATACATACATACATACATACATACATACATACATACATACATACATACATACATACATACATACATACATACATACATACATACATACATACATACATACATACATACATACATACATACATACATACATACATACATACATACATACATACATACATACATACATACATACATACATACATACATACATACATACATACATACATACATACATACATACATACATACATACATACATACATACATATTCATTTAAATTTAATTTTTTTATTGTATTTCATTTCAACAAAAAATTAACTTAAAACCAATATTTTTTAATATAATATCTTAAAAATTAATATGATAAAACTATATTCATATCAAATGAATAGAGATCATTAATTTTGTAAATTGATAAAATTAGGTACGTTAGTAATTTGAACGTTTAAAACGTTTGGCATTAAATAAGTTTTTTTAATATTACATTTTAAATATGTAAAAAGAAAATCTATTTTTCACTTCTAAAATAATATTTTAGAAATAATATGCAATTTAAATGTTTCTTTTTAAGACGATTTTTTTGTTTGCTTTTGATAAAGCTAGAAGTGGAAAATACTCTTTCACTAATAGTAGATGGTGGACAAATAGTCAAAAGACAATTATATAAATTGTACAACTTTTCAGTTCTTTAGTAGCATTTATCAAGATATATGAAATCATCATATAATGATGAATGATTTTGTGCAGTCTCTTTTTTAGGATTTTGAATACTGTTTATTGTGTTATTTAGATCAGAAATTAAACTATTTGAATTTGGAATATCCTAAGTTAAGTCGTCATCGGAATCTATCAGACTTAAATTTAAATCTTCATAACCAAACAAACGATTATAAGAGTGTTAGGAAAAATAAAAAAAACCAAGTAACCCAGTTGGTGATGTAATTAAAAAAACCGGTTAACCGAACAAAAAAGACCAGTTTTCGGTTTTCTTCGAATTTAAAAAATATTCGAAACCGATCGGTTTTTAAAAATAACGAAACCGGTTGACCGGTTTTCGGTTTCGGTTTTTGAATACTCTATTACAGATATAACAACTCCATCAAAAACTTTTAACTTTACAAAAAAAAAGTTCAGCCATGTTTAATAATGAGCGATATTAAATAAAATCAATTTTTTGTTATCATGATCTTATGATCATGATCTTATGACATTAACCCGAATTTTTAATACGGGCAAAAGTTGATATATCTGTTTTGAATCCAATTTTATTGGGCTGTGCTTATTTTGGTGAAATTAAGTTTTCCATTTTTTTGACATTAAAGCCACTGTGCATCGGTAATACACTTGAAAAAAATATTTTTTTTGTAAGGAATAGAAAAAATTTGAGTGATTTATATTATTTTTGCTACGTTAATTCAATTTTGTAATTTTTTTTTAATTCTTAAAAAATTTGTATTATATTTTTCTAAGTCAATTTCCTCAATTTTTTACGAACAACATTTTGTTTAAGTGTTGTAATACTGTTCATCATCTCCACCACAGTAACAACACTATCATTACCTCCCTACTACTACGATTTGAATACAAATAAACTTTTTTATTAACATTTGGTCATTGTGCATAATAAAAAAACAGAAACTAGAAGCAATGTGAGGAGGAGAGGCAGGGAGGAGAAAAACGTTACACAGTTTAAAATTGCATCGAAAATCAACAAATTGCTGTAGAAACACGAGCCATTGTAAATATCAAAGTATAACTTCAGGCGTTTTATATGAATGTGTGTATGTGTGTGCATGCGTGTGTGTGTAGCTGTGTGATTATGTATGTGTGCAAGGATTTTTTATGCACAAATAACCATATACATCAAATGAATTTACCACTCAGAATAAATTGTACTACCCATTTAAAAATTTAACTGTTAGTGTTTTTTTTATTTTTTATTTGCTGTGTTTTATTCCATTTTTTTCATCGCTATTGTTTGTTGCTATTGCACTTTCTTGTTGCACTATTAGAGACAACAATGTTTTAACTTTTATTTACTTTTACAAGGCAATTTTTTTTAGTTCGATATTTTTTTATTTTTGTTACTGCTGATTGTCTGCGTGGGTGTGTTAATTTTATAGAGAAAAAAGTGTTGATTTTTTGTTAAGTTTATTTTTATTCTTTTGTGTTAGTTTATAACTTCAATCTACAATTTGTTATATTTGTGCAATAGAAAAAAAAACAAGATGAATTTGGAAAAATTGTTAACATAAGCTACAATCAAATTTAAATTTATTAGGAATAAAAAAATATTCTTAAAGCACATAATGGAAGCAATATTCATTTTTTAGAATATTAATCTATTTTATAAGTTTCTACATATAGTGAAAAAATCTAACAAGCGGGACACTCATCGGGTAAACAAAATTTGAGTATTTATTTAAAGGAAGAAGAAAGAAACATTTGTGTTGCAAAACTTAACATACAAAAAGAAGTTACCAGACTGTCGCAGTTTCGTCCCATTCAAGGATGAGTCCTTGAATTAGTGCTGATAAGTGTGCTGTAGCCAGTGTTTCTAACTCTTTTCTGGGTTAACTTTTAAAAAATAAATATATTTGAGTTTGAAAAATATGGTTTCCAGGACTATAAAAATTTATTTCTTCTATTTTTCAACCATTCAGTTTTATCCATGTTATTTGCTATTCTCCTAAGCAATATTAAAAATTATAAAAATTGGTGAAGGTGTTCGAAAGTTTTGATGCAAAACGCACAATAAAAAATTCTACATTTTCACCCTCAACATTTCTCAACAGCTGCAATGATTTTAATATTTTTTTTCACACAAAGCTGTTGAGGAGAATTACAAATAACTTAGGTAAAAAGGAATGATCGAAAAAGGCACACAGGCATAAAATTTGTTGGGACATGATCAAAACCTTTAAAATATATACTCAGAATATTATGTATATTGTTTACTGTTTCTAGTTTGATAAAAAACAAAGGGACTAACATTTATTTTTCAATGAAATATTTATTTTAACTTTTTTTATACATTTGTTCAAAATAATTTTCTGTCATTTACCGATTTTTTTCAGTTTTATTTATTTATTTTTTCAATTGTTTGATTTTTTTTTTTTAAATTTAGCCACAAAACGGAAATTTGTGGTTTATTTGATAACGTTACAGTTATTTTTTATTTTTGTTTGCTGTGTGTTTAAAAAAAAATTATATTCAAAAAATTCCAATATTGTATATATTTTTTTTAATTTTTTGTTTATATCAAGGACCAAAAATAACTGTTATCAAAATTTTAGAAATCGAAAAAATTGACTTCTTTTACGAAATATTTTGAAAAGTTGCACAGTAACTGTTATAAACAAAATCAATTTATATTTTTTTCATTTTTTTGTAACACTAATATTGAAGAAATATTTTTTTTTTCTTGTGAATAAAAATTATGTAGTAAAAAATATTTGTTTATATGCAATACTAAAGAAACATAAAACGATATTTTTTATAATCTTGGGATAATTCTTGAATCGAAATCAATACAAATCAGTTAAATTAAGAATTTATAAAAAACAACGTTTTTAAAAAAAAAAATAATTTAAAAATAAATATAAAATAGATTTTTTTTAACAATAAAATTTTTTTGTTGTGTTTAATATTGTTGACCTTTGGTGTTGTTATATTATGAAAATGTTTGGCTTTAGTCATAATTTTTGCTAAAGAATCATAATTATCTAAATAGATTATTCAGTAAAACCAAGACAAAACTTGACAATGGGGAAAAGTCAAACTTGGTTTATGAGATTAGCTGCAATGGTGACGGGTCCAACATATGCAACAAAGTATATGTTGGTACAACAAAGTTAAAAACTAAAATATCTTCTTATAAATCGGACAACAAATCACTTGATATACCAATGAAGCAAAAAACGGCCTTAGCAGCCCACTGTACTGTAACTGGACATGAATATACCAAACTTTAAGGAAGTAAGAGTTGTACAGGAAGAGAATAATTACAGTAAGAGATACATGCTAGAAATGATCCATATAATCAATGTTCCATCGCATAAGAGATTAAATTATAAGAGTGATACGGATAAATGTGCACAGATATACAGCAGTGTTCGGCAGAAAGAGAGAGTATGAATGCATTGGTGTTTTACACCGTAAGAAAGTATTTTATCTTTCTAGATAAATGAATGAATGAATAAATTAATAAATGAATTAATCGATAAGATAATATCCGTATTAATTAAATGAAAATAGTTCATGTTTTTGTTTTCTCTATTATAAAAAATAAAAATAATTCATAATAATGATAATAATAATTTTTTGATTGCACTCTGCCTCATTTGACATATTTCAAGAAAATAAAAAAAATTCTTCCCACTCAACGTTCCACATTTTTAATTTAAAATGTAAGTGAAAAAACAAAATAAATACCTAGAATAAAAAAATACTTATAATAAAAAAAAAAACAAATTTTTAGAGTGTACTTTATTTCTTCAACAAAGCGGCATATACTTTCTTTGTTGAAAGTTAGCGCACTACTGAATGAAATAATTGTATTTTTTGTGCTCTTAGCTGTGAGATTTCTTGACATTCGGTAGTGTACGTGTAAATTGCCGATTGTATTCGGCCCCTGAGTGCTATGAGTGCCGATCACTGATATACAGACATACAATTGACAAATATAGACGATCGAGGGAAAGATTAGTTGTTAATAAGCTTCCAAAGAGCAAAAGCTTTTAAACTCACTGTGACAGTCAAATATATTTTTAAATATAATTATTATTGTGGATAAATTGTTGTGTTTATTATTTATTTATTTATTTGTTTATTTTATTTATCTTTGTCCGATCCCTTGAAGACGATTTGCGATGCAAAATAAAAAAAATATTATAATTAAAATACAAAATATTTGGATTTTTATTTTTAAAAATTTCATAATATATTTTTTTTAACTCAAAAATTATCCCAAAAGTATAAGAAATATCTTTTTACGGTACTTTAGTATTGAAATATCGCGAATACGAGCACTAACTTTGAAAAACGCATATCTCCATTGAAGTCAGCATAATCGAATTAGCTTTACCAGTAGGGTGCCCAGCTTGTTAAACAAAAGTGTCACAGTGTAATTATTAAAAGTAATACTTAAAAATTTTGAAAAATGTTATTTTTGGTAATGTTTTTTTAAAATTATTAAACACATACAAAATAAATAAAATACAAAAAATGTTAAGAAGGAGAATTTATTTAATAATATAATTTTTTATTGATTGTGTATATTATATTTTCATATTGCATAACCATGAATTAAAAAAAGATTATTTAAATATTAAATTTGTCTCTCCTATGGTTTTATTCAGTTAAATTGAAGAATGAAAAATCATAAAATTTTTATATTATAACCAATAAAAGTATTTCGTGTTTTTTTTTTGTATTTCTTATCAATAAGTAATACAGAAACAAGAATTAAATATTTATTGAAATGTAATAATTATATATAAGAAATATTTACTTCATTGTGTATAACTGTTACCAAACAAGGAAAAAATAATAATTGGTATTAAATAGTTATGGTTAAGAAAAAAAAAATAAAAGTTAAACTGTAATAGTTACTTTCTCATAAAACTCATAACTTATAACTCTTATGTCCTTGGTTTATATACAAAATTATTTCAATTCGATTACAAGAACTTCATAAACACACACACATAAGGCCATTCACCCAACATATGATTATAGACTGTGTGAGCCTACATTTTGAGGATTAAAAAATTATATTGAAATGCAAAAAAACCGAAATAATTTCAAATAAAAGAACAATTATTATTTTTACTAAGGTAAAATTTAAACATTTATTTTTAACTGAATAATAATTTATTTTTACTGATTTGCCAGTTATTTAAAGAACATTTAATATCAAATGACAAAACTCATTTGATTTAAATAAAAAGTAAGTAGACCGGTTTTTAAATGAAATTTGTTTTTCAATCTTTTATTTTTTTTATCTCAAAAGAATAATAGCAATTGAAGATAAACAAGTTTGAACCTAAAATTATTGCATAAGTACGGCATAACAGTTTAGGAAATTATATAAATTAAACGTTTTCGTTAGATCTTAAATTCACACGAACCATCGCCCAAACAAATCGATTTTATAAAAATATAAAAACTCTAGTACATACCTGATATGAACAATTCGTTGAACTTGTACTGCTTATAGGGTGTTTTCTACTAGAGCCACTAGGTTTCATGCCTTGAAATGTTAAATCGGGTGATGTTCCGGGCCAGTGGAGATCAATTTACTCCTAAAGTGCATAGAAATATATGGACTTTTAAGCTGCGAAATTCTTCCCCATAAATTTCTGTTTCCAAATTGTTAAAGTCGCGATTATATGATACAATAATGAGGTTTGCGCCAAACTGTAAGAAAATATGGGTCAATTAAATATAAATGCGTAAAAAAACAAATAAGGATATAATATTTTTGCTGAGGTTTTTTTTGCGGTATAATTTGTTACAGAGTATTCAAAATAGTGTACATCTTAATTTTAAGTACTTATTGTAGTTATATTAATTACACTTTAAATTGCAAAAATTCGGTTGCATTTAGTTGTAAAAAACTGGTTATTTTTTAACAATTTCTAATACTTTTTTTGAAAAATAATTTAAAATTATAAAAAAAATCAAGAAAAATAAAAAAAAAACTTTGCAACTTTTTAACAAAGATGATGCACACGAAATCAAACAAAGTTTTGCTGTTGTTTTTTTTTTACTGCTCAATTTTAGTTATATTTTTTAATATTGTTGATGTATTTGCTGTTGCTGTTGTTGTTGTTGTTGTTATTTTGCTATTTATCATGGAAAGGTTGTCTTCAAAATTCTTTTAATCTTATGGATGGATTTTTAGTGTATATAAATTTTGTTGGCTAAATGCCAAATAATTTTTACTCTACTCTCTGTGTTGTCCTGAATATAGAGTTTTTTTTTTATTTCGCCTGCTACATACAAACATATTCTATTCGTTGCAACAAGAGCATACCATACACATAGAAATAAAACTGTTCAAATAGCCAAAAACAAAAAAGCTAGTTTTTAGCTGCAGAAAAAATGTCAAAATCAGTAGAATATGTTTGCTAAATATTAGTAAAATAAAAACAGAAAAAACGAAACAATATACAAACTTCTAAATATTTTTCATTTAATTTTTAGTTAATTGCAAATGACAATTTATTTTGCTGAAATCAAGAAAAAAAAAATTGTTAAATATTAGTAGTAAAAATAGCAAAGAAAATATATTTGAATGTTAAATCACCAGAAATGTTGGTTAATATATTTGAGACTCCCTGTAGGAAATGTCGATAGTAAAACTGTACTGATTCACAATTGACTTTGTCACCAGTACTACTGACTAATTATGCCCCAGCCAACGCTTTCTGCTGTAGACATTTAACATGTGCATGTCATTGAGAATCTACACAACTATTGACTAGGTGCTGACATTGGAACCAGAGAAATGTCGGTAGTGAAACTGTATTGATTGACTTTTGACTTTGTCGCTAGTACTACTAGACTATTTATACCCCAGTCATAGCTCTCTGCTGTAGATCTTTAACATGTGCTTGTCATTGCAATTCTACACAATTATTGACTAGGTGTAGACATTGGAACTAGAGATTCACTAAAACATTTTAGTAATTCTAGTCTACACTTTTGAAACTTTTTACTAGATTTTCACACTAGGAAGGAAATAAGATTAAACAGTTGCAATTACTTTGTTAAATTAGATATTTTATTAATACAATTTTTTTTTTATAAATTTTATTAAAGTAATTCAATATTCCTTATCGAGCTAAAGATCCTTTATTTATAAAAAATTTAATTATAAATATTTATTTATCCCAATATTTCGTCACCACATTGGGTGACTTCTTCAGGGGAAATTGTCTTTCTTTTATAATTAATAAATTAAAATTATAAACTATTATTAAAGTAAAATAAAATTTCGTGCAAATTTAATTTTGGATTAGAAAAATCTTCAAAAGACTGCACAAAATCATCAGCACAGGCTCCGTAAAATCTACATCAGGCTTCACAAAATCTCTAGAGTTGCAATTTTCACTAAAAGTTGTTGCCCCTTTCTTGTTATTTTTATTTTTATACAAAATTGATTGTTTTTTTCACAAGTTTTTTGTAATTTTTTTTACTCATTTATTTACATCAAATATGTATATTTACCTTTTAAATTCATGTTTATTTATATTTTTTATTAATAACTTTAACTTTGCATGCAGCTATGCACATGTATTTTCAACAAAATAAAACAATAAACAAATCAAGAACAAGCACAGCTTTGCAGCTGCAAAAAAGGAATTTAAAAATTATAGACGCTTTGTTTAAATGTCACCAAAAAGTCACCCAAAATAGTCGACAAAAGTGGTGACTTCAGACACTTGACCCCAGGCTTCCTACAGGCCTTAAAATAGCAAAAAATATTAGTTAATATTTCTGCTGACTTTGAAATTAAATATAAATAAAATTTTGTAAATATAAAAGTTTTTGTGATATTTTTAGTCCATTAATATTCAGCATTTTCTTTTTTTGCTGATTTCGGCAAATTGTCATTTGCAGTTATAATTTTCAGTTATCTAAAATTTGTTTTTGCCGTTTTTATGTTACTTATATTAAGCCAATAGATTCTACTAATTATAGTAGTTTTTTCTGCAATAATTTTTAGTTAAAATAGCAGATAATTTAATGGATTTATTTTCTTTGAGTGTATTTAAAAACTATTGTAAGTTTCTATTATAGATCCATACCAAAACATGTTTTATAGTGTAGACTGCCTAACATTTATACAATTCATCCAATCCAAATTTTTGGCCAACTTATACATTCATCCATCCATCCATCCAGCCATCTACTAGTACTACTATCTATGTATCCATGGCTGGATGTGCTATTCTTTCAACTTGTAGTGTGTAATATTGTGCCTTCTTGTATTTTTATCGTTTATGTGGACTTTGTTGCATGAACGTTGGGTTCATACATTCATACTTATACAAAACTAATACAACAACATTGTGGCACGATTTACTTTTTTTTTCGTGATTGAGCTCAACAATATGTACAAATACAACCAACCATCAACATCATACATACAAACTTATTTTATTTTTTTTACATAATATTTGTGTGTAGAACAACAACAACTACGAAGAATTGAAATGAAAAGATACTCGTAGCCTGGCTTCATAATGCATCAACAGCAAAATATAAAAAAAAAAAATATTATAAATTGTGCAGTAGAAACCTTTAAATGTCTGTCTAATGTACATAAAAGTTGGCAATTTTATGAGTTCAACATTTTCATGACTAGGTTGTGTTGTAAGCGTGTGCGAAATGTATATAAAAAAAATCAATATCAGCAAAATGTAATCAATAGTTTAATACTTTAAGTTATAATTTTTAGACAATGTTACTTACAAGGAATGTATGTCAAGCTAAACTCTAGTTTTGATGACAAAAAAATCTAATATCAACCCTGCACGAATGTGCTGCAGCTTAAATTTTACAGAGAAAATAATACTTTTTGTGGCAAAGGAAATTTTTTGTGCAAATTGTTTGGTTTGGTTGCAGCAACCGACTAATTTGATTGTCGCCATAAAACGTATTCACCTGAAATATCGGGTTTTCCAATAAGGACTTGACAACTTTTTTTTAAATAAAATGCAAACCATTTGAGATATTTCCAAAACTTTATGATCGACTTGAAACACAATCAAAACATTTATGAATGGAACTCGACTTCATTCATATGGCCGATGCGGGCACGTCGGCAGTGGTCGATTTGTTGAACCCAATTTTCGATGACTCGGTCACACATTTCGGCCGTAACGGCAGCTATTTCGCGTTTAATGTTGGCTCTGAGTTCTTCCAATGTCGTCGGCTTGTTGGCATAGACTAATGATTTGACGTAGCCCCAAAGAAAAAAGTCTAGAGGCGTTAAATCGCACGAACGAAGCGGCCAATTGACTGGTCCATTTCTTGAAATAACATGCTCACCAAACTTACTCTTCAATAAATCGATTGTAACGTGTGCTGTCTGGCTTGTGGCTCCGGCCTGTTGAAACCTCATGTCGTCAAAGTCCATGTTTTCCAATTCGGGCCAAAAATAATCGGTAATCATGGCGCGATAACGATCGTCATTCTCTTATATGATATTGCTTTAGATTCCAACAAAGATTTCAGATCATTTGTGTGTTCCATTTTCCTTGGTATCGTTCTTCCATTATTCGTTATCCTGGTGAAATCTTTCACCCTGCTCCCTACAATAATCACCAAGATTTTTACGCAATGGATTCAAATGAGAATGTAAATAATTAAATTTAAAGCTCAAGCTACATCCTAGATCTCTTAAATTTTACAACATCTCATGTACTAACTGTAAATAGTTTTTTGATTTATGAGTCCCAAGGAAATTTTGGATTAACAAAACAAATGATTTTCATGTTCTTCTTTCGAGCTCATCCATGAATTCGACTCTGTAATCTTTGGGCCATTAAAAATGCCCGCAATTAATTTTTCTGCACTTAGCTCAGCAAAATTTGTTCGATGGGTAAGAAAAATATTCACAATTTTAAATATGAAGTTTGACATGAAGCGGTGGCAATATAATTCGATCTAGATTAACCAAAAAGTGGATTTATCACATTTTTTTTTACCAACAACTAGTGACTCTGTCGATAGCCACACTTTTCGACTCTATTGATTCTTTTTATCGCGGCTGTCTCACAAACGCATGAAGCATGGATATTGAGTATAAGCTGTTTGTTGCCCTAAAAGGAAACTCACCATTTTCAAATTTACGTGAAGAAACCAGTTATGATCTACATACTTAATTTTTTCCAGCACTAGAGAAATATTTGTATATTTTTCTTTCATAAAACTTGAATTCAGAATAGGTATGGATCCATATTTGTTTCTCAAAAAAAAAAAAAAAAAAAACGCGGAATATTCGTGACTATTATTTTACGGAATAACTCGTCAAAGCAAATACTAATAGGCTTTTTCCATTGACCTACATCTTACATCTTTCAACAATTTGCAAAGATGTTAACATCTTCCCATAAGAATTATACAGGCCAAAAATTCTACATCTTTCTACATCTGCAAAAGATGATCCTTTCTCATTTAATTCCATCTTACATCACTAAAAAAAAATAGCTAAAAAATCGATTTTCGGAAAAAAAACAAAACCAAAAATTCTTCTTCATCATCATCTTCAGAATGGCCTTCAATATTAAAATTTACTGCAGATCAACAACAACTCCAATAATTAATGCTTTCTCTAAATCCATTTTTTAATATTTTTTATTTTTATCAAAAATTATGACTCTTGCTTTTATTTTTTTGACAGCTGAATAAAAGACAGATGAAAGATGTTGCCAATGTAAATTCATGTTTCACGTTTTCAACATCTTCCATGCGTTTCACAAAAATGTTGTTCAGTGTAAAAGGCTTATAAAGCGTGTAGCCTCTCGCCACAAAGAGAGGAGTGGTGTTATAGTTACCGTGTTGGATTGTTACACAGAAGATTGCGAGTTCGATCCCCAGTGAGGGCAACATCAATTTAAAAAAATAATATGCATAAATTTTTTATTCCTCCCTCATACATATCGCAGCGACCTCGGTGCTTCCATAGCAATTAACCCCACCAAAGTAAAATGTGATAGGGTTATGAACCAAAAAGCTTTAACAATTTCGCCAACTCTCCATCAACAATTGTTTTAGGATTTATTATTTCGCGCAATTACTGTGTTACCATATTTGAAGCCTTTCATTATCTTTCCTCTATCCCCTTTTCAAAGAAAGTAACACAAAGATTAGTACACAAAGAAAACAGATTCATTGTAACAACCAAATTTCTTGCCAACCGAATGGTTTGGTTGGAGTCACCGATGTATTTGTTTCTCGCAATCGAAATTCGGCTAATAAAACAGAATTTTGGTTGAAACCAAATATTTCAATTGTATCAGGAAAACATTTGGTTGGGACAACTAAATAATTCGGTTGCTGCAATCAAAATATTCAGAAATTTGATTGCCACGATGAATCTGTTTTCTCTGTGTAGGAAGAATTTCCTGTTGCTTCTTTAAAAAAAAAAACGATGTCGACCATAAGACTTGAAGATAAACTCCATCAGCTACTGCCTGCAGACCTGTTATTCGCGTCTAAACTTTGCTCGCTGGCCTATTATTTACATCCACTACATACTGCACCATTTACGCTGTAGGTATCATTGGGCCTTATTTTTTCGAAGAATCCGTTGGTAACGATTCCTGTGACTGGTGAGCCATACATGATCAACAAGCTTCTATTGCCTCAAATTCATAATTTTGGATTATATATATTACATGTGGTTCCAACAAGGCGGCACAACTACATACGTAGATCGCGCGACAATGGACATTTTAAAGAATACATTTTCTGGTCGCCTTATGTCTTGATTTGGTGTTTTGTAGTGGCCACACAGATCGCTTTATTTACCTGTTTCAGGCGTTTTTCTTTGAGATTTTTTTACGTCGAAGGTCTTCGTGAATAAGCTAAGAATGTGAAAAGTTATCGCCCGAAGTTCTGTCCAGAACGATGGAAAATGTAGTAAACAGATCCGAAATGATCATCAACAATTGCGGCGCCCACTTGACCGAAATAATAAAAATTAATGGAAAAAACTTGTCGTTTCATTTTAAAGATGTAGCAGAAGAGAACTGGTTTAATGTTTATTATGGGCACCCTGCAAAATAATGTAGATTAGATCTCTTATTGAGATAATTAGGTCTATTAACCAAATAATATTTCAAATATTTTGTATTTATGATTTCTAGTCACAATAAAAAAGTTAAGTGTTTATATTTTGAAACATAGACTAAATTACTAAAAACAAATGTTAACAAAATCCGAATTTCAATACTCTTAATTGAATTTTTTGAAGCAGTCTCTTTATATTTTTTATGGAAATAATACACAGCTCGTTCAAAATTATTATTTACGAAGAAAAAACAGGAAGCCAAACTAGTTCTGGAGTGATTCTTAGGCACCAGTATTGTATCAATTGATTTGTAAATCAATTCAATTAAAAATAAGTCGACCAAGAAATTGATTCTAAAAGATTAGCAAAATATGTTCGTTATGCAAGGATTTTAGATTTATCTAAAAAATACAGCCATTGAAATTCCATTCCAAAAGGGTTAAACCATTTTTTTTTAATTGCACATCTTACAAATTTTAAAATTAAATTACGAACATTTTAGTTTTGAAATTCAACTAAAAATCAAAATCAAATTTAAATAATGCATAATTAAATTTATTTATCAAATACTTTAATCTTGATAATAAAATATGTTAAATCTTTTTACCAACAACTTTTTTGTGTTCTTGATGTTGTTTGTTCGTGATGCAACAAAAGACAACCCCTTAATAAATCCCCTATAAAATGCTCAACACTAAATTCCGGTATAACCTCTTGTCACTTAGCCCGCATATGAATTCACATCTTTTTTTTTTTTGTAGTTTATTTTTGTTTTTTGTTTTGTAAGAGTAATATTTTTACACAACAAAACTTCCTGCACTTTTTTAAACTCTGGAGAAATTCCCACAATGTTTTCAAAAATAAAGTTTAAGTTTTTTATTCGCAACAAAAAAACAAAAAAAAAAAAACTTTCTTAACATTTTGCTTGGATGCGTTGGAAAATCTTTTAAGCTGAAATATATTTCACTATTTTTTATACTTAAAAAATTTTTCTTGTTCTTTTTCACACCGATCCCATAAGGTAGATAAAAAAATATTTTATATAGTACAAATTTTGGTGGAAACCTTCAAAAGACTGTAGTGTATATAGTTTAAAAAAATATTTTATAAAAAATATATAAATTAAAGATGATCTAGAACGACTATAGAATACACTTTAGTCATTGTAAAAATTGTAGAGAATTTTCTACTATGAATTTATGTGTTTATTTTACCTAAAATGTAGACATGTCAAATTAATAATCTAAAACGTATCACTGAACTTTACTATAAACCTATAGCGGAAGATATCTTCTATATTATCTCACTGAACTTAGCAATTAATTTTTTTTTTAAATTTTAAAAATTTAAAACGTGAAATCATTATATGAACAACCACAATGTCCATTGCTTTTTTTTAAATTCAATTTTTTCTGCTCTTTCGAAAAACCAAAATTTAGAATTAATAATGAAAATATTAATTATGGCATATGCCGATTGAGAAAAAAGTTCATTTAAGGTCCGATTACTGATTGTTTCGTTAAAATTTAACTAACAGTTAAATTCTAATTTTATATGGGAAACAACAACAAATGAGGATAAGTGAAATTTCAAAAATTATATATATTTATTTCATCCTAAAATTTGTTATTTTTTTTTATCCAAAAATTGTTAATTTCGATGAACATAAAAAATGGAATATGTAAAGCTTGAAATATTTTCTAAACTTTGTAACTCCCCACTCCAATTTATATCCAAATATAATTAATCTTTAAAGCCTTCGCGGTCTGTTCAAAGTTTACAGCCATTCGGTCTGTTCTAATTTCACAGCCTTTGCGTTCTGTTCTAATTTTACAGCGTTCACATTCTTTTATAATTAAAGAGCCTTTTGCGGAGGACTATCAGCCGCCTAGGAGGCAACACAACATATAGTAGGAAAGATTTCCTGAGTGTTCCTTCTCTTAAAAAAAAACAGCACTGCCTGCCTACTATCTGTCGAACTCGAAACCTACAAGTGTTTCACCGAGAAGTATTCCGCCGCACCGAGTGTATTTGTTAATTAATAACCAGGGACCTTTACGAACTAAAAACTAAATAAAATTTAAACTAATTCTGGTTTCAAAATTAGTATGAAATTTTAAAATATTTTTCTAAGAAATTTCAAACAAACTTGTAAATTTGTATTCAGTTTAGAATTTATTTAACGCACAGGGCGTAAATAATTTTAACCGGGTGCTCACGGCTGAACTAACTTAGCCGACGACAAAGCCTTTATATTGTATTTAAATTAAAAACTATTTTTACTACTCATGATCTGGGGTGGTTTTTTTAAACAGTTCATAATAAAGGAGCATACATTTATTTTTTAAAGAAATATTTATTTTAACTTTTTTATACAAAATCTTCAAAATGATTTACTGTCATTTACCGTTTTTTTTCAGATCCATTTATTTTTTTTTTTTTCATTTATACTAAAAATTTACACACAAACTGAAAATTGTAGTTCAAAAAAGAAATAAGTAATATATTGCAAAAATTTCAACTTGTTTTTTATTTAAAATTTTTGTTTATATACAAAATTATTTCAATTCAAATCATAAACACACACATATGTTAATTCATACAAAATGTGTTCACTGACTGTGTGAGTATACATTTTGAGGATTATAAAAAAAAAATACAATAAAAACGGAAATTATTTCAAATAAATGAAAAATCAGTTATATTTTACGGAATTTTTAGGTAAAGTTTTTTACATTTAATTTTAATTGATTAATCATTTCTTTTTAAGTGTGGTCTCGGGTGTTTAAACAGTAAGTAGACCAGATTTGAAATGAAATATCATTTCTCTTAAATGGTATTTTCTGTTATTTTAACTCACAAAATATTTTAAATGTGAAACTTAAATTTGTAATTAAAAATCTATTCCTTTAATTTTGTAAATCGAACTAAAATGTTTTTTGCTTTTGAATTGTTTGATTTAAACTTCAAAATCACAACGTCAAAATTTTTGTATTTATTTATTTTGAAGTTATTAATATTTTAAAATAATTTTTATGAGAATATTGTGTCAAAAAATTTATATTTATTTGCTGTTCAAAATTTTTTCTATGATTTATTTTACTTTTTGACGAAAATCTTTAATTATTATGAGATTTGGTAAGTTTACTGTTAAGATTCTTTACAATATCTTTAATAATGTCTTTTACAATTTTGGTATTTATGGAATCCTGTTTTAAGACGGACGGCGTAGTGAAACAAACAACGTACAATAGTTCATGGCATTAAACGAATCTCCGCTGTTTGGAGATTCCAAAATCTAGGCCGTTATCATTCTATTTATTGGTGTTAAAATGCAGGATTAAAAAGTTTCCCTCTTCCTGGGTAAATCTTGCATTTTTATTTAATTTATCTTCCAGAATCAGTTTACAGAACGAAATGATTGGGTAAAGTCAAAGCTCTGAAGAAAAATACATAACCAGAAATTGCAGATATAAAATACATTTTTTAATACGTCAAGCAAAATCGTGATGGATTTTCGTATACAAATCAGATACATTTTTATGTAAATTAATACAAATTTAGTTGATAGTTTGTATGTAAAAGAAAATTTGATAAAAAACTTGACCAATTTTTTAAAAAAAAAAAAGTAATTCTTTTAATGACAAAAATATATAAAATCCGAAATATATAGACATGTAACTACGAATACATATATGTCATTATTTATCTTAATACATGATCATAAATCTACATACATATTACCTCAATTTTCGTTAATGTACATATATGAGACATGTATGGATGGATCATATGTGGGCATACGTGAACACATGTGAATATTTTTAACCGGGTTCTTAAATTTTTTTTCCAAAATTAAAGCACTTGCCGTTTTTCAAAAAATTTTTTTTTTTTTACAAAAAGAGTTATTTTTCAACAAAAAAAAAACTTTTATTTTAAGCAAAGTACCTGCAAATATAAATATTTTTACAAAACAGTAGTTTTTTTAAAAAAAATAATTTTTTCAAAAAAAGACCGTAACATTTCCATGTAAATATATGGAAAACGTAGTACTTTCTGAATTCTATTGTGTTTTTCGCAACATTGTTGTTCAACGAACAGCAAAAATTTGTATAACTCTTGTTGCAATTTATGTCTAGACTATTTTTGCAAAGTTTTAACCCATTTGGAGCTTCGGTGTAAAAATGCCGTACTACTACCCGAAAAAGACCGTGACATTTTTATGGAAAACCCAGTACTTTCTGGAAAACGCAGTACTTTCTGAATTCTATTGTGTTTTTCGGAACATTTTCGTTCCGAAAACAGCACAAGTTTGTATAATTCTTGTTGCAATTTATGCTTAGATTATTTCTGCAAAGGGTTAAAAACCCATTTGGAGCTTCGGTGTAAAAATGCCGTACTACTACCCGAAAAAGACCGTGACATTTTCAAATGAAAATTCAACTTATGTTTTTTAGTTTTTTTTGTCGTATTAGAAAAAACACAAGTTATATAAAAGAAATTTTTAAAAAGTTACTTTTTTAAAGTACTTTTTTTTTAAATATTACTTTGTTTTTGAAAAAGTACGTTTTTGTAAAAATTTACTTTTTCTAAAAATATTTTAAAAATTATATAACTTTATTCGATCTTATTTTAATATTAATATTCAATTTTTTAAGCTAAAGATCTTTTTTATAAAACTTCTTATTTTATTTCCGATATATCGCTAACAATTTGTTAGCATCTTCAGGAAAACAAATTATTAATAATTATAAAAAAGTTGTTTGTCAACAAATTGTCAGCGAAATATCGGAAATAAAATAAGAAATTTTATAAAAAAAGATCTTTAGCTTAAAAAATTGAATATTAATATAAAAAGTATTTTTTTAATTATTTTTTTTTTTTTAATAAAAGAAGTACTTTTTTGCAAAAAGTACTTATTTTTACATGTACTTTTAAAAAAAAAAACATTTTTTTGTTGAAAAATGTTTTCTGGAAAAGGAACTTTTTTTGGAAATAAAATTTTAAAACGGTACTATTTTTTAAAAAGTGCTTAAATTTTGATAGAAACATTTAATATGTATTAAAAAAAAAAAATAATCTTGTATTTTTAAAAAAGTATGCACTGACTAGTTTTTGCAGGTAGACCGATCTACCCGGTCAGACCGAAAGATCGGGTAGAACGTAAGACCGTGTAGACCGGGTTTGAGACCGGGTAACTTGGGTAGACCAAAACCCGTTTAATGGAGGTCTCTAATCCAAAACACAAAGTTAATAATTATTATTCACATGAATAGAAAGTTAAGAAGTAAGAATTCAAACAGACATTTCTTAAAAGATAAATATTAAAAAATCATATCCGTAATTTTTCAGAATTATTAGTTAAATTTTTTAATAAATATTACTTAAATTATAACTGAAATTTTGAAAGATTAAACTATTTAAAAAAATTTTATTGATATTACACAACCAAATATGCAATTTCTTTCCATTTCTTTAATTTTTTTTTTTAATTTTTTAACTAAAATTACTAAAACTTTAAAATTATTTTAGTTTTCTTCGATCTTCTTGATTTGTGTAATATTCCTTATCGAGCTAAAGATCTTTTATTTATAAAAAATTAATTATAAATATTTATTTATCCCAATATTTTGTCACCACATTGGGTGACTTCTTCAGGGGAAATTGTTTTTTTTTTTTTTAATTAATAAATTAAAATTATAAATTGAAAACTTATATATAACATTTTTTTTAAAAAAAGAACTTTTTAAAAAAATTGTTATATATAAGTTTTCAATTTATAATTTTAATTTATTAATTATAAAAAAACAATTTACATTGAAGAAGTCACCCAATGTGGTGACGAAATATTGGGATAAATAAATATTTATAATTAATTTTTTATAAATAAAAGATCTTTAGCTCGATAAGGAATATTAAACTAAATCTTTAATTAAAAATTAAGGATTATTTTTTTTTGTGGGTTTAAGATTAATTTAAGGGTTTACTAACACAACTTTGAAACCAAAAACTACTACTTTTTAGCAGAGACAAAAAAAGTTTTATAGCCAACTTGTTACATTTTTTAATCATTTTTATTTATTATCATTTTTTTTTGTTTACAATTTAAAAAGTAATGATGATTTTTAAAAATAATATTGTCAAAAAATGTTACAAGTTTATTATAAAACAATTTTTTTTGTGTCTACTAAAAAGCACTAATTTTTGAGATACGAAGTTGCGTTATTTAATCCTAGAATTGTTCCAAATTCAATTAAATTTTTAAGTGAAAAAAAGAAAAAAAAAATCAGGAATTTGATTAAATTTATTTCATTTTATATTGTAATATAAAAATGAATTTTCAATAGTAATTCATGAATGCTATATTAAAAAAAAAATTAAAACTCAAATTGTTTGTTCTTACAAAAGCCTTAATAATCTTAATATATTCTTAAATTTATTGCAGCGACCATAATAAAATCATGACACTTACAGCTTTTCCTTTAAGGTGGCACTAAGGAAGAAAGGATAAAACACAGGGGCATAAGAAAGAAACAAAAAAAAAAAAAAAACAAATTCATTTAATTTAAATGTTGCATGTTTCCAACATAAAATTATGAATAAATCCAAAAAACAAAAAAAAAAAACATGCAACAGTTTTTCTTAAAGTTTTACAGCAACAACTAAAAAAATATATAAAATAAAAAAAAACTTTTTAATTTAGTTTGAAATATAACATGGGGTTATTTTAGGGGTCACGGCTGTAGTATAAGAAATGATAAGAGAGGAGTTTGTGTTTTTAGCCTTTAGCTTAAAATTTAATTGCTTACAATACAATTGTTAAGGAATTTCAAGTGTTACATTATTCCCTAAAGGGTTTTAAAAGGACATTACTTTAAGTGTTTCATATACCAAAAAGGTTCGCTGTATAACAAGTTTATAATGAAGGGGAAAGTTTATTTTATTTTATAGCACATGCTATAAAATCAGGGGAAATTAGAAGGTATTAGAATTTGAAATTCTAAACATCAACTTGTTACTTAAATGTGAAACATTTTATAAACAAAGAGGGGAAATTGGAATGAATTGGAATTGAAACAGATATTATGAAAAAGGGCTGTTTTTTTTTTGTGATTGTGTTAAGAAATGAATATGCAACAATTTTGTGGTTAATATTAAAGTTTTATAATATTTATTTCTCCTTTATTTAAGGGGGGTTAGTTAGGGAATTATGGAAACGCTTTAATGTGAATTGAAACGGAACATTTTGATTTTTTCATATATTCAATATATATATATCTATATATTTACTTCCTGATTGTTGCTGCTTTGATTTCTTTTATTTATAGCTAAACACCGCAAAATTTGTAAAATTAAATTCAATTCCTTTTTGTTTTGAAAACAAAACATTATAGTATTTCATACACATACTCACTGCACATGTCCTTTTTCACTTTTATATTTTCTATAAGGATAACGACAACAACAACAACAACCATTACATATTATTGTTATTAAAGACATTTTAGCAGCAACAGTCTGTCTGTTGTGGTGTATAATATAATAGCACGAGTTATCAACAGAGAGTTGTGTCAAATCAGTCAGTCCATTCAACAATTCGCTGTTTATTTTGTTTTATTCAATGAATTCGCCTGTTAACCTTATCCACACTAACTAAACGAAGCATAAGGGTTGTTTTTTCTTTTTGAAACATACGGCCAAGAGTATGAATTTCTTGTTTTGTTCCTACATTCGTAAAACGTTTCATTTTCATTTTGTTGTAAGGCAAAAAGAGCTCAAGTGTAGTATTGTTACGTTGAGGACTATATAAGGGCTGACACTAACCGTTGGTGTTTTCATTAACCTCCAAGGGTTGCTTACGTTCGGTTCGCATTTCTATACTCTCTTTCTTATATAATATTCTCTTTGAACGGATCCTTAAGTTTTAACCTTTTTTTCCCTAAACACTTAAACAACATCATACAAAATCAACTTTACTTTCTATTTTCATTAAAAAAAAAAAATTAAAACTTTAAAACTACGTTACAATTTACTATTTTTTCAAAAAATTAAAATTCATTAAAAATTAAATCAACAACAAAATTAAGTGTTTGAACAAAATTATTAAAATAAAAATTGCAAACAATTTAAAAAAAAAATATATATAACTTCCGGTTTTATCTTAAAAATATATTTACTAAAATGCGTTAAATTTTTTCAAAGTTTATAAATCGCCAATAAAAGCATTAAATTTGCTTCCGGATTCTCTAAGAACAAAAACTATAAAAATCAATATCTATGCAATGCACTAAAAACAGAAAGAGATTTTTTATGTTAAAGAAACAAACTCTTTATAAAGTGAAAAAAATAAACTATTTTAACAAAAAGAAAATGTTATAAACTACAACGAAAATCTAAAGAAAAAAAAAAACTACAAAACCTAAAATGAAAACTTAAAAGTCAACAAAAAACAATAGATTTCGGCGAGCCCTTAACTTTTATTTTTTTAAAAACAACAAAATTATTAATAAACTAAAAATATATTTACAAAAAATCTCAAACTATTTTTTAAGTTTATAAACTATAAAATAAAAGGAAAAAAAAAAACCATTCTCTATTGCATGCCAGTTAAATATATAATTTTTCTATAAAAAAAACTTTTGCTCGTACGGAAATTCAACAACAAAACAATTATTTTCCCTAGACTCCCTAAAACTCAAACAAAAAAAATCACACTTCCGTTTCCGTTATTTTCCAAAAAAAAAAAACAAAATTGAAATAAAATGCCACGCTGTTTAATGGCTAAAAAATGGAAAGCTTATCCTTGGCCCGATCGTGCTGAGGATAAAAATTCCACCAATACTCCTACGTCTTCAACGTCATCATCATCATCATCTCCTCCCTCACCCCTACCAACCACATCCGCCTCAACGACATCAAACTCCTCAACACCGGATTTAACAATACAATTGGTGGCGAAAAAGGATGTTGAAACAAAATCTCGTCGTTCTACCATAGATGAAGATGAAGAAATTGATGTTGTTGGTGATAATGTTTTACAAAATTCTCAGTCGCAAACTGCAGCCACAACAACCGCCACTGCTACGGTTATTATAAAACCCAGTGATTTAAAAATGTCAACAACGGACACTACAAACAGTTCTTCGACTGCATCACCAACTTCAACCACTACAGCGACGTGTTGGGGTCCTTCTTCACCTACGGCAGGAGCAACAGCTCCTAGTCCACCTCCTCACTCACCAGAAGCAGCTACACGTGGTACCACTAACTTATATAATGGTAGGTTTTATTATAATTTTTTATAAATTTTTAACAAAAAAAAAAAAAAATGAGTATCTCAGTGTAGAAAATCATTACCACATAATGGGTTATATAATCGATTACTAGGTATTGGCAATTAATTATTTTTCTTATTACTTTTGAGCAAAATATATGGGGTTATCAATATAATTACCAGTATTGACAGAAAAAAAAGTCTAAAAATAATCTTTACGAAAAACAAATCTTATTTTATTGTTAGTTTTTTAATAAAATGTCTTCATGCCGAGAATTGAACCTGGAATTCGTGGTTGTAAGCTCTCACATTTGAGCTATCTTGATATAAAGAATTTGATAGATTAGAAACTTAAACGACTTGCTGTACTTAAGTAATTTCAAACAAAAAAAAAAATTACTAAAAAATTTTGTAAAACGTTTTATATATCACTTTTCAGTTTTTGTACTAATTTTTAGTACAAAATCAAATAATTCAAAATATTCTCTTTTTTCTTATAACATTTTTTTAACAATAATCTTTGCTAAATTTAAAAAAAAAAAAAAATATTTTACTAATTTATCAAACCGTTTAAAAAAAAATTAAAAATAAAGTTTAAAAATTTTTGTCGAAAATATAAAAATGTCACAGAATGTTAGAAATAAATTTGCATTAAAAAATAAAAATAATTTACTAAATAAAAGCAACAAAATTCACTGATTTTTGCAAATCGATTTCCATTTTAAAATACTACTTTCATTTAACTAAAATCTACAGATATGTTTTCAGAAAATTAGCTTAACGATCTGACGGTCTAAATAAGTTTAGATTTTTGAAACTATTACGGATTTTTCTGTAACTTTTACAGACTTTTTTATTTAAGTGTATGCTTACCCATCAGCATATAAAACATTAGAATATATCTTTACCAGAGTTGAAAAATATTGAGTCTAAAAATAGTGTTTCAAAAAAAATCTAGGACATTACTTTATATTTGGAAAAATTATATAAATAAGTTATTATTGGTAACGCTTCTTTTAATTTAAAATAAAGGGAAAATTAATGTTTATTGACCACTCCTTATTACATGACTTAAAATAATACAGAAAGGAAGTTGATATCATTACTAGTAATTCAAAAATAATAATAGCAGATTATTACGAAATTTTATAAAAGTAAGAATTACTTTTTTGTTTAATGATAGAGAAAATTTAGGAATTCTGAAATTTAGTTTCAATATAAAATTTAGAGTTATAAGATCTTCCCATGTGAGAGTTTTTTTTGCTTAAGGTCATAATAATCCATACATATAGTATATACGAAATTATTGTCAAAACTACAAAAACTTTAGTTAAATAAACCATTTTTAATTTATTTTATAATAAAATTACTTAATGATGTTATCGTATTTTTATGCCTCAGTTTATGCAGAAAATCTTATCATTTTTAAGTTAAGAATTTTCAAAATGGTTTAGCTACAATCTTTTAAAAATTAGCTCTGTTGTAATTAAAAATAATTTAATATTACGTTAAAGTATTTTTGTTTTTGCTTAAATTAATTTTATTTTTATTTAACATTAAAATTGAAGAAAATGACACAAAAAAAAAAAAAAATACGGGGTTTTATTGATCTTTCGAAGCTGAGCTAAATTGTTCAACTTTAAAAAAGTTTATTTAAATATTTGTTTGATATTGAATGATGAAAAAAAAAATTGCGTCATTTTTTCTATTTGAAATAAACTTATCAACTATTTAAGGTTTTATCTGCAGCTTATTGGAAGAAAAACCTAAATCGACTCAGGCAGTTTTGTCCAAAAGTGTTTTCAAGAGATTTTTTTTTTGTCTACAAAAACATTATTTCTATGAATTGATTACTAGAAACCAATACTATAAATTTAGATCTACACAAAAATGGGAAAAGTTCACAGAGAAAACAGATTCATTGTGACAACTAAATATAAAGAAATTTATTCATAAATATGAAGAATTTTCTTTATATACGTGGAGAAGTATTTAATAAATTATTCTTGATATTTTTAAAAATTCTTTATCATATTTAAGAAAGGTTTCGATAATATGAAAAAACATGTCAGTTATCTAATCAGCTATAAAGCAAAAATATTGCCAGAATTTTCCAATTAAAGATTTGTTAAAATTAAAATTTGATTTTTACTAAAGGTCTCTTTGCTTCAGTTAATTGTTAAATATTAGTCATAAAATAAATTCAATGTTTAATTTTATGAATTGAGATTTTAACTGATTTTAAAGTGTTTATTTAAAAATATTTTAAGCATATAATTCTTTTTAGTTAAATTATTTCGTTAAATTGGAAGAATAAAATCCATTAACACAATTTGTTTTTTTTTTTTGCCCTATAAAATTTAGGATCTTCTGTAAAATTATCAATCCATTTATATATTATTTTATTATTTGTTTTGTACTTTAAAAAACTACACACATTTCTTATCGAAATGTGGATTTTTAGAAAGCTTAAGAGGTTAATTTTTAAAGTTTAATGTTTTTATAAAAGAAATTGTGATTTTTATAACATTTTTGAAAACACAACTGGCTTTTAAAAAATTAATAACGTGTGATAGAAACAAACTCCATATTTTGGGCTCAAAGCCAGTCGAAAATTTTTCTCCTTTAAGGCAATACAAATTTAAAAATCGCCCAAATAAAAAATTACCCAAAAAGCAAATTTGAAAAATCACAAAAAAAAAAACAGGAGAAAAGCCCAAAAAGAAAAATCACCCAAAGTTTCAAAAAACTAATTCATACCAACAAAAAAAGAAACAAGACCCAAATCCGATATTTTCTCAAACATAAAAATAATCCAAAAGAAAAGTCACCTAAAATTCAAAAAACTAATTCTTGCCAACAACAAATAAAAAAGAAGCCAAAACTGATATTTTCACAAATACATAAAAAAAAAATAAAAAATTGCGCCTTCGATTTTTGTTGAAAAATAAATTTTACGCCTGTGACTCAACACAAACACAATCTGAAAAACATATTTTCTTTAAAATAATATAAAATTATTTGAAATTGTAAATGTTGCATATATTATTCCATCTATCTGTTTTAATTATATATTTTAAAATTTAACAGGCTCGAGATCATAACTTAATGTTACTAACGAATAGTAAACACTAATTTTGTATTAAAATGGAATTTTTTTTTTGTAAGGATCAGAGCTAGAGGGAGTACACACTTTCGACCTGAGCGACCAAATCATCGTAAGCCTCCTTATGAACCACCCAACCCACAAACAACTCAAAGTTTTGTACAGGCTTATATATCATACACCCTAAAGAATATGACTGCGAAATTCCTTTTTCATACTTAGTGTATAAAATGAGCTTTTTCCATCTATATCGAATTACGCTGATCATCAAAAAATTTTTCCATTTTAATAAAAAAAAAATGGAACGAATAGTAAATTCGTAAGATTAAATTATGATCTCGAGCCTGATAAAATTTCAAATATATAATTATTTGAAATTTTTTTAATTTAAGACAATAATCACGGATGTGATTCTGATTCAGAAAAACAATTTTCTACGCCCCAACTTTTAAACAAATATAACATCTTATAAATATGTTTACCCTTTATTAAAAATAATTAACATGAATAATTTAAAGTTCATTAAACACTTTTTTTTAATAAAAACACTTGCTGGCGATTTTGGTTTAAAAATATATTTTTCACCTACGGCACAACAATCTCGATTTCAAAAAGAAAAACTACATTTTTTATTCAAAATATTCAACATAAATTATTCAGTTCAACATAAATTATTATTCAACATAAATAATCAAAAGTTGTTTTAATGCTCAAATCGGAAAAATTATATTTCGTCTATCAAACACTAATACATATAATCAATAAATTCATGAAAAACTGCAATTACTTAGATTCCAAAAAATTGAGAATTATCACCCAAAAACATTGGATAATTTTTCATATGAAAGTACGTCCAAATTTATATTAAAAAAAAATTTGTGGCGAATTTTCATAATTTTTCTTAGGGCCAAATAAAAATAGCTAGATCTGTTGAGAAAATTGCAAACACTTTTTTGATTTGAGAAATACTGAAAAGGATGAAGAGTTTCTAAAATATTTTTTAAATATTACAAATGGGTCATTCCATCTCAAACTACACAGAAAACTGTCATTTTCGGATTTTTCATCTCCGATTTTAATGATATTCGCCACAAATATTGTAAATGGGTAGTGTTTATTAAATCATTAACATTTCGGTCCCAAACCCTTTCGGTTTTCGAAATATGCGTCATGAAAATTGGTAAAAACGTCAAGATATCTAAAAAGTGTCCATACAAAATCGCCCATAACTTTTAAACTATACGACTGTTGGTACCATTTTAATGGTGAAAACCATGCCTTTAAAATGGCGTGCCAAACATTTTTTTTTGTATTAAAAGGTTAAATGTCATTTTTATAAGTTTAATCTTCAAAGACCCATATCTCAAAATTCAATTTTTTTAAAATTCTGAAAAAAATATATGTTAAAAACTAAGGCCTTTTAAGGTGGAGACTCATTTGGTTCCTGAGTTATAAAGGAAAATGCTGTCGTAAGCAAATTTATTTTGACGGTTTCATACGAAATATCTTTTACTATAGAATATACGGAATTTTAAATGATTTTTAATTGTTTTAATGTGCATATTCCCTTCAAGCAAAATAGTTTGTAGTTTAAATTAACTGAAAATGTAATTTAAAATAATAAAAAATGAAGAAGTTTTTATGTATTTTTGATCTGTTATTTGCAATATGAATGATATTTAGTTGGATTTTAGATCAATTTGATAATATTCTTTATAAATTGTTGAATTATAAAGAAACATAAATATTTTATTCTATATAATTTACTAATAAAAATTTTGATGTTTCTGGTTATATAAATAATTTTTAAAAAAATATGATTATATGATTTAAAATCCAATTAAATATCGCTCATAATAAAAAATAATCAAAATGGTAAAAATTTAACTTTTAATATACGTATAATTTGAATGATTTTTCATTTATTTTAACTGACTCACAAAAAAAAAATCCGTAAAAATAAATGATATTTCCATGTATATTTATTTTAAAATTTTACAAAGTAACAAAACAAAGTATTTTCATTTATTTTGTTTATTTAAATTATCAGGCCATTAACTATAAAAAAATAAAAGCATTTTTTAACAAAATAAAATTACAAGCCGTAACAGAAAATACGTATCTATATGTATTTTTTTTTTTTAAATAAATGCCAAAAAAAAGTTGAAAAATATAATTTTTAGTATTTTAACCATTTAATCATTTGTACGGATAACTTTTTAAATAAATTATAGGCAGTAACTGTAAAAGATGTTAAGTGTTGATTAAAAAAACAAAATAAAATTAATATTGTGAGGGTATAAATATTTATTCATTTCCTTAAAAATTTTAAAAGTTTTTGCTAAAAATTAATCATAAGGGACTTAATGTTAAGTATTTTTCTAACTACTTAAAATTTTATTTAAAATAAAAATCATTTGAAGACCTTGAGGCATAAAGCTATGAAAAACTCAAAATAAATATATAATATAAATATGTATATGTTTAAGCAAATATATAAATAAAAGAAAATATGTACATATGTTGCTGGTATATAAATTCACGTGCAGTATATAGCAACAGCTTTCAGCCAACAACATTAAATAGAATGAAAGAAAAAAATACGGAAAAAGAAAAAAATCAACAACAAAACTACGGATGTAATAAGAACAAATATATACATATGTATATATATATATATATACATATATATATGAAAATATAAAAGAGTTGACGACGATAACAACGACAACAACAACAACAACAACGTTAAATTAGACTGTCTAGCATTATATTCGTAGTAGTCAAAGAACAAACCAACCATACATACAAAGTTTCCCAGCAAAACTTTGGTAATGGGTGCGATATTCTCATGCGTCACCTTGTAATGATAGCTCGTTACCTTTTTCATTATTTGCAAGCATAAAATAATAAGTTACTGATTCTTGATTACGTAATATATGATTTATATATGTAAAGTAATAATTTAAATGTTTTTGAAAATCTATTTTTAGATACATTACTTTGTGTTTTTTTGTAATCAAAAGGGTAATGTATGTTTGTTTTGATAACACTAGCGAAAAAACGAAGCGCAACAATTCATTTAAGTTTAATGCAATCAAATACTATATGCGTCGATAGCTCAGTGGGTAGAGTTCTTGGCTGGCAATCAGATTTCCCTGGTTCGATTCCCATCTTGACCACATTATTTTTAATTACAAATAATTTAAATAAAATATTTGTAATATATTTTTTTTTTAATAAAAATTCTTATTTTTTAAAAATCTATTTTTAGACACATTACTTTTTCCATTCTCGTAACCATATAAGTAACCCCTTACATTATCACCTCTAAAGTAATGGGTATATACATTACTTTGAGGCTGTAAAATTCATCAATGAAGTAAGGCTATACATTACTTTACCTATTATTTGGTAATGTGTGGTTTTGCTGGGTTTCCCAGACTTAACAACACAAGCACTTGAAATAAAACACCCAACACAAGTTTTTGTCATGGGTGTATGTCTACCCGTGCAAAAAAGCTTATATATAATCATATGTGGCTTTATCCAATAATATCCCAGCAAAAAAAAATGGTAGTCATTCTGTGACTATAACTTCATTCATTGCTTCCTAAACTTCAGTTGACATTCTTTTATGATTTTTTGGTGTTATTCTAAGGCACTTCCAAAAGAATTCATGTGCTCATATTTAAAATGCAGTGATCTGGATGTAAACCCGAAGCATATCTAAAGCATAAGTTATAGTATATCGTATATTTTTTTTAATCTAAAGTATTTATTCGAATTGAGAAAATAGTTCTGATGAACTTTTTTAATTTTTTTATTAAATCATTTTTAATATTTTAGTTTAAAATTTCTCGAGGGTTAGAATTTATGCAGTTTTGCAATTTTTATAAAAGTTTTGAAAAATCAAGAAAAACAGATTTTTTGACCTTTTATTGAAACTAGCTGCTGGCATTTTTTGCATTTTTTCAGCCTTAAATATTTATGACGACGCAATCCGTGCATTTTTGCATTATGTTTATTATTTAACACTACACCATTTCCAGTTTTAGTTCAGAATTTATCAAAATAATTTTAAAAGTGTGCAAAACTTAT
The DNA here is from genome assembly GCA_949748255.1 of Eustalomyia histrio. Taxonomy (NCBI): domain Eukaryota; kingdom Metazoa; phylum Arthropoda; class Insecta; order Diptera; family Anthomyiidae; genus Eustalomyia; species Eustalomyia histrio. The sequence goes on from OX456524.1 coordinate 13,396,056, forward strand.
TTAAAACTGTTCAAAAATATTTTAAAATTGTCTAAAAATGTTTCCAAATTGTACAACCAGTTTTTAAGTTATCCAAAAATATTTTAAAATTTGTCTAAAAATTCATTAAAATTTTTGAAAAATGTTTCAAAAATGTTTTTTCACTAATGCAGAATTATTTATTTGTTTTAATAAAAATAATTTGTATATCAATGCATAAATTTCGTTTCTTTAAACTTATTTTTCTGCATTCTTATGAATTGAATTTTCATCAAAGCTACAAAATACTACAAAGTATATGAACATTTTCAACTCATGCATCAGAATACCTAATCATTGTATTATCATTGCTTCCTTAGAGTAAAGTATGAGTAATGCTAGTAGCTACATTCGAATACTTCCATCCAATGACACGCTAATGCTAAATTCATCGATGAAACCATTAGAAAAGAAGTGATGCCTTTGCCATAGTAGTGATGCTTTTATTGCTTCTTTGGCAGCTTCATTTTTGCTGGGATATTATTATTTATAAATACATATTTCTATATGCATAATCATAGATAACTATATATAACAGGATTTTTTTTTATAAAATTAGATATGCTGATATATGTTACATCATATAATATTATATATATCGCTATATATAATTTTATATGCCTTATACGGTGTCATATATTTATCTATATATGGCTTTCAAAGAATCATATGGGTTATACAAACCCATATTTACATATATAAATATATATGCTATTACATATTTGAGATATAATAATATATGGTGCCTTATCAAAACTATGTTTTAATATGTGGTATGAAATATAATTATATGTATGTCCTATATGAGAAATATTTTCGATATAATATATAATTATATATGATTCAATATATTGCCTCGAGTCAAAACATTCTTTTATATGATACATAGTTGTATATGATTGCATATCAAGAGTATTTTTTGATATGATATAATATAAATATGTGGTTCTATGTCAATGATAAGAAATCCCAACCAGAAAATAAAAAAAAAATGTTTTGTTGCTTTTTTTACTTTTATTTTTTTTATTTTTTTACGAAACTTTAAAATTTTAACGAATTTCGGAGCAACAATAGTTAGTTTTGGTAGTCTCATATATTCAGCCATTATATGTAAATTTTTTTCCATTTTTTCATATAACACAATTCCACCAAAAATGTAGTCAAATAAAGCCAGCTATTATGTATATCAGTGTGTGGCTGAGTGAGTTAAGCGGTCGACTACAATTCTGGCAGACCGGCAAAATTGATTTATATATATTTTTTTATCTAATCTGATACAATTTGATCTGCCATTTTTTGGATCATTGCTGGATTTAATTTGATCTGCCATTTTTTGGATCATTGCTGGATTTAATTTGATCTGCCGTTTTTTTTTTATCAAAAAAGTTCATCTAGATATTACAGCAGATATAAAAGAATATCAAATTGGATAAGAGTAAATATTATTTTTTTTTGCTCGGGTAGTATGTTGTATATTATTTTGACTAAAATAAACCCTTCCATTTTGGTATAGAAACCCTCTTTAGTGATGAACAACGTTGACGTCTATTGAAGCAACATGCTGACAACGCATTACAACGTATTTGTTTTTTTATAGAATTTTTTTTTTAAAACATATTTTTTTATTTTTGTTAAAAAAGGAAATGGTAAAAACAAGTATGTGTTTGTGTCATATTGTACAATTTTTTTTTTTGATTTCTATTAACAGTTGATTTGTTTGCGACGGTATTATTACGCTTAAATTCACTAAACCTATCCCTTTAGCAGAGCTCAAGCTATCAATCCATTTGATGGTTGATAAAAATTGTTCTGGGCTAAATTTTTGTCTATATAAAAAACATGTTTTTCCCATTTTCTTAAAAGAAAATTACCAAAAAATTTGTCAAAACAATTAATTTAAAAAAGTTGAAATAATAAACTTTAAAACAAAACTTTCACTTTTTTATATTTATTTCATTTTCAAAGAATTGAGTTAAATGCCTTTAAGGAACAAATAGAAAAAAAGAAAAAAAAAACCTGTTACAAACAAAAATTATAGAGTAGAAATATACAAAATTTTTCTAAAGTTGTTGAAAACGGAAACGGAAATGCGTGTTTTTACTGAGACAGCAATAAAAATAACAGTATGAACTAAAACAAAAAAAAAAAATAAAAAACGTACACGACAACTCACAGATGGAAATCAAACATTTAAGGAAATACAGGAGTGGGAGAACAACAAAAAAAGTTTAAAAGGTAGAGGTGGAGGGGGGGGGGTTAAGGTTTACCCAGTGGGTGTTCTATACATATGATAAAAATAACAAAGGCATTCGAATTAAATTTCAAAGTCAAAAAAACAAGGGAAGTTAAAGAAAAAAAAACAACGTCATTCAAAAAAAAATCAAATATCCTTGTAGCACATAAACGATGTAAAGAAAAAGTAACAATTGAAAAAAAAAACGCAATTGTCATTACAAACAAAAAAAAAAAAACTGAAAACAATTACAATTTAAACTACGGCAGGCAAAAAGAGAATAACAATAGAAATTCTAATAGAAATCAAAATAGGGAAATGTTAAACATGAATTTTAAACAAAACTCACACACACGCACTACCACCACACTACCAGCCGGTAATAAATTATGTTAAATTTTTATAAAGAACTTTTTAAATTTAAAAAAGTCCTTAAAGAAAAAAAATTACTCAATTATTTAGCAGGTGTCAGTTACTATCTGCAAGCTTTAACAAAATATTATGCTTAAAAAAACTTTTTTATTTTTTGATTTAAATTTTAAAACTTAATGACTGTTTTCTGGATGGTCCTTTCTTATTTGGTTTTGCCTTTTATGGTTATTTTTTTTTTGTTTGTGGTTTTTTCCATAAGTCCTTTTTTTGCTCGTTAATGACTTTAAGTTTAATGTAGGTATGTGTTTATTTATATTTTCATTAGGCAATGAGCGGTAGTAGTAGTAGTAGGCAACCTAGTTTCCATATTACCTGTGTAATTGTTTGTATGTAGCTGATGTTCCGGTTTTTCGTTAGTCAAATATTTGTTATTAACTTAGGGCTATTTCAATGTAATTAACTTGGTTAAAGTGAGAATAACCTTAATATTGTTATTATCATTACTCTTACTGTTCTGATAAAAACATACACTCAAAATCATTTGTAATTAAAATTAACTGAAAATGTAATTTAAAATAAGTGAAAATCTTGTCTACTATTGTAACTTTTCATTTTAAACGAAAAAAGATTTCATCCATTTTTAAATGTTTAATAAATTATTTTAAAATATTCTTCAATAACAAAAAAAAATAATTTTTATTTTATTTTAATTGCTAACAAACTTACCACAAATCCTTAAAAATAAATGATATTTCTTTAATTTATTTCATTTTTTTAACTGACAACAAATTAGCCACAAAATCCATAAAAATAAATGATATTTTTTTATTTCGTTTATTTTTTGAATATCATAAAAAAAAAAACTATAAAGCCTGTAAAAATAAACGACTTAATTTATTTTCTTTATTTTACCTATCGGACAATTAAGTATGAAAAAAAAAATTTTTTTATTGTAACAAAAAATGGGTATTTATTAATATGTATTTTATTCTTTTTCCTTTCTTTTATTAATATTTATTTTATTCTTTAATCATTTAAAAAGAAATGTACGGATAACTTTTCAAATAATCAACAGTCAGTTACTGTAAAAATATTTTGAGTGTACAACTAGTCATTAATATGAATTATTGATTTAAGATAATTTAAAATTATGGACTAAAGTTTTACTTTAAAATGAGGTTTTAATTTATTAAAATATTACACTGTGTAACACTATAATTGAAGATATTAAAAATTGTATTAAATTTTTATGTTTTATGGACACCATACATCTGATTTAAATCAATGAAAAGGAAGTTAAATAGGCTACAAATAATGTCAAGACTAATTTATAGATGGCGCCGGGGCTAGGTACAAATATAAAGCACTCTTCTTTAAATTTAGAGCCATGATTTATGGTGTCTACATATCATTTGAGCCCAATTCAGAAAGGATCTTTCTATGGGTGGTAGGAAGTGGGCCGATGGCAATCTAATAAAATATGGTTCATCTATTGGAAAAATCGCTGGACGATCGATTAAGGGTCATATGAAAAAAAGAAAAAATTGCATAAAAGATGTTTTGGAGGCTTTTAAACACAAACCTGGGATTAGAATTAAAAATTAAAAATTATTTTTTTTTAAAAAGTTTACATTTTGTATCTAAAGAGCCATTTGTAAATGACATTGGGCCACTGATTACGGATTTGAAGTTAAAATTTAAAATACAAAATCAAAGATTCAATATGGCGGTCAAAATTTACAGTTTTATTTTAAATATTAACCGCCATATTGAATCCGCAATTTTGTATTTTAAATTTTTGTTTTTTAATTCGTGATCAGTGATCTAAAGTTATTTACAAATGTGTGTTTTAAATCTAAACTATAAACTTTTAAAATCTGCGTCAATTATTTTGGATCTGCCATTTTGTGAATTTTTTAATTCCAAACTCAGATTCGACATTAGCAGCCACGTACACTTTTCATGTGATCGTTTCGTTCAGTATTTGTTTAATGTAACAATTTTATAAATATTTATTATGAGACATTTCCTAAATAACATCAATAATAATGATCATAAAACTGCCTATGTGGCCGTCATTCTTTGTGAGCGGTGTGAAGTTCTCACTTAATAGAACTTAACTTTATAATATAATTAGTGTTTTCAATTATTCAACCCTCGCGGTTAACTGGTTAGTGCATTATCCGAAAAATTACGAAAATCCATTAATCGGTTATTAACCGTTTTATGCAAGCTAAATGTATTTCTTTTTTAAATAACAAAATAATGAGTTACATTTTTGTGAAATATCAAGTTTTGTCTACTGGTTTATAAAGAGTTTGTTTATGATATTCTAAGCATTCTGAGACTTTTTAAGAACTCGTGCCTTAGCATCTTTGTGGGGGGAATCAGTGGACTCTTTAAAAAGAAAATATAATCAGACATGTACAGTGGGAGTAAACTCTTAAGCCTAAAACAGATAAACACATTGGCGTCAGTGTTTTACCGAGGTACTACATTTTGTCGATAAAGCTGGTATTTTATTTTCTTTATTTGTAACTGTCGAGAAATTAGAACATTTTTAAATAAACAAAAGATGCATTAAAAGAGTCGACCTAAAAAAATTTCACAAGATTTACAAAAATCAATAAAACTATTGAATACATATTTATACTTTTTACGAAACAACTTGTTTCTACTAAATTCTTTAACTTTTTATTTTATTATTTTTTTTTGATAAATCATTCAAATAAGTCACAAAATTTCTTGTAATTTTATTAATCTTTATCATTTTTTTTCTCTTTTAATTTGTAACGAAACTATTTTTAAGAATATAAAATTTTCGAATTGAAAGTAATTTTCTATCATTATATTAGAACACATGTAATGTCATAGTGCTTGTTAGGAAAATACCTAGCCAGGTGTTTGATTGCTAAGAAGCAAAATAATTGCTTTAATAGGTTTTTTGTTAAAAAAAAATATAAAAAAAATTCTAATGTTTAAATAGCTTCAGAATCGGATTTTTTGATAATTGCTTATTTTCCATAATCTAAAGAAATAATTTAACAGCAAATTTTTCTGTTGCAAAGAACGACTTGCAAAAAACTTTTGTTCTTTTATAATATGATTTGCTTTCAGTTTTAACACCGATGATTTTTGTTTTAAATGATTTCAAAAGTAACCTGTTATATTGCTCCTAGAACCACTTTTGGATTTAGACTTTGTTAGCTTTATCTTACATTTGTATTAATGCAAACAAGTTTGGGTTCCATAGAATTGGTTCCAGTGGAATAAAGTTTAGAATATGCAGTTGTAAAAAATTTTCTTGGGAGCAGAAAAGAATGAATTCCTACGGAATTAAAAAGTCAAGGACATACAAATATAATTTATAATTTTTAAAAAAATTCCAACAAAAATTAAAAATTGTCTATCGTATTTCCTATAGATATGCATACCTTAAGAATCTCTTTCACGCTATTTTAAAAGAATTTCATTGTACTTTAGTTCTTTTTTTTTTTCCTTAAATTTTCTTTTTAATTTTTTACCCAAAGCTACAATATTAGGAAGTTTTAAGAAAAATAACAGAAAACATCTATATTAAAAATATAACTTATTTTAACCGATTATTTGGGTCGAATTATTATTTCATGTTTCATAATGCCACTTTTAACAGATATGACTAACCTTATTCTCTGAGTGCATTCTATTGGCTCAATTCACTGTATCCAAATGAACAAACATTTTTGATGTTCAAATGATTTTTGGATGAGAAAATAATTTTTGTGGTAAAAAAATGTTTAAGGTGGTAAAAAAATTTTGTGGTAAAAATAAGTTTTTTGAGGTAACAAAAATTTGTTTTTGACGTGAAAACAAATTTTAAGGGTTTTATCCACCAGACGATAATATGAAATTGTACTAAAGTTCACAAGTTAAAGGGAAAACTTAGAGGTAAATTTACATTTTTATACAAAAAAAATTTTTTTTGCTAATTCTATACAAAACTGCTCGGGAGAATAGCAAAAATCTGAGTATATATGAGTAACCCCCACTTGTGTGTTTTCGCTGTGATCGGAATTTCAATGGGCAGCTAAACGGATATACGGGCATTGCTAAATCGGCTTAAAACTTCATAAAGATTATAAATATTTACGCTTTATAGGTTATTTTACCTATATCTCGATGTACTATAAATAGAATGACGCAAATAGAAATCAAACATTAGAGTTTCTGCAACAAAAATTCCCTGGGAGTGTGATGGTGGCATTGTCCACCCAGATCTCCAGATCTGTTAACTAGTAGTACAAGGTACTTTTCTGAATGGCTCGTTGGCTCGATGACTTTCACTTCGTACATCCTGTATAGTTGTAGTATCCTTAATAAAACTTGAATTAAAATTTTATTTATGTAATTTGTTAAAGAATTTGTTAAAAAAAAAAATTATGATGACAAAAGCTACAATCTATGACTCTCATATTTACCAACTTTGTGTTTACAAAATAATTGTCCAATTAGTAAGTCAAATCTATGAAAACCACTAAGTTTTCATATCTAATCCCGTATTAATAAATTAAAGATTATTATCAAAACACACACACACACACATTTTAAATCCGCCCCCTTTTGTTAGAAAAATCCTAAAAATTTAATGCAAAGCTTTTAAGGCTATAATTTATAAAAATATTTTTGCTTTAATGAAAGCAATGAAAAAAAAATAGCAACATTAGACATAAAATTCCTACTTATAGTTTATTTCTTGTTATACAATTTTCAATGTTCAAAACTATTTAATTTTGCACATAACGTAGGCTTGGAGAAGAAAAAGAACATGACCTAGAATGTGACACATGTCACAGGCATAAATCTTCATAACAACCCTTTCGTGATGCAAGTGCTTAATTAAAGCGACGACTGTGATAGCAACGAATACGACTAGTGAAAAAGAAACACACACACATACACAGCATAGTGAATACAGGCAGGATTCTAAAATAGCTACTACAAAAGTAGAGACAAACACACACACACACACACTCAGGAAGAGACAGTTAGATACACCAGACAAACAGACAGTTAGGCTAAGGATGAAAATACACTTAGTGAAACAGAGTGAGTATAGTTACACTTACAATTGGCAATACACCTTTATATTAATCACTATTTAGAGTCCTTTAAATAATGCCACAAAAGTCTTCTTAAACTAAAGTTTAAAGCATTAAAATGTTTAACGAATATAATCTTTAGTTCATTTTATTAGAGGACATCAAACACGAAAAACCCAGGCGATATATAAAAAATCTTAAAAAAAGCTAAATTAATGGAATGTTTCCTTTTTGTATGAATTATATATTACTCATACGCATCAGTGTACCATAACTATTTTTTTTTTTTTTTGTAATATTTTACTGTTTTCAGTATTAAATATTTATCGCTTGGACTTCTCATGTTTGACAACCCCTAATAAAATTTTGTTAAGGACAAATTCCTAGAAGATTTTAACTTTATAATTAATCGGGAAAGTGGAGTAATTTTGCAAATTCAAAAATCAAATAGAACTAAAATAACCTAATACCACAAAATTGTTTATAAATTATTTTTTCTTTAGAAACATTCCAATTTGAAATTGAATTTCAAGATTTAGAAATTGCTTTTCAAAATCTATGAGGTGTTTGTTTAACTTAATATTTAACTGTGTGCTTTAAAGAGTATGAATGAATTTTTGTTAAATAAACTTTACGTTTTTTTTTGGGTACATTTTTTTTTTTTTTGGAAAAACGTGAGACTCTTCCTTTATGGTTATTTGTTTTTTTATACATATTTTTCTAGGCATATAGCCAGACATTATGTTTGGCCTTAAAAATTCAACATTTTGTGTTTTATGGCCAAACACCTCATTCATTTAACATTATAAAACTTAGATATAAAATCCATTTTAAGCATTAAAGGAAAATTTACGTTTTTAGGCCATTTATTATATTTTCTTTAATACGCATTGAATTGAATTTTTCTTTTTGTTGGGCTACCTACCCAACACAGTATGCAATGACTTTTTGCATCGGTTGTTGCTTGAAAAAGTTAAAGCCAAAAGTTAGGCTTGTGTTAAGAGCTATGGCAAGTGTCGAGGGACTTTTGTGTAACCACTTTACATTTAAGGAGTTTTTATATTTTAGGCAAAACTTTGTATACGAATGTCTCTGTAACGGTTTTGGGTTTGGTGTTTAGTCTATATAGTCTTTTGTTGTATGTAGTTTAACTGCAATGCGACATTTTTTAATGCTTGATGTGTTTTTTTTTTGTTGCTGCTGCTGCTGCCTGGTTTCTACTTTTTTCTTCCTGTGTGCAGCCCTTTAGGAAATAATGTTGTATGCTTTAGTTTCCGGCTCCCCCTTATTACAGCGTGGGTATTTGTTGTAGCAGTAGTTTTTATTTATTTTTCTTTTTCTGCATTCATAATATTGTGTTGATATTATGTACATACATAATTGCTTGTTACAGTATTTTTCCTTGGAATTTTTTTTTTTTTTGCTATTTTTTAAATGGTGGAGAAAATTTTATGTTGCTAATTCAACACGTTTCCTACTTGTTGGTATACAATATTTTCTGTTTTTTTTTTTTTATAAAATTCTTCTGGTTTTCTATTTTTGTGTCTGCTTCTTTCTATACTTATGTATGAATAATTTTGTATTGCCTTGTTTTTTTCTTCTCTGTTTGACTAAAATATGTAATATGCTCGGTTACACATGTCTGGCATTAGGCTTTTAGCTTAAATAGTTTCATTTACCATATTTAATAGAAACAAATATAAAAAACCCCTCAAACTAAAACAGCCTCCTACTATTTATCAATTAACCCTTGATAGAGCGTTCTTTTTTTTTTAAGTATTTCCAAATATGATTTGAAGCAAGTGTCTAAGTACCCAATAGGATTGAAAACTATAAGAGAGGATATATGGAGGTTTATCATTCCGTTTGGATCTATGATTGGCCATCTGTTCGAAACGGTAATTGTGCTTCCATTAAGAAGATGTATTTGTGGAAATTTTCAAGAAACTAGGAAACAGTCTTCTGAGCAGTTTTGTGTTTATAATGAATAAAATCTAAACATATTATTATAAAACTTATATTCAGCGCATTGGTTTTTCTGCGCAACAATTTTTTGCAATTTTTTTTGGGAAATTTTTTTTTCGCGGTTTTTAATATTTATCTAGTTCTTATTTTTTGAGAAGTTTAGTATTCCGAATGCCTAAATACTGCCGATCGGCTTAAAAGTTATAAGTGGAAATTTAATAAAACCTCAAATATTATACAAGACCATGTAATTTCAATTTTAAAGTGGATTTTTGATATATTTCCATGGCAAACTTTATAATATTTAGGGGAAATTTTTTCCCCGAAAAATTTTCGATTCCAAAATCTTTTTCCGCAATATTTTTATTTCTCATTATATATACATATTTTTTTTCAGCCAATTCGGGCGAAATTATTTTTTTCCGCCAAATTTATCTTTTCGATATGTCTGCATACGCCAAAATTTTTTGAGTTTTTTTTTTTTTTAATTTGTATTAAAATTGGTTTTTATTACCCTAAAGCATTTGGGAGTTGTTATAGATGTTTCTGTGATGCCCGATATAGAGTTGCCAGGCAAAGTATTTAACTAACCGTTTCCCAATCAGACCCCTTGCATATGATGACCATTATTCTTAAAGAACCGAAATAGCTAAAAATAGTTTTACTCGTAAATTACAGATATCAATATAATTAAAATACAATTACCTAAAAATTACCGTTACTCTTAACAAACCGTTATGAAGATAATTAAAATACTGCTACCCCTAAAACACCTATACCGCAAGAATTTAACTGCTTTACTTTTATTATTTTTATTTCCATTTATATATATTTTCGGCCAAATTAAGAGAAATTATTTTTTTCCGCCAAACATTTTGTTTTCCCTTTTCTTTTTTTATTTCCCTATAACATTTGGCGAGTTGTGAGAGATGTTTCTGTTATGCTGGATATAAAGTTGCAAGGCAAAATCGTTTATCGAAATTGAGATACCGTTAACTGCTAATAATGCTGCCTATAAATTACCTTTAATCTTAAATAATCATTATAAAAAATTGAAATACCGTTACCCCTAAAATGCCTCTACAGTAAGCAATAAAATGCTGTTAAAAAATACTCTTTAAATTACCCTTTAAATATGAGTACCGTTACCGATATAACTAAAAATATGATTACTCTTTAAATGCCGTTACCGAAAAAGTTGAAATACGTTAACTTTTACCATTTTAACTTACCCTTACATCTGAAATACCGCTACACTTCAAGCAACATTATCTAAAGCGTTCTTTAAAATACGTTTACCGAAATAAATGAAATACCGATACCCTTTCAAAACTGTTGGAAGAAAGCTTCCTTCCACCAAACTGTATTAAATAAAACAAGTCCACTTTTCCTTCAAAGGCGGCTGATTCGCTCAAATAGGTGTCAGGTTATGTATAAAAAAAATTTTGATAAAAAAAATTCACTAAAAAACAAATTTTTCGCGGAAAAATTTTTCCACAATTTTGTTTTTCGTAAAAATGATTTCTTTTCTAAAAAAAAAAACACATTTTAAAAGCAAAAAATAATTTTTGAAAAAAATCATTTTTCTTGCGACAAAAAAAATTGTTTTTTGCGAAAAATTTATCGAAAGTTTACTTTTTCCGTAAAATAAGAATTTAATTTTTTATAAAAAAAAGAAATAAAAAAATTTTGGAAAAATTTTTTCAAGCAAGGAAAAAACTGATGCTGATGTAACTGATGTAACGATTTCTCATTTGGTTTTCTGACACATTTAAGGTTTAATATTTTTGAAACACAGCTTTTGCAGATGAAATAATTTTTAACTTATACATGTATGAAACTAATGTATATATATTTTCCTATAATATAAAATGTTTTTACACATACTTAAACATAAATAGAAATAAAAACGGAAAATATTTATAAACAGGATAAGGAAATTATATGCATAGTAAAGCAAAAGATTACATGTATATAAACGAAAAGTATACAAATTTAACATAGTTTTTAGAAATACAAACACTTGTAGCTTAACAAAAACTTTAATATTGATTGTGTGCAAACATTTAGATAAATTTTCTATTTTTATTTAATCTCTTTTAAGGTTATAATCATGATATATCACCTTTACATTATTCCGCGTACCTGCCTCGCTTGGAAAACGAAGTTACCGTTATAACAAGCACCTCACAAATGCATCAACAGCAACAACAACAGCAGCAGCAACAGCAGCAGCAGCAGCAGCAGCAACATCAACACCAGCAGCCAACAACACAACATTCTTATAACTATCAAACACCTCCGCCCTCTTATACATCCTCACCATCAGCATCACCCACTACACGCAGCAGTAGTTTGTCATCATCAACCTCGTCCGCGTTGTCGCCATGTGAACGTTTAAGTCCGCCCATTATACGCATTAAAACTGAGTCATCAATATATGAGGACACTGATGCCAGTAGTACAGAATCACGTAAGTGTTATACAAGTACGGGTGCTGCTTTATCCTTGCCGCCAAAGAAAAAAGATATCTATCGGCCGTATTCATTAGATGACAGACCCACAAATGAACGTTTACGTTTAAGACAACCAGCTGAAGAAGATTTACATGCTGCCCATGCTATATTAGATCTCAGCGCCTCAACAGCCTTCCATCCGCCTACCCAACCACATCAATTGCAGCATCAACAGCAACAACAACAACAACAGCAACAGCAACATTTAAATCACCAGCCTTTACATCCGCTACATCATATAACACAAGCTATACAATTGCAGCAACATCATCATATGCCAGATGTTACCTTGACAGTGGCCACTACTACACCTTCCATAGCCGATTTAGCTTTGGCAGCCAGTGTGGCAAATGAACAGCGCCCCAGGTCAAATTCTTCTATGCACAGCATGCTTAGCAATTCGGACAGTGAAAGGCAACCCAGTTCTCCGGCCAGTAGTGTACAAAATGAAAATAATAATACTACAAATCAATTTCCTAAAAATGCCGGTCCCAGTGCTAAAACTGTAGCTTATACCTATGAAGCTTTTTTCGTTAGTGATGGTCGTTCGAAGCGTAAAAACGTCACAGATCCTCAGGCGGTATTGCAGCAAGAACAACAAAAAGCCAAATATACTTGCAGTGAGTGTGGCAAACAATATGCTACTTCTAGCAATTTATCGCGCCACAAGCAAACACATCGTTCTTTAGATTCACAATCTGCCAAAAAGTGTCATACCTGCGGTAAGGCCTATGTGTCAATGCCAGCCTTAGCCATGCATGTATTAACGCACAAGCTATCACACAGTTGTGGTGTATGTGGCAAGTTGTTCTCACGACCCTGGCTATTACAGGGTCACCTAAGATCTCATACGGGTGAAAAACCTTATGGCTGCGCCCATTGTGGCAAAGCATTTGCAGATCGCTCCAATTTAAGAGCTCACATGCAAACACATTCGATAGACAAGAACTTTGAGTGTAAGCGTTGTCACAAATCGTTTGCTTTAAAATCGTACCTCAATAAACATTTGGAATCGGCCTGTCTTAAGGATGAGTGTGATATGCAATTTGATAGTACCAGTGACAGTGGTGGCATGACTTCTCCTACTCCCACAGAGGATTATAATCATCCTAGTTACTCGCAACAAGCACAACATGATTTTAAAATTAGTCATATACCCCAACCAGTACCAGCAGCGGCCATAGTTAAAGTAGAGGCCACATTTGCGGGTTAAAATGTAGAAACAGCATCTAACAACCAGCATTTGCAACATATTGTAAGTAGTTTTTAATTTAAAAAAAAAAAACAGAAAAAATTTAAAGCAAATAATGAAACATTTAAATGTTTGAAATATAAAAAAGGTTACGATTTTGTTTAACAAAAATATAAGATATTTTTTTTTAAAAGACAATATTTATATTAAAAAAAAAAATAATTAATTAAATTTATTCTTTAAAATAATTTTTGAATATTTTTATTTATTTTAATTATGCTCAATTATTTTATTTTAATTAATTTTCTTAATTAAATTTAGTTCATAATTTGTAATTTATAAACACAAACAAGACATCACAAGACATCATAATACGTCCATTTCATTTTAAGCTAAAACAAAAACAAGAAAAAATGCTCTTAACAAAAGCAAACTCTTAAATTAGTCTCTTAAAAGGTCTGTTAAAAGCAATCTCTCAGAATATCATTCCACAAGTAAACCACAAAAAAAGCAATCTCTTTTAAAACTCTCTAGTCATTATTTTGATTTTTCTTTTTAACACACTCAATCACCACTCATCATTGTAAACATAACTCTCAGTCATTCTCTCATCTTACTCTAAGTATAGTATACTCTCTATTTTCACTCTTTAAGCAATATTCTCTTAAGAATCATCTTTTCCAACAAAAGATTCGTAATTAAAAGTGTTCTTAAAACAACCTTAAAAAAAACAACGAATATTGAAATTGTGAAAAATTTTGAAATATAATCAACGAAAAGCAAAAGTTTCTCAAACAACGAATTAGGCCATAAGTCCAAAAAAAAAACAAAAATAAGCTCTATATTTAAACAATATTTTGAAAAAATTAGTATATAACAACAAATAAAAAAGCAACGAAAATTCTATTCTAAAATCCCTAAAAAGCAATAAATTTATAATTTAAACAAAAATAACTGTTGTGAAAGAATTTTATTAGAGAAACGGTCAATTAATTAAGTCATTTAGCAAAATTACCCCTTAATATAATATAAATGAAATTTAGAGTTTGAGTTACTTTTTTAGTTCTTTGTTCGTGATTTATATTTTTTTTTGTTTGCAAAAATACAGAAATTTTTAACCTAGTCAATTTTCTTTTTCAACCCGGAAAAAAAAAATAAATAAATACATAAAACCCAGTTTTCGAAACCAAAAATAATTATTAATCCAAAAAAAAAAATTTAGCTAAAATCTCACTAGTCGCTGTAGAACAGCTTTAATTTTGATTTTTGATTTTAATTATAAGTTTTTTTTTAAGAAGAGGCTGGCATTTAAACTAGTAAATTAATTGGTAATATAATCCAATACTTCGCAGCAAACATTCCAAGTTAGATTTAATAGAAATCACCCAGTGTAATTTCTAGTCTTAATATATAAGTATTGTCTCTAAATCTTAAGTATAATTTCTCTCTTTCTTTCCTCATAAATTAACTATCTCAATCTAAGTTTACTGTTCTCTTTTTAATATCTCTCTTTTTATCCTCTACTTTTAACTCTCTTCAGCTTATTTTATTTCCTTATTTTAATATATTTGTCTTTTTGTTCCCAACTTATATTTAGCATCTAAATTTATTAATTCATTTTATCTTAAACTCTTTCTTACACTTTGACTCTTAAGTTAACTCTTCCCTCTTTTATCTCTCTCTCTCTCTCTCTTTCCCGTTTGTATTTTAATGTCCACATATATTTGTCAAGTTAGATTTAACAGAAATAACCCAGTGTAATTTCTAGTCTTAATATATAAGTATTATCTCTAAATATTAAGTATGTCATCTCTTTCTATTTCTCTCTCATAAGTTTTCTATCTTAATCTCTCCTTAAAGTGTTTTATACGTTGAGTCTGAAGTTTATTGCTCTTCTTTTTAATATTCCTCTCATTAATTTTTCCACTTTTAATAAAAAATTTTTGTTTTTTAACTGTTTTTTTACTATTTTTTAAGTTATACTCTTCTTCTATTCTCTTTCACTGCATCTTTCTCTTTAGTTGAATATTTCTCTTTCGCTCTCGTTGTATTATTATTCTCAAGTTTAGAATCTAAACTGTGCGACCCCCTTCTTGGCCTATATATTTTCCGGCTCTTAAAAAACCCGTTTTTAGTTTAACTGCATTAAAGCTTTTACTGTCTTCAGTTTTTCTCTATTTTGCTGGTTCATATTCTACTTTTTAATTTACAATTATAATAAATTGTTTTTCTTAAAATAATTTTTTTTTCCGATTACTCTCTTTTATTTTCTCCTGTCATAGTTTTCTCTTTAGTTGTACATTTCTTGTTCCCTTAAAAATTTCAATTTTCTTTGTATAAAAAATAAATTGTCCATCTGAAATTTACGAAATTATGTTAAAAATAATAAATGTAAAGCCCTAACTTTCTTATTATTTTATCTAAAAACAGCATCTCATAAAAAACCCTCTTTATTTAAGATTCCCTTGTCTGTCTTTACCTTTTTCTCTAATTTTTAATTTCTATCTTATCTTTCATTTTCTAATTACTATAAGAAATTGTTTTTTTTACAACAATTTATTTTTAAAACTAAGTCTTAAATAATTGTACATAACTCTAGTCTTAGTTAAATGGTTTTCATATGATCTCACACTTTTTATATTAGCATTGTCTCTAATTTATAGAAATATTGCGGAAATTCTAGTCTTAATTATAAATTGTCACGGTAACTAACTTTTATATTCTCTCCCGTAATTCCAAAGTTTGTAAATCCATTTATTTGTCTTTTATTACATCTGAAATGTGTAGACGAATACGAGATTTACTGGCAGTAAAAATATTGTCCTCTCCTAGTATAGTGTAGCAATATAAGGGTAATTAGCCTTAAACTGGTAATTTTAAATGCAGTTTATGGGCAGTTTTTTAAAGGGAGGGATTTTATTATTTTAAGATTTTGGCGAATTTAAAAATTTTTCTTTATTTTTTTATATTATTATTTTTTTAATGAATAATTATAAATATAACAAATCATATTTAATAACGAAGACAATAAGAAATTTCGTTTAACTTGTAGACAAAAATTCAGAGTTAAATTATATTTGAATCAATCTCTTATTTTTTTACGAAAATATTTAAATTATGTATGAATCGTATTAAAGTAAATATGATTCTAATTAAATTAAACTTTTGGTATTTAAATTAATATGTTAAGACCACACATAAATGTAAACATATTTAAATTAAATATAAAACAATCTTAATTGGATTTTAAAAATGTTTCTACACAAAAAAAAAAAAACATTAAATTAAATAGAAACAGCTCTCAAATCAAACTAAGTTTGTGTTATTTTTAATTTAAATATGTTGCAACTTATTTTAAAATGTTTACATAATAATGTATATACGAAAGTGTTTATTTAAACTAGAATCATGTTTAATTCAAATTCATACTTAATTTAGACTTATTCGTAAAAATATAAAATATTAATTCAAGTATGTTATAATAGTTGATTTAACTCAGATTTTTTCTTTCTGTGTACTTGATTTTAAAATAGCTTTTTTTTCTTTTTGTATAAAATCTCAATTTCCATAATTAAATATTATTTGTGAAAATTTAAAATAATTTAGTATAAAATAGTAATTATAGAAAAGAAAATTATAAATCCCCAAAAATATTGATAAAATCCCCTGTAAAAGGGCAGAACTTGTGGGAGTATTTAGGGCTTCAGGTTGAGTTTGTAGTGGACTGTATAGCTTGGGCACCTAAATATGAAGAAGAGTTAGGCCCTTTGTTCTCAGCTTATAATTTCTCGCAGCTCGAGACAATTATAAAGGAATTGTTGGTTAAGTTAGAAAAAATGGGAAAAAGTATAAAAACAACAATAGAATTAGTAATGTATTTTTGGAAAGTGCTTTATTGTGCTCACCGTTTCTGTTGAGGGTTACAAAGTAAGTGAAGTAAGTAATTATTTTAGGTATAAAGACTTCAATTTATCTTTATGTTTCAAAACCAGAATATGAATTTAGATAATTTCTATGTTGTTTACAATTCACAATAATTCATAGTTCATAGTTCAAACATTCCAACTATAACTATTTTGTTTAAATTCAATTTTGTTGGCAAATTCAAATACTTAATTTACAATTCTAAATATATAAAAAAAAAATTAGTTTATTTTAAATTGTTTATTGTCTAAATTTATGAATTTAGACATGCCGCCGCCTCAATTTATGTTGACCTTCCGGCTGGCTGTGCACAGAGCACTTGGGCAAGTGTTCGGATAGCTTCCGATATGATCTGCTGATCCGGAATAACTTGGCGTGCATTGTTGATGTTAGGAGGTTTATTGATGTTAAGGTTTCTGTTGCTGTTGCTGATGTGGTTGCTTCTGTTTCTGCTGCTGTTGTTGTGTCGGTTGCTGCCACTGTTGCTGTTTCGGCGATTGTTTTGTCTGTTGAGCCTCCCTCTTAAATCATTCCGGGTACGACTTGGGTGCAGGAGGGTGTGATGATAACTGTCACATCTTCTACATAAATCACTTGATTGGCAGGCTCTCAAATCATGACTGCGTGCCAAGCAGTTTTCACAGTAGCCAAACCTGCGGACAACTCGGTTTCTTTCCCTTGTGTCCATCTTCAGGAACTTCTGGCAGAACCTGAGGGAGTGAAATTTTTTACACACCATGCACTGGTGTATGTCGGGATCACGATCACGGCGATTTTGAGGTCTAGAAAGGATGAAACAAAGCAAAAAGAAAACCAAAAAAAAGAGAAGAAAACATATGAGTTATTAAGGTTAAATGAGATGAATAAAGGGAATTTTTAGTTGGTGATTACAAGGGGAGACAATTTTAGAGATTAACTTAGAGGTGGATCGTTTTCATTAAGAAAGGGTAAGTAGCAAAGCTTTACAATTGGTCTGGTTATGGTACCAGCAGCTGTTCGTACTTCTGCAACTCTAACGTAGTTATCAGAACCGACATGAGTTGTCTCTATTCTGCCTAACCGCCATTCGTTGGGTGGCAATAAATCGTCGATTATGACGACAAGATCTCCTGGTTTCATATTCGGTGCGGAATTTTTCCACTTATATCTTTTGTGAAGGGATTTCAAATAGTCTTCCTTCCACCTTATTGCGAATTGGTGGTGGAGAGTTCTGAGTTTTTGCCATCTATTTACAAGAGATATTTTCTCGGGTTCTGGCTCTGGGAAAGCCGTTATGGGTTTACCTGTGAGAAAGTGGCCTGGAGTTAAGGCCGTTATATCAGAGGGATCTTCTGACATTGCGGAAATGGGACGAGAGTTCAATATCCCCTCAATTCGAGCGAGGATTGTGCAGAACTCCTCGAAATTGAATCTGTGAGAGCCGGCAATGCGTTTAAAATGAAATTTAAAACTTTTAACGGCAGCCTCCCATAGACCACCCATGTGAGGTGCATGAGGTGGTATAAAGCTCCATTCAAACCCTTGAGTTATGTAAGTCTGAGAAATGTCCGCGGAAGCCGACGTTAAAAATTTTGCGAATTCGCGACCTAGTTCTCTGCTCGCCCCAAGAAAATTACGGCCATTATCGGAGACAATCCTGTAAGGGAGCCCCCGCCTCCCAACGAAGCGAGCGAATGCTGCTCTAAAAGCTGCAGTTGATAAGTCAGAGCATGCTTCAAGGTGAATAGCCTTAGTGCTAAAGCAAACGAAAACGCAAACATAGCCTTTTGCGTATGGTGCGTTTCGCAAAGTGGAGGTCTTGAGCTCAAATGGGCCCGCGAAATCTATACCGGTGGTTTGAAATGGAACTGAGAGGTTGCATCTCTCCGAGGGTAATGGTGCCATAATTTGAGAACATTGTTTCTGTCTAAAAATTATGCAAGTTTTGCATTGGCGTATGATTTTCTTTACTCTAGGTTTTAGACGAGGGATATAAAATTCGGTTTGTGTCATTCTACACATTTGATTGCATTCTGCATGAGCTAAAAATATGTGTAAATGATGCAAATAAAGCTGGCAGAGTCGGGAGTTGCCAGGTAAAATTATGGGATAGCGTTCACTGTAGGGTAGTGAGGAGTTAGCTAAACGCCCGTTAACACGCAAAACTTTATGAGAATCCATAAAAGGATTAAGTGGTTTTAGAGAGCTTTTATCTGATATTAATTGTGAGTCTGAGATTTTTAGATATTCTTCTCGGTAATGTGATGTTTGAGCAAGAGCAATCAGTTTGTTTTTTACAATTTTCATTTCCTTTTGAGTTAGATTAAGAGTAGCGTGACCTGTGTAAGGTCGAGACTTGGAGAGGCTTCTATGAACGAAGCGAAAGACAAAACACAATACGCGTAGTGCCTTGTGATACGAGGAAAATTGCTCTAATATATCATTCTTTTGAATCGAAATGTGCAATGCCTGTACTTTTACCGTTGAGTGTTGTGTAATTGGTGGATTCAAGGGATTCCGCTTTGGCCATTCCGAGGGTGGATTAGTCAACCACAATGGACCATGCCACCATAAGGGATTTATAATAAGATCTTGCGGTCTACTGCCTCGAGTTCCTAGATCAGCTGGATTATCATGTGTGGGAACATGACGCCAAGATGCAGTTGGCAACAGAGTATGTACTTGGGAAATGCGGTTGGCAATATATGTTTCCCAGGTCCATGAGGGTTTTGATAACCATCCCAATACAATTGAAGAATCTGTCCATAAAATTATTTCAGACTCCTTCATGTCAAGAGAGTTAATAACGTGCTTTACTAAATTGGCGAGTAAAACAGCTCCGCAGAGCTCCAGCCGAGGTAAGCAAACGGTTTTTAAAGGAGCTACTTTGCTTTTGGCAACGAGTAAATTAGAAAATGATGTATGCTCCGAAGTTTGGCATCTAACATAGACTGCCGCGCAATATGCCCCTTTGGAGGCATCAGCAAACCCGTGAATTTGAATTGAATATGCAGGGTTGTATTGAAGCCATCTTGGGATCACAATCTCTTCCACTTGGGCAAGATCAGAAAGCAAATTTTCCCATTTGGCAAGAGTTTCGGGACCTACGTTTTGATCCCAATCTAAACGTTCCAACCAGAGTTGTTGCATTAACAGCTTAGCCCGGATAACGACAGGAGTTATCCAGCCCGCAGGGTCAAACAATCTGGCAACGGCCGACAATATAGTTCGTTTGGTTACCTTTGAACTCTGAAAAATCGGGGAAAAGGAATAACTAAAGGAATCCGTAAGCGCGTTCCATTTCATCCCCAACGTTTTCGTTGCACTACTTTCATGAAAACGGAGAAAATTCGAATCATAAAGATCATCCGCCGGGAGATGAGAAAGCAACCGAGTATCGTTAGCTGTCAGCTTTTTTAGGGGGAATCCTGCTGACTCTAAAGCCAAAATTAGTTGCGATTGGGATCTCAAAGCTTCCTCTATTGTGTATCCTCCCGACAAAATGTCGTCCACGTAAGTTTCTCTTCGTAAGATTGAGCTCGCTATAGGATATTGCGATTCAGAGTCGGAAGCAAGCTGAAGTAGCGTTCGGATTGCTAGGAATGGCGCACAGTTGACTCCAAAAGTGACAGTTTTTAACTGAAAATCTTTCAAGGGTCCGTTTTGCTCACTTTGAAAAAGAATTCGCTGATAAGGTCTGTCAGCAGGATGTACCAGAATTTGGCGATACATTTTTTGAATATCGCCACTGAAAACAAAACGATATTTGCGCCAATTGAGTAGTACACTCATCAGATCCTGTTGTAGCGTGGGTCCGGTGTATAATGCGTCATTTAAAGAGAAACCCGATTTCGTCTTTCGAGATGCGTTGAAAACAACCCTAACCTTGGTTGTTTTGTGTTCGGGGCGGACTACCGCGTGATGGGGCAAGTAGAAAGAAAAATACTTTTCGCCAGCGCTAACTTCGCGAAAGGAAGTTCTTTCCATATGGTCAAGTGTTAAATATTCGCCCAGAACCGCATTATACTGCGCCTGAAGTTCTGGATCTTTCGAAAGTGATTGCTTCATTCGTGAATATTGACCGAGAGCTAAAATTCGAGAAGCTCCAAGGAATATAGAGTCGGGAAATTCCCTTTTGAAAGGAAGTCTTACAACATATTTTCCATCTGACTCTCGTGTAGTGGTTCGTTCATAAAGATCTTCGCAATATTGATCCTCATCCGACATATGCACAGTTGAGGGCAACTCTTCTTGCTCCCAAAATCTCTTGAGCAGATCGTCAAGTTCCACTGTTCTTGAAGGTACCACAGTTGTCGTAAAGGACTGGACCGCCTGAGTATCAATGGGACCACTAAGAACCCAACCAAATATTGTGTTGTAGGCAGAGGCCAAACCGCAAATATTTTTCTTTGTTCCCGTTGTATATAAATGTCTTTCACAATCGTTTCCGAGAACAAGATCAATTTGTGAACGTTGATTAAAGCTCGGATCAGCTAAATCAAGATCTTCCAAGTCAGAAGAATGAGGAATTTCGAATGAAGTTAAGGGGACATATTTAGTGACATTTGGTAGAACGATGGCACTAACGGAAAACTTGAAATTCGTTCTTTGAGAAAATATTACCAAGTCACATTCCTTGGTAGTAGAACCGGGTTGTTCCCAAATACCCAATATTTCGTACCTGGACCTACGTGTAGGAATTTCAAGCCTTTTCCTTAACTTATCGGTAACAAATGTTCTTTGTGAGCCCGGGTCTATAAGTGCCCTGACCATAAATAGTTGGCCCCTGTGTTCAATCTGAACCAAGGCTGTTCGGAGTAATATGTCACTACCACTAACTGACATATTAGATTGGACATGTGATTTAAATGCCAGTTTCGACGTGGACGGTAAAACTGAACTATCCTCGCTTGCACGTGATGCATTAGCTCCTTGAAAATTATTTGATTTGAAATTTGGAGGGGGAGTAAAATTGGGTGAACTATTCGGTTTTGCCAAATGTAACAAAGTGTGATGCTCCCTTTTGCAGATGAAGCACGTGTGTTTGCTGGGACACTTTGCCTTAAAATGATTTGGTGAAAGGCAATTGTTGCAAATTTTGTTAGCCTGAGCAAAATCGATCCTTTGTTGAACCGTGAATTTTTTAAAATTGGGACACATTCTCAGATTATGATCTCCATCACATACTTTACATTCCAAACTGATCTTTTCCCGTGAGGCGTTATACTGAATTTTAGGTTGAGAAATACTGGGAATGCTCATTCGTTCTTTTATTATTTTTATACTGGAAATTCTGTCGACAGCTTCGTATCGGTCTATGAGAAATTCCTCCAATTGGGACCATTTGATTAAATCTCGATGATTTTTAAGCGATTGTTCCCAAAGAGATAGTGTTTCATTGGGAAGTTTTGAGCGGACCAGAAAGACAATGAAGAAATCGCAATGTTCTGTGTCCACATTCAAATTCTTAAGAGACTGCAAAACATCGCTAACAGTAGAGTGAATTCTCTGAAGGGTTTGACTGTCCTCCGAGGTAGCAACTGGAATGTTGAACAGAGTCTCGAGTAGACGGTCAACTAAATCCCTTTTGTTTTCATAGCGGGCCTTAAGTGCATCCCAAGCAAAATAAAAACTGTCATCGCATAATGGGAATCGTTTGACAATCGCCCCAGCATCATGTGTTGTTCTTCTCCTCAAATGGTACAACTTTACTACTGGAGGGCAATTTGTTCCGTTAATATACACGGCCGTGAACATATCACGAAATGATGGCCATTTTTCATAGCTGCCTTCAAAAACTTCCGTATCGCATGGTGGAAGCTTGATGCTGTTATTACAGTTTTGCATCGAAACGCCTTGAGAGGGCAAGCTCATTCGAGAAGTGATATCCTGAGAGGAGGCACTAACTTTTGCAATTTTTAACCAGTCAATAATGCGAGACCTACATACGTAAAAGGATTCAGAGCATGCATTAAAATTAACCTTGGCATTGCCCTTAACCTCTTTGGAATGTTCTGGGAACTGCGAGAGCATGAGGTTCTCGTATGATGATTCTAATTTGGCCCATCTATTCTCTAGATCTCTTAACTTTGTTTCAAGCATTGATTCTGTTTGGTCTTCAATTTCCGCGTTACTAAAATTTGAGCAAAATGAAAGCAAGTGTTCCCAGTCAAAAAGAAATTTATCCTGAACGAACAAATGGCGATTATTTCCTGAAGTACTATCGTTATTGTCGTCTTTATTGCTCATGATTAACGATTTTTAAATGGGCAGATTACTTCTTCTTGTTTATGAATCCTAGCAAATTTATTTGCTTATAGATAGCTACTACTTGCTTATAGCTTGGATTTTTTTTTTATTAAATTTAGAACAAACAATTTTCGTTTCTTTTTGGAGAGAAAAAACAAAAATGTTCAATTAAAACAAGACGAGAAAAGAAATTGTTGCTTTTCTTTTTTTTTTTTAATAAGATTGTTAAATTGGAACAATATGGGAAAAGAAATTATTGCTTTCTTTTTTTAAAAGGATTGTTAAATTGAAACAATATGGGAAAGGGAAAAGAAATTGTTGCTTTCTTTTTTGAAAAAAGATTGTTCAATTGAAAGAATATGGGAAAAGAAATTGTTGCTTTCTTTTTTGAAAAAAGATTGTTCAATTGAAACAATATGAGAAAAGAAATTGTTGCTTTCTTTTTTTTTTTTTGAAAAAAGATTGTTCAATTGAAACAATATGAGAAAAGAAATTGTTGCTTTCTTTTTTGAAAAAGGATTGTTCAATTGAAACAATATGAGAAAAGAAATTGTTGCTTTCTTTTTAGAAAAAAGATTGTTCAATTGAAACAATATGAGAAAAGAAATTGTTGCTTTCTTTTTTTTTTTTTTTAAAAAAAAGATTGTTCAATTGAAACAATATGAGAAAAGAAATTGTTGTTTTCTTTTTTTGAAAAAAGATTGTTCAATTGAAACAATATGAGAAAAGAAATTGTTGCTTTCTTTTTTGAAAAAAGATTGTTCAATTGAAACAATATGAGAAAAGAAATTGTTGCTTTCTTTTTTTTTTTTTAAAAAAAAGATTGTTCAATTGAAACAATATGAGAAAAGAAATTGTTGTTTTCTTTTTTTGAAAAAAGATTGTTCAATTGAAACAATATGAGAAAAGAAATTGTTGCTTTCTTTTTTGAAAAAAGATTGTTCAATTGAAACAATATGAGAAAAGAAATTGTTGCTTTCTTTTTTGAAAAAAGATTGTTCAATTGAAACAATATGAGAAAAGAAATTGTTGTTTTCTTTTTTTGAAAAAAGATTGTTCAATTGAGACAATTTGGGAAAATTTCCGTTTTGTACCGGAAAAAAATGTTCAATTGGACAAGAATAAAAATTTGAGAAACCGTGATAAACAAAATGCAAAATCCATTAATATCGTGTATATAAATTTCTCAGTGTACTTAAAAAGGAAAATAAAATTGTAATTTGTTTTAGAGTTCAACTATCCTTACTCTATAATTTTCTTTTAAATAAATCCGCTGTAAATTTACTTTCTTCTGGTTTTTCTTATTCTTTTTTAATGATTATAAAGGTAGATAAATTTTGTATTAAAATTTCTTTTTTATTGCAATGAAACTATATTTTGAAAGCAATTGTGAGCGGTAATATTTAACAAATCAGAATAAATATTTATGTTTGTAGATACCAAAATTGTTTACCTTAGTTTTATCTTTTGTTTATTAATTGTTACGTTGATATTTGATAGAACAGTTTTGTCATCGACTGTATACTTTATGTTGTTTGATACACGTTTGTTGTTATTCGCCTGCACAAGTTGCAAACTTTGATGTACGAATGTTTGTTTAGCTTTTGCGTTCGCTTTTATTTGATCAAACACGTTGTAGAGCTTTTGTTTTACGACCGTTTAAAGATCTGACATAGTAAGCACAAGAGAACAAGTTAAATTCACCACGACCAACTCTTTTTTTTTTTTTTTTTATTTTTTTTGTGTGTTTTATGATGGCTGACTAACCCGATTGGTATATGTTTGTATGTATCAATGTACAACGTATGAAAGGCAAAGAATTTAATGAATAGAAAACA
The DNA here is from genome assembly GCA_949748255.1 of Eustalomyia histrio. NCBI lineage: Eukaryota > Metazoa > Arthropoda > Insecta > Diptera > Anthomyiidae > Eustalomyia > Eustalomyia histrio. Next base: position 13,421,420 of record OX456524.1, read on the forward strand.
AAACAAACTAACGGGATTAAAATTTGCGAATTCTTTGAATTTCAAATTTTTTAGAAGTATCAATTTTTAAAACGGGATTTATTTTTTAGTATACCGAAAATTTATTTTTTGTTGAAAAATTTTATGATTTTTTAGAAACTTTAATTTTAACGGGTCTTATTTTTTAGTTTACCGAAAATTTATTTTTCGTTGAAAAATTTTATGATTTTCTAGAAACTTCTATTTTTAACGGGTCTTATTTTTTAGTATACCGAAAATTTATTTTTTGTTGAAAAAATTTTATACTTTTTAGAAATTTCAGTTTTTAACGGGTCTTATTTTTTCGTATACCAAAATTTATTTTTTGTTGTAAAATTTTATGCTTTTTTAGAAATTTAAATTTTTGTTGTTGTTTTTTTTTTTTTTTTTTTTTTTTTAGGTTTTCCAAATTTTTTTTGTGTTTTACTTGTTTCTAGAAATTTTCTTTTTTAAGCTTTTTTCTAAAAAACTTTGCCCTTTACTTTTTTTTTTTGCTGTTTTCACACTTTTTTCTTGTTTCTAGAAATACTCTTCCTTTGCTTATACTTTTTTTCTCGGCTTTCACACTTTTGCTTCTTTAGAATTTTTCTTTTTTTTAAATTTCAAGAATTTTGTGTTTTTCTTTTTTGCTTTTTTATTTTAATTTCCAAGAATTTTAGGGTTTTCTTTTTTTGCTTTTAAAAATTTAAAATTTCCAGAATTTTAGGGTTTTCTTTTTTGCTTTTAAAAATTAAATTTTCCAGAATTTTAGGATTTTCTTTTTTGGCTTTCCCCGTTTTTGTCCAAAAATTTAGCACTTTTTTTATATATTTTCAAATTTTTTCCGGAAAACTATGATTTTTGTTTTATTTATTTTCGATTTCTTTAAATTTTTTTGCGTATTATATCTTTCAACTTTTTTTTTTCTTTATGTATGATGCGTACCAATTATACCGACTAGAACATTGAGAGTGATATGTGTGTACATAAATGTAAAAAGGTCAACTTTACCTCATTTTAGTGGTGAAACTGCAAAGCTTTCCAGTGATGCTAATCTCGTGGTTTTTCCTTAAGGTTCGAAGTGACCATGCAAAAGGGCAGAACTTGTGGGAGTATTTAGGGCTTCAGGTTGAGTTTGTAGTGGACTGTATAGCTTGGGCACCTAAATATGAAGAAGAGTTAGGCCCTTTGTTCTCAGCTTATAATTTCTCGCAGCTCGAGACAATTATAAAGGAATTGTTGGTTAAGTTAGAAAAAATGGGAAAAAGTATAAAAACAACAATAGAATTAGTAATGTATTTTTGGAAAGTGCTTTATTGTGCTCACCGTTTCTGTTGAGGGTTACAAAGTAAGTGAAGTAAGTAATTATTTTAGGTATAAAGACTTCAATTTATCTTTATGTTTCAAAACCAGAATATGAATTTAGATAATTTCTATGTTGTTTACAATTCACAATAATTCATAGTTCATAGTTCAAACATTCCAACTATAACTATTTTGTTTAAATTCAATTTTGTTGGCAAATTCAAATACTTAATTTACAATTCTAAATATATAAAAAAAAAATTAGTTTATTTTAAATTGTTTATTGTCTAAATTTATGAATTTAGACATCCCCAATATTAATTTCGTGAAATTTACAAGTCCCTACTTTTAAAAATCTGTCCCGAACTGAATTCAAATAATTTTGAAATTGAATGTTTAGATATAAGTCTTGTTATTTTACTATTAGACTAATGAAGCCTTAATTGGGTACTAATTTGTAAGTTCTCTCTCTGTCTCTCTCTCTATGACGATAAATTATTTCTCTTTAATTGTCTATAAGCTTAGAAACTGCATTAGAAAAACCAACATTTTTCATTTTTCATTTAAAAATTTAAAATTATTTTAATCTAATTTAAAAAATATATTTTCTATCACATATTTTTTTTTTATTTATTTACACTATTTCTCTTTAACTTGTCTACAGCTTTTACTTATTATCACTTCACTCTAACATTTTGTAGCCTCTTTTAAGTAAACTGTTGATTTAAGATTGTTTTGACGTCTTTAAAATATTTTTGTCTAAATCAATTTTTACTTTTAATTTAAGTTGTTCTCTTTAAAACTACGTGTCCCTCCCAGTAGAACGATTTTCTATTCAACTTATTGGTTTTTACAGTTAAAACACAATCAAAGATAAAACTTAAGGCGGAAAAATTTTTATAAAATTACAGAGTTCTTATTCCTGAATTTTGATCAGAATAAAATCAGTCATATTTTGTTGGCGAAAATATACGACTCTCTTACATTTGATTGGCATCTCTATTTTTTAACCTTAGAGTTGCTATAACTTACGTAAACTTGTTTTGTTTTTCTGTACATTGAGCAGGTAGAAAGAGAAAACAAATAACTACCAACACAGAAATTTTGACCGTTTCAAATATACTCATAAATATTCCTTGCCTTTCCTTCTTTCTTTAGTCATTATCTTTTCGCCTTTATTGTGTTTCTTCTCTAACACTTAATTTCAATCAAATATAACCATTTCTATAAGCTACCATTTTTTTTTTTACATAAATATATATATGTTTCTTACTTTACTTTCAAGACTGTTCTTTTTCTTTCTTGCATGAAAATCTAGTCAGCTATTCCGCTCTTTTGTCTATAGTTCTATTTTAAAACTAATTATCAACTATAAGTATCTCTATAAACTTTCATTACTACCATATAGTTCTCTTATATTCATATTTATTTTTTCTCTGTTGTAAAGATGTTCCTCCTTGACAGTCTTTTTTTCCTTTTCTTCATGAAAATCTAGTCAGAAAACTCCGCTGCCTTTAGTGATTATTGCTGTGCTATTAATTTATTTTCATTTTCTCTCTCTCTCTCTCTCTCTCACTAAACTTTCGATACTCTCAGATATATACTCTTATAAACTATTTATTACTATCCCTCTTTAACTATTTTAACTTTTAATTTTCTTTTTCTTACCTGTGTTTTTTGAGTAAACTATTACTAACCCTCTATCTCTCTCCCTAACTATTTCTAAATTCTCTTTAAATTTTTTAGTTTAATTTTCTCTTTCTTAACTATGTTTTTTCAGTATTAATAGTTATTAATATTAATTAAAATAAAATAAAATTTAAAATTTCAGTTGCATTTTTAAAACAAGTTTATCATTTACTAGTTCAATTAGGTGAATCCATTTTTATTTTTAAAAATGGCTTTCACAACAGTGGGATAAGGGTGCAATAATAAATAATTAAATACAAAATAAACTCCAAAACTTTTGGCATTAAATTTAAACAAATTTTTTTAAATAATCTTATAAAGAAAAAAATTACAAAAATTTTAACTGTAAATACAAAAAACAAAATCCTATAAAACTACTTATTTAACTAAGATTTCATAATTTTTTTCTACCTCTATACCTGTCTCTTTCATTCATTCTCTTTGTCTCTTTTTAATATATTCTTATACTAGCTTAATTTCTTAGTAAACTAATAATAACTCTTAACTTAAGATTTAACTATAATTAATTAAAACTGTATAAGAGTTTTTTTAAACACAGTCTTATAAGTGTTAACTACTCTTTTACACTACACAAACAGTTTTGACTCTCTCTATAATTTCTGTTCTTGTACAAAATTGTGTCAATTAAAACAAAAAAAAAAAGGAATTTTTGAAAAGTTATAAACAAAGTTTTGTATTAAAATATAAGCTTACTTAATTTAATTTAATATGATTAGTTTTTATGTCAGAATTTTAAAATCTCCTTTTTAGAATTGATAAATATTTAGAAATATTGGATATATCAAATAGCCTGACTAGAACCAATTAGGTTTAGACGTTAGGTATTCTGAGTGACATTCTTTACTTCAATACAGTATTTTATTTACAACTTAACAAATAGTTTTTAGCAAAATTTCTTTTTCCCCCTACGACCCATTTTATTAGAAATAATAATTATTTTTTAGCGAAATCCAGCGATTTCATTGAAATAGTCGAGTGTTTCTCTAGTCACTAGAACCCCTAGCGTATAAGCCTCTGGTTTTTTAAAAATTATATACAAAAATATATATTATTTTAAATTAAAATAAAAAAAAATCAGCATCAAAGGTGGATCTCAAAAAAGAAACAAAAAAAAAAAAATTCAAAAAATAAAATAATTTTAAATAAAATTAAGAGCAATTTTTTTTTAAAAAAGTTTCTCTTTACCACATACAGCCAGAATAACCAAATAATTAAAGAAATATTATTATTATTATATTTTAATAAAATTTAAGTTTTTTTTATTAAGTTCAAATAAAATTCCTTAAATATTAAAAAAAAGAAATTATACTCGGCTAAAGTACCAAAGCAATACTCAGTTATACAATTTAAAATATTGTATAAAAAAAATCTTAAAATTACTCAGAACTAAATGAAATTTTAAGCTCTATTTGTAGAAATTATTCTAACAACTCCCTAAGGTTAATTTCCAAGCAATTATTTTAGTATTAATAATAAACTAGAAATGTAAATATTAAAAAAAAGAGCAATTAAATTGTAAATATTTGTTAAAAAAAATTAACAAAATTAATCTCCAATTAATCCCAATAAAAGGCAAACTTTTTAAAACTCCGGTCAATATCTAGAAATTACAATATTTGAAAAAAAAAAAAAAAATATTTTTTTGATTAATATATTTTAGGCAAAAATTATCAAAAGATAATTTTTTATAAAACTATATATATAAAAAAAAGTTTTTTTTTTAATTAATAAAACATTTTTGTTAGTACAGCTTCTTGTTTATAATAATAGTTTTAATATTATAATTATTTTTTAATATAATTTTAATAATTATTTTTCACTTTATATAATCTTTTGTAATTTTAATTATTAATAAATTATATATTTAAATTTTTTTTTTTTTTAAACACAACAGTAATACTTGTATAGTTAATATATTTAAAACATTATTATTATTATTATTATAAACAAATTATTATTCATTTAAAATGAAAAAAAAAAATAACACAACAATAGAATAAAGTATAAAACCTAAAAGCATAAATATATTTAATTATATATAAACATCGATTATATAGTCACATATGTATTTATTTATATTTAATATTTATTGATTTAAGAGTTACACACAAAAAATAATAAATAAAAACAACAAAATGAAAATTATTATAAATACATACTGAAATATAATGAACACAAAAAGAACACATTCTTGTTTTATTTATTTGACTTTGTTTTAAAACACCAACAACAATAACAAATCAGAACACAAATCAAACCTGTTGAAATGAAAAGTTTAGTATTTCATTTGAGTTGCTAAAAAGAAATATTTATATAAAAAGCTATTAACTTCTTAGTTGGCTGATTTTATAGAAAATTATGTCTAAACAGCTAAGAATAGAATTTAAATTTCTGATTTAACAAAGTTTAACTGTTAACATAATTTTTTTTTTTTAATTTCGCTTGAGTTTAACACTTCAAAAATGTCCACCAGTACGTAGAAGTAATATTGAAAGACAAGACAAAAGAAAATATTAATCATACGCCACCAGGTACCACCATTGAAATGATAAGTATATAAATTTCAAAAATATTAAGCCGCTAGTCGATATTCGCCATAATGTTGGCGAATATGTAAAATAGCATTAATCGGCTCAATTATTCGCTTAAATTTAAATAAAAAAAAAAAAATGTTGTTTCGAGATATTTTCCACAAAAGCTTTTGTTTTTTTTATAATTGGGTATTCAACCGGTTAAACTTTATTCCATTAAACAAAACATGTGTATTATAATTTTTTGCAATTTTGATGCAGTGGATGCAATTTTTTTGGGTCGGTCCATGTGAGAATTTTTTTGCTTTGGTTTGGATCTACAACTTTGCCAAAGACATATAAACAAAATTCCGAACGGTTTATGATATATGGATTCCATAAAAATTTTCCTTTTTTAAAAAAATCATGTTTGGGTGCAAAAACTTAGGGTGTCCATAAAAAAAAAATTCGATGTAATCTGGCCAAGTCCGTTGCGGATTTTTTTAGTTTCGATATACACTTCAAAAAAAACCGGGTACGAAAGAGGAACCAATTTATGTGTTGCCATTTCAGGACAAAATCATGAAAAAATCATAAAAAAATAGCATTTTTTCCCAATTTTTTGCAATTTTGATGCAGTGGATGCAATTTTTTTGGGTCGGTCCATATGAGAATTTTTTTGCTTTGGTTTGGATCTACAACTTTGCCAAAGAAAATTTTCCTTTTTTAAAAAAATCGTGTTTGGGTACAAAAACTTAGGGTGTCCATAAAAAAAAAATTCGATGTAATCTGGCCAAGTCCTTTGCAGGTTTTTTTTAGTTTCGATATATACTTCAAAAAAAAAAACGGGTATGAAGGAGGAACCACACGATGACCTTAAAAATGCTGCACTGTGTAATTGATCGAATATTATAAAATGCCCAATTTTCGAATAACGAATAAAACGAATTATATACGATTAATCGACTCATCAAAATTGACCAAAAAATCAAAACTGTTTTAAAAATATGTTTTTTTAAGAGTTTTTTAAGGTTGAAATAACACAAAATCAATTCCAACATCCTCTAGAAAAGTGTATATCCAAAGCATTTAAAAAATTAAAACAAAGAAATCTACAAATAATTTGTTTACAAAATTGTGCTTAGTCACACTTTATCTGTAATAAAAAATAAATGACTTTTCATATATGAAACACTTTTCAGAAGTCACACATAGAATACAGATTTATTGTAAAAACCGAATTTCTTACTAACTGAATGATTTGTTTAAGGCCACCAATTTATTTGGTTGTCGCAACCAACTAAATATATCAATTGTATTAGGAAAACATTTGGTTGGGACAACTAAATAATTTGGTTGCTGTGACCAAAAATATTCAGTTGGCAAGAAATTCGGTTGTCACAATAAAACTGGGTTCTCTGTGCAATTCAGCCAACTGTCTTAGAAGAAATTTTAATAAAATTAATAACTTTTAAGTTAATTAAACAATGTCTGTCCGTTTGCTAATGTAAACCTTTTAATCAAACTACAGCTCGCAAATATAAACTTATATGACTGAAGTTTGAACTTAGGCTTCCGTTGGCTTATTGAATTTGGTTAAAATCGGTGTAAATTCAGGCCCATAGAAAATTTCTGTCTGACTTTTTTTTTTTTTTTTGGAATGAGAAACAACACTCAGGAAATTTTTCCTACTAATAAATGTGTTACTTTCTTTGGAAAGGGGGTAGAGAAGAGATGAAAGTTGGTGAAAGATGAAGGGCATCAGATATGGCAACACTGTTATTATGCGACTACAGTTCTTGACTTAGACTTAATTGGTATTTATACCCACAAAAAACAAATGTTAATATATGAATGCAATTTTGGCGGTGAATGTTACATCAGACCGTTAATCACGACTTTAAATTTAAAGAAAAAAAAAACGGATATTAATTGGCCTTTATCTCCATATACACCTACCTTCCCGGTATTTGTTTTAATGATCTTTAATAAAATTACAGATCACAAATAAAAATATAATTGAATGAAATTTGGTTGGAAAATTTTCATTGACCCAAAGACGAACCCTATAGAATGTGTTTAGAATCGGTCCAAACTCAGGCTTACCACCCATAGACAAGTCCTTTCTCAATTGGGCTTAAGTGGTATTTAGATACACAAAATATCTGGTTGAATTTTGGGTCGTGAATGTCATATAGGACCCTTAATGATGTCTTTAAAGTTAAAGACAATCGCATTATATTCGTTTCTAAACCCTATATAAATATCCCGCCTTTCCAGTTTCTTTCTCAAAAAGACTTCTTCGGTAATTTTGTTTAGATTCATCTCTATACTTTCCGTCCTGTTCATAACAAAAAGATCAGGGACTTTTTCCGGAATGCGGACCTCTTACCAAAATATAAGTCCGAATTAAATCTGTTTGCTGTCTGCGCGGACTATACCCTCAACGGACATGATTCCAATAATCAATCATAACTAATAAGATTTAAGCAAATCTAATCAGATCTAACATTTTTTACACGGGATTTTGAAAAAATTTACCAATGACTTGTATGTGGACCAAGTTATTTTTAAAAAGAATGTTGTTGGAAAAATTATAAACTGGTGCGGTATTTGTTATAAGATTTAAATGAAACTTGGACCACTTGACCAAAAGAACATGATATATTGATTTACAAGTAATGTAAGAATTATTTCTAAAAGAAAACTTTTAACTCCGTGACAGCCACAGGCAAGCATGCTTGCCCAAGAGGTTTTGTCACTTAAATATGTCCAAAGGTGGTTTGTAGAGGATGATTAGGGCAATAGAAATATTATTAGGTAATAGCTCACGAATATCGCGAAAAATTTAAAACTGCTTCACCGGCAAATGTAAGCAAAATGCCAGTTTTTATAAGCCAGACTTATCACAAGCAGAATCTTTTGATTTTTTTTTTCAACAAACCAAAAATATTGTTATATAATTCCTTAACGAAAACTTAAGAAGAAATGTTTGAAATGACTTTTTACCAAAAATTATGCAAAGAGAGTAACGTAGAGTATCATTAAGTATGAAAGTTAATATTTTCATGTTTAACTGCTACAACAATCCAAACAAAAATAATTATTAATTGTTGCTGACATTTCAATTAAAATTTTATACTATTAACAAACTAAATTCTAAATACAACTAAAAATTTTGTAAATAATTTATTTTTGTCTTCAAAATATTGACGTAAGTAAAAATTAAAACAGTATTTTACAACCGAAATAATTTATTTAAATTTTTTTTTTAATTTTTTGTGGATTTTTTTTTATGAAATCATGACGATTTATAAATTTTTATGAAACATTTCAATATATTTAAAAAAAACTTTATAAATTCTCGTATGATAAAAATTGATGACCAACGATTTATGAAACAATTTCTTTGAATATTAATAAAAAATGTTAATGAAAAAATATTAATAAAAAAAACATTTTTTATAAAAATTAGTTTGAAAAGCTATTCCAAGTTAAACACTCCGATTCCGGTAAATTTTTGATATTTTATAGAAAACCAAAATTTAAGTTTGACCTGTCCCGGCTGTCAGGCCAACTCGGGTCAAATTGGGGTAAATAATTTTAAGCTTTTTATGACATTTAATGCAAAGGAAGCAGATGCTCAAATTATTTTTTTACAGTAACTTACTGTAGTTAATTTAAAAAGTTATTCGTACATTTGTTTTTAAATAATTAAATACACTCAAAAAAAAAAAAAATAAACTAGAATTTAGAAAAATTAACTTATTTTGGGGAAAAATTCAAATGAAAACGGCGCCAAAGACACTTTGTACCAATATTTAATAAAATTTTCCTTGAAATTAAGATACAAATTTTACTTAAAATTTGGTCAAAAATTTTAAATTATAATAAATTATAAAAAAATTTTACTGCCGTAAAATTTCCTCCTAATTAGTTCATATATTATCTAAAATTTTACTGTTAGTTAGGATATGTTTCCTTGGTTTTAAGAAAAATTTTATTTTATTTAAAGTAACTTAAATTTTACAGTAGTAGAAAAACTTTTACTTGAAAAAAAAGGATATTTTATTAAAATTTTTAAAATTTATCTGAATCTCTATGAAAATTGTCCTTAAAAATAATTCATCAGTTTCTAGGACCAAGAAAACTTTTGGTCAAAAAAAAGAATATTTTATTAAAATTTTAAAATTTATCTGAACTAAGTTGCATGAAAATTTTCCTTAGAAATAGTTCATCAGTATCTAAAATCAAGTAAATTTTTATTATTACATAGGAAAAAAAATGTATAACTTTTGTTTTTAATTATTTGAACTAATTTTTGGATAACAATTTTTCAAAATTAGAGAATGGTATACTTAAAAACTGAATTTAGAAATGGCTTTCTAAAAATGAGTTAATTTTTACACATTAAGTTCAAGTACTTTCTCGTTTTAAGTTGGACACATTTTTTAAACTAAATGGGAGTAAATTATGTCCTAATTTTTTTCATAAAATCAAGAAAAATTACTTAGGAAAAATATGAACTATTTCAGAGTATATAAACTCAAACTTTGAACTTTTTTTTTCTTTTAAGAAAATTTTTCTAAATTTGAATAAAATTTTACTTAAATTAAGGATAATTTATAAACCATTTTGAAGGAAATTTTTGATTACATTTTAGTTCATATCTTTTTTTTTCTTTTTTTTCAAGACTTTTTACATTTATTACAAATAAATATTAATTGTCACAGTTAATATTTTTCATGTAAAATGATTTTTTTAAAATAAATTGTTTTTATTAAAAAAAAAAAAAAAAAAAATCAAAATAGTCGTTTATTTTTACAGACTTTTAAGTTAATTTATATGACATTTAAAAAAACCAAATAAATAAAATACAATTTACTTTTAGGAATATGTTGACACTTAAAACAAGGAAAAATCATAACGTAATTTGTATTTTGTTAGTTGACAGTTAAAAGAAATAAATGAAAGAAATATCATTTATTTTTACGGATTGTGGTCAGTTTAGTAAAAGTTAAAATAAATGAAAAATAATATATTATTTACAGATATTGTAAGTTAATTTATTAGCGTTTAAAAGTAAATGAAAAGTTATTTTGATTTAAATTAAAAATTTTAAGTGATTTTTTATTTATTTTTAATTAAATTTTCAGTTAGTGATGGGTCTTCAAATATGCTAACACTGTAATTTCGCGAAATGATAAATCTGAGAATAGTAATTGCCCGCTATCTGATGAAGTGTTGGTGTTTGCTAATGTTTGGATCAGATAAAATGCATCCATAATTATATTTGCATTCCATAATTATATTTGCATGGGAAAATACAAACATTACAATGGTTGGCTGGAAACATATTTATGATAACGATAAATATATATTTTTCTGTAAACATACTAAAAATGTCTTTTTTCTGTTTGATTTAAACTTTTATTGCAGTTTGAAAAACTTTAAAAATGTCTCAGAAGAATATTATTTCTACTCTCGCTTGCGAAATTGTAAATATTTTTAAACCAACTTATACATTTAAATAAAATTTGAGCGTAAATGAACTAGTTTTAGTTTGCAGGAACTTTTAAACAAATAAAATCTTTGACTAAAATTAAGACCATGATCCTTGCACTCACACATCAACTGGTTGTCTAAAATCTTTGGTTGTTTCTTTCCCTAAAGTATTGTATTTATATTTTCAAAGTATGTATTTTAATAATAAAATGCCTAAATGTAAATAACTTGGTTTGTACGGTTTTCATAATATTCAGTTAACTCATCGAGCTATTGATTTAAATTAATTGAGTTAACAGAAGATTAGCGGATATGCCTTTCAGTTAATTTCCGAAGAAAAAAGTACCTAGAAATAATATTAAGTCAAATTCATAAAATAAATAAACAAATAAATATTTTTTTTTGATAAATTTAAGAAATTTTTACTAAAATATAATAACAATTTATTAGACATAAGAGCGTTCTACGGCAGAACGTCATAAATTGGGAGGAGAGGGGTTTTTATGGGCCCTAAATAAGGTGCTTACTTAATAGTACGGAAATGACATAATTATTAAGATGAGTAACATTAAATGGATACAAAATATAATTTATTAAAGTGTAAACTGGGTTTAAAAAATTATAAAATTTTGTTATAACTATTTGTGATACATAATTGAAATAACTACAAAAAAAAAACAACGAATTGTAAAATTAAAAAAAAAAACAACGATATATTAACAACGAATTTTAAAAACAATTTTATTTTTTTTTTACAATAAATTAAAGCAATATATAATTAATTAAAAAAAAAAACAAATGTTTACCCATGACTTATTGTCAAAAGTTGAGAAAACCAATTAATAGTGCTCAACAAATAATTAGGTTAACAAATTAGGTCCCTTTGATAACAAGAAAAAAATGAAACAAATGAAAAACTTTTTCGACCAGATTTATGATAGCAAAATATAGCCGAACGTATCAAAAAGCAATAAAACGTATTTATAAGTCAATCAATATCTAGAACATAAATCAAGCAAATATTTTAGCAATAAATAAAAAAACGAATATTTTAAATAATATTTAAGCAATTGTACAAAACAAAAAAAGCAAAACGAAAATGAACAAAGAAATTTTATTAATTAATTATAATTAAAAATAAATTAAATTAAAAAAAAACATCTCATCATCTCATCATCATCACTCAACATTAGCATTATAACAAACACCATTAATTATCAATTCAATCATAATAAAAGTTGCACTCGAATTTTTTAAATTCTTTTTTTTTTTTACTTGTTGCAATTTATATAAAATGTTGGAAATATTTATAATTTGTTTTTATGGTTTTTAATTGAAACAAAAAAATCTATATATTTTTTAAAACGAAATCGTAACCACTTTGTTGATAATACTTAACTATTTATATTTATATAAAAAAAAAGTTGTTGATGCAGCAGCATTGTAAAGAATTGTAATTATTGAAAAAATACATTTATATAAATAAACAAAAAAATATAAATATATACAAAAAGAAAAAAAATTGTTTGTAATTATTTAATTGAAGTATTTTTTTTTGCTAGTTATTGTTGCTCCATTAATACTAGTCATTTGAGTATACTATATCGAAAATGAAAATGAAATGTTAAATACAGTTACAATAATTATTGAGCTCACACCTGAAGTAGTTTTAGATCTAAGCCTAATTACACAATAACAATTTTTTAAGCAACAATTTAGGCATCGACTTAATATTTCAACAAAAAAAATATATAATATTTTTTGTTTTTATAATTCAAGGTGTATGCTCAATATTTTGTATAACTGTATATACATATTCATACACATAAATTGTTTTCATTCATTGTATGTTTGTATGAATATAAATTTAACTTGCCTGGCAACTAAAAAAAAAAAAAACAAAAACAATAAACAAAAAATATAATTTTTTATGCAAAAAAAAGAAAAACCAACTATCATGTATTTGTGATATCTACAAATTCGGTCATGTCGAAAAAAATATTATGAATAAATTTATTAATATTTTTGTCAACCATTTTATATTTTCATTTGCCATGACATTGATATTTATAATACTTTTAGATTTTTTTGTTAATTCAGTTTTTTGTTTTAATAATAATAATTTAATTATTTCAATACATAACTACTGTTACAAACTTTGGTTCCATTATTAAACATCCTTATCTGGAGTAATATTTAAACTATTATAGTGGAAGTTATATCGCAAAAAATTAGTAAACGTATTAAAATTTGGTTAATTTGTTTCACCAAGAGTGATAAATAAAAATTTCAAATAGTTGAAATACAACTTTTCGATCTCATTGTACATTTTGTAAATTTTTTCTTAAAAATATTCACAAAATCTTAATATGAAATATTAAACTCATTTGAGCAGATACATCCGTAGTGCGATTCCGTAACTTGTTATGAGATAAAATTCGATTGTCACATAGTCAACATTTGATTCATAAAATGTAATTCTCTAAATTTTTTCTACCGATACTTGTAGTTTAAAAAAACATACGTTAAAATATATACAGATTTTTTTTCAAGTTTAAGTTAACCATTTTTGTTGATACAATTCCAAAGCAAATACAATTAAAAAATTAAAATTTACAATTTAAAATTTTTCTAGGTATCTCTTATCGTATATGATCAGATATGACCATATACCCTTAAAACTGAGATTTGCAGATATATGGTCGTATATGAGCTCTTGTATTGTATAACCATAAATCACTCATGGACGTATATGCATATGTATGATCATATTCAAGGTTGTATAACTTTAAAATACGTGATTCACAACAGATAGCATATCTTTTACACACGGTTTGTGTCTTTAATAACTTATATGGCATTTTGTAGCGTAACCATCTGTCATTTATAGTCACTTCGTCATTGAATGAAATAGTGTAAACAACCAAGTTGTTTTGCTTAAAAAATGTTGAACTGTATGCCAACAAAGCATCATTTGCGGGAAGTTTTGTTTGTTGTTTCATTTTAAGCCTTTGATCTTTCAACAGATTAATTAGTTGGAAGAATTCCTTTTCCAGAAAAAAAAAATAATAAAAAAGTGCAGCTGAAGCACATCGGTTGCTCACCGAAGCTTATCCTGAATATTGTTCCATCGATGCGAGAGATTGTTTGTGCCGTTCAGAGGTGATAATTTTGACACGGAAGACAAAGAACGCCCAAGTCAGGTAAACAATTTTAAAGATGATCTATTGCAGGCATTACACGATGAAAGTTGTTGTCAAACTCAAGAAGGAATTACAAAATCATTAGAAGTCACTCAAGCAGCAATTTCTAAACGAAAATTGGGAACCACAGGGGTTGAAGCCGAGAGACGTTTTAATACGATTTTCCATGTTCGAATGTTCGAAATGCTGCTTGAAGAATAAAAAAGAAAATTTTACATTGAATCATTACGACAAGCCGATTCGCTAGAAATCTTATGTGAAGCCTGGCTAACCAGCTAAATTAACGCCAAAGCCGAATATCCATGGCGTCAAGGTAATGCTTTGTATTTGCTGGGACTAAAAGGGTATCATCTATTATGAGCTGCTGAAATTCGGCCAGAAGATCACTGAGAACCTGTACCGAGAACAATTGATTGTATTAAAGCGAGCATTGCCCCAAAAATGCCCGAAATAGGCAAACAGACATGAAGCCTAACAACGCTCGGCCAAATGTTACAAAACCGATTAAAAACTATTTAGAATAAAGTGTTTGGAAAGTTTCGACTCATCCTCCTTATAGTCCAGAGCGTGCTACGGCCGACTACCATAAGTATCGATCGATGCCGAATGCTCTCAGTGGAATATGTAGGGTGGGTCATTTTAAATTTGAATCGGCTATAAAAAAGTGCTAATTATTTTTTAAATTTCTGGTTTTATTGGAAAGCCTGAACTTTGTCATTTAAGAATGGAACACAAAACCATTCATATCACTACCTCGACTGGGTAATTTTTTTTTCGAAAATTAGCAAGGTGCCGCCGTTACCGTCAACGGTGAACGTTATCGTGCTCAACGAATTTTTGTTTCCAAAAATTCAAGAGAATGACATGGGCGACCTTTGGTTTCAACAAGACGGGGCCACACAGCCAACGCAACCATCGCCATTTTACGCAAAAAATCGAATAATCAGGCGAAATTATTATGTCGAATGGCCGCTTCGGAGCTGTGATTTGAGCCCTTTGGATTATTTTCTGTGGCGAGCCATTAAGGATAAATGTTACGCAAACCATCCAGAGACAATTAAAGCGTTGAAAGATTAAATCAAAGTTGCCATTGAAGAGATTTGAGCCGAAACAATCGAAAATGTATTGAAAAATTAGGTTGATCGGGTGAGGTACTCCCGCCATATAAATGATATTTTGTTACATTCTTAAATAACAAAGTTCAACTTTTCCAATAAAACCAGAAATTTTTTTATTTATTTTTTTTATTACCCCTACAAAATGAGCTTTTTTTTATTTATTTTAAATTAACCTTGTCAACCACCTCCGATTTTCAAAGCACGAATTGATAGGGTTACCATTCCAATTGTCAATGTTTCCATTTTTGGAAACGAATTAAGTAACATGTTACGAATTAAGTAACAAGTTATGATCTCGAGCCTGATTTAATTTAAAAATATATGATTGAAACAAAAATATCGAATATACAAAATTTACATACACCAATTTGTATAGATACCTTCACATTTTTACTCACAACACTTTAATGGCTTAAACGATATTGCTCTTTCATCAACACCGAACTTTTTTAAAGGATTTCCTTTAATTTAGTTGGAAATGATTAACTCCATCAGGATCTAGAATTTGTATACTTTATGCGGTCTTAGGAATTTGTTTAGGCATTTTACAAATGGAGTCACAAATTGGTTGTAGATTTAAGACTACATCTAGCGCCGCAGTACGCATGCTACGTTGCGCGCCAGTATTTCATAGTTCACCAAGTCTCAGCACAGTCGACTCTTCTCTCCAACGCAGTCAGGCACACAAGTACAGCGAAGTAGAATTGCCGTATAATTACAATGCGTGAGAGTAGGTAAAGTACACCAAGTTTTACCTATTATTTTCCAACTTACTGCACAGGTCCTTTGTAGGGTGATTTAGAGCAAGGTTAATACTACCCAACCTTTGCATGGTTCAAGAATATATTTTGGCCTTGTTAGTAAAGAATATCATACCCTTCTTTTCAGGCTTAACACCTGGT